>CP137669.1:3901385-4501385 GCA_037976565.1 Mesocentrotus franciscanus | reverse complement strand
TCATGGATTCGTTTATGTAGCTGCCAATTTAGCATAGCGGATAGGGTTATAAAGATAATGATATACATGTGTTTTGTATATGATTTTCTGCGTTGTTTGAATAGGACTTTTCATGACTGAGTCATTGAATAACAAAACAAAACAAAACAAAATGAATTAAACAGAAAATAAAACAAAACAAATCAAAAATAATAGATAAAAGAAAATAGATCTGGTAGTGTTTATTCTTTTTTATTTCTACTTTTTATGTTCATTTTTTTCTCCATCTGAATGATCCCAGGTGATGAGGATGATGTCACGTACTGCGAGGCCGATCCATCGCAGTGCTCTAATTTCGGACTTGTCTTTGTCTGTGAAGACCCATCCGGTGGTTCTCTTGAGCCATGTACTAACGGCACCAAAGTCCTGTGCTCCTCTCCAGATGCCATCCCTCTTGCTGACCCAACACCTTCGTCTGAACTCCGTGTCGTTATCTATAATATCTGGGAGCTTAGATACCTCTACTATCAGAATGGACAAAGAGAACGAACCTGTCGTATTCTCCATGAACTCTTCCGTCTCCGTCAAGACATCGACGTGATTGTACTCAACGAGGCCTTCGTGGGAGGATGCTTCTCCAATTTTAATTCAACAATTGAGATGAGCACACTTACCATTCGAGATATTCTGGTACAGCATGGGTTCATTTACCACTCTAAGACGGTTGGAGAGGTGCGGGAACTACCCAAGTTTGAAAACGGTGGTGTCTTCATTGCTTCTAGGTGGCCAATAATAGCCGAAGATGAGACAATCTACACGGACGCGGTCAAGACCACCGCAGACGCATTATCAGCAAAAGGTGCAAAGTATGCTCGGGTTCTGAAATCGGTGGATGGATCGAGCCGACATTACAACATATTTGGAACCCACCTACAGGCATCCAAAGGGGTAAATGCTGATAGGGTTCGGGTAGATCAGGCCACGGAAATGCACAATCTGGTCGTGAATCTCACACTCTCATCAGATGAGCCTGTCATCTACGCAGGAGACCTTAACGCAAACTACTATGACAAGGAACCACGGTCCAACACTGCGAAGATCTTAGAGGCCCTTCATGCTGTAGTCCCACCAATCATAGGTGAGCTCAATTACACCACGGATGGGTTGCTCAATGATGCTAGAGACGGTGACAGTGCATCTTACAAGGATTACGTAATCTACCATGATGACTATCTCCATCCGATAACAGCTTCTCAAGAAATCTTACGCCCTAGGGCATCAGAGTTCTTCGAAGTCTGCATGGAGGCCATCTCACCCTTCCCTACTTATCCAGACTCTGACCGATGTCGAAGGAGTCAAAACATCACCGATCTTGCGGATCACTTTGCAGTCATTGGTGTCTACAAGTTTGATAACAAAATGATAACGACCGAGTCAAGTGGGCTTGAGACGACAAACCCCGACACCCTTGAGCCTACAGAATCGGATGAAACGACGGAATCAGACCCATCTCCTTTCATCATGACTACGGAGTCAGGTGCCACTAGTCATCATATTTGCATGACTACTTTCTTTTTATCGATACTGTCAGCCCTTGTGTTTAAGGATAATCATTGTTGATAAAAATGTATAATCTGCCCTATTGGCTCGGGAAAATGAAGATTGTTCATTAATTCCTGTGAGCCGTTAGTCAACCATCTGTGCTAAATCATTTGATATACGACAACTAATTTTTCAATCATTGATCTATTTTCTTGATAACGATGTTATATTCTATTCCTGTTGTGAATGAATGAATGAATGAATGAATGAATGTGATGTTGTTGTCACAAAGCTTCATATGAATTAAAATGAAACTTATGTGCAAATAAATAAAATGTTTACTCCATGTGATTCGGTTTTTCTTTTATGATATTATTGTCATCGATTTCCTGAAATGCCAGCAAGTTCGGTCTCTCATGGGTAAATCACGAGAAAGAATGAACTTCATAAAACGATTGTGAAAATAATGGATTGTTGAGATAAGCATAACTAGTCCGACGTGGAATCTCAATGAGGGGTGTATGGAGAATGGAGGGTACAGGGGGGGGGGGGAGAGAGAGACAGGCAGACAGAGAGAGAGAGACAGATAGAATGAGGAGGGTGTGATTAACAAACAAAAAAAATCGGGAGAGAAAGACAAAGAGAGAGAGAGAGAGACAAAGAGACAGAGACAGAGAGGGAGACAGGCAAACAGACAGAGAGAGAGAAAGATTTGAAAGTACAAGAACGTAGACTTTTATCATTCAAGCTTCAATTTGTACTTTTCACCATCGTCACCCCGATCATCATCATTATCATTATCATCATAATTATCATCATGAGACAACTGCGACCAAATTGGAGTTCACTCTGTGTCGCCACTCACTTTTTTTCTTCATAATTCGATGTTTTTTTATTTTAAATATCAGTTAAGGTAAATAATGTTGTGGCGTCATCGGCCTCTATTCCGGGGCAGCTTCCAACAGATGACATTTCCCACAGCTTGGTCCTTGCCCAGAGTGAGCCTTACTCGGCGTTCGGTAAAAGTTATTGGAATTGGTTATACCCTACCATAATCTGTGCCTTGGTCATGTTGGTATTATGATCTTCTATTCTTTGAATCTTGTGCCATTCTGGCACTAAATACTAGTGATAGGTCAATGTGTTAATAACGTGTTTTGCAAAAATAAACCTTTTTCGTGTTTAGTCCAATATTTTGGAAGAAGCAAAATAACGCCCCGTTGTTCCCCAAGAATACAACAAGACGTTCAATTAGTTTTAATTGCTGCTGTCATGAAGTGTGCACTAAACTGTAATTTAATTATCTCATTAAAATCTTGGTCGAGGTAGTCCAGTTGATTACATTCCAGAACAGGGTTGCACTGTGCTATTACAGTCAGAAATGTTTACCAACTCTGAGCGTTGATCATGTTAACCTCCGATAACAAGATTTAGACATCAGCTTAAGAAATATTTCGGGATTTTAACAGTAGTCACTGTACACAATTTTCAAGATGGGTATTCTTCACCAACCTCTGACTTTAGTTTCATGGAGTATTCTATTTTTTGCAGCTTGTACCATCGTCCAGGGTAAGCTTGCTTTCTTATATATTGTATGCGAATGTACGAATTAATGTAAAATGTACAATTTGTGAAAGAGGAATCGGCAATGCTACACAGAAACACAGAATGACCATTGCAAAAGTAAAGTATTTTTTTTTCCATTTCCCCTCAGTTATTATCTGACATTGTACATGTGGAGCTCACTATGGTAATAACATATTATGTACAATGATTTAATCGTTTTTACGAAGGATTGAAAATGAGATTCATAGATTAAACGAATAAAAGAGAGAGGGAATGGGGTGGACAGTGAAAGATTAAAATAAAGAACATTTTATGAGAATCATAGTCCGGTAGCTTTTAACGATCTTAATGATCGAATCTTCTCGGATATAAAATTTTGATACCCCCTTCACATACACGGATTTTTCTTACGAGTCATTACGGATCGCCAACTCGTAGTCAATCGCAAGCATCCGTAAATAACTCGCTGGTATCCGTAAATAACCCGTCACAACTCGCAACAACTCGCAGACACTCTTAAGGATCCGTGAAAGGAGAGGCGATTTTTTGACATGTCAAAAATCTTCTTACGATTGTCCACAGATTGATTTTTCCGTAAATAACTCGTAAATAGCTCGTAACAATCCGTAAGTATCGTAAACAGCTCGCAACAACACGTTACCACCCGTAAACTGCTCGCAAGAATCCGTAAATGACTCGTAACAAAGTTTTTTAACGATTTGTTACGGTTAGTTTACGATTTGTTTACGGATTATTTACGGATTAGTGCGAGTGCTTACGTGTTGTTTACGATTTCATTCGGGTCGTGTTACGATGGCTTTACGGATTGTTACGAGTTATTACGAGCACTTTACGTGTAGTTACGAGTACTCTACGAATAGAAACGTATACTTTACGTATTCTTACGAATTGCTTACGATTTAGGGAAAGGTATAAAAGCTGCAAATTCGAACACTTCATTTTCAGTTGTTATTGTTTGGCTAAAAATCGTAAGAACTCGTAAATATTCGTAACTATTCATAACAACACGTAAACAGGTCGTAACTAACACGTAAGTTGCTCGTAGTATTACATCGTAATAACTCGTAATAATCCGTAATAAACCGTAAATAGCTCGTAACAACTCTTAAATCGGTCGTAAAAGTGGCAAAATCGTAAGGATCCGTTAAAGATCCGTGAATATGTGCGATCCGTAAGGACTCATAAGAAAATCCATGTATGTGAAGGGGGTATGACAAACAGTTACAAAGTCCCCCGAAGACAGGATCATTACTTAAATTTTCATCAATAATATCTCTTTTTACATATTTGTTTTACAGGTCAGAATTGCGATGTAGATGAAAGGCAGCCAACCGTCTGGCTTGGTGAGTAGTTTTGGAAAATTTTCTGGCCGAGATGTCGACAAACTACACATCTAAGCATAAGTTAATAGTTAAGCTGATCATTTCATCTCGTGTAGAAAGATTTTATTCAAAGTAGCCAAGAGAGAGAATTAAAGCTTTTCATCAAGACTAGATTTGGATAACCAGGAAGATTTGTGTGTGTGTGCACAAACAGTCTGATCTATTTAGATTCCTGTTATCAATATAACTTTAAGGGGTATATGGAAATAAAGCAAAATAATATGGTATTATATTCTTTAGCACAATACCGATCGCTATGTGGTGGAGGTGCCCGAAATGTGAGCGAGTGATTATTGTTTGAGCAATACATGAAATAACTTGTAGTTCTGCTGCCTGAATGTATTCACCGATTACAGGAAGATAATAGCGGCACAATGATTGGAGGCACATACTGTCATTTGCACATTATGACCGTAACGTCTGTCAAGGACATTCGTATGGACAAAACGTAAAAATAAATTTCATAAAAAATATTGATGACCGTAGGACATCGTTGAAAACCATAAACTTCAGTAATGCATAAAAAAGTAGAATAAGAATTATAGAAAAATAATGTTTTTGTGGTTGTATCATTAATAGGTGATGAGAATGATGCGAATTTCTGTCAAGGCAGCGCCGAGCAGTGTACTCACTTCGGTCTTGATTTCGTCTGTGAGGACCCGAATGGAGGATCACTTGGCCCTTGTGTCAATGGAACCAAGGTGAAGTGCACGTCACCACCTGCTGTCCCGCTGGTTGATCCCACTCCTGCCACCACTATAAGAGTTCTTGCCTATAACGTCTTTGAGCTACGTTACGCCTACTATCAGAGTGGCCAACGGGAACGTACCTGCCGTATTCCACATGAAGTTTTCAGTATGCATCCAGATATTGACGTCATCGTGTTCAATGAAGTCTTCATGGGAGGTTGCTTTGCCCCTTTCAACGATACCATCGAAACAAGCACCCTTACCATACGTGACATCATGGACCAATATGGGTTTATCTATTACACAGAGACAGTCGGTATAGGAGAACCCTTTCCAAAGATTGAGAACGGTGCTACATTCATTGCTTCTAGGTGGCCAATCGTAAAGACTGATTCTCGGGTTTTCAATGTAACGGAGCCTTACTCATTGATGGCTAAAGGAGTTGTGTACACCATGGTTAACAAAACTGTAGATGGACAGAGCGTAATGTATCATGTCTTTGGGACTCACATGCAAGCTTTCCGAACCCCAAATGCAGATTATGTGCGTGTTGCTCAGGCAACAATCATTCACGACTTCATGCTAGAGCAGGACATCGGTGATGACGAGCCCGTCATATATGGTGGTGACCTCAATGCTAGACTGAACACGACAAACGGTGATGACGTTGTCGACGCTCTAGACGCTACCCTGCCAAGAATCATCGGTGAACTCAACGTCACCTACGATCACGAGAACAATGACGTGTTTGACGAAAGTAATGATACAAACTGGTGGTTGGATTATGCCTTGTTTAGTCGATCTCACATTCAACCTGAAGCTGCTACGATACAGGTCGTAAGACCTCGTATGTCTACACCTTTAGAGGTTTGCTCCACGGCAATATCACCCCTCCCAAGCTACCCAAAATCTGATCTATGCGTCGAAAGAAAGAACATCACAGACCTGTCTGATCACTATGCAGTTCTAGGGATTTTCCATTACAAAATGGATTCCGTTATTCCCACAGAATATCAGACAACGACTGATTCCGGGGTTGGGTGCCTTAATTTAAACCAAATGGTCGCATCACTCAGCATATTCGTATGTTTTATTTTGAGATTCTAACTCGCTTGATGAATCACTTTCTAATGGTGCATTACAAATAATTCAGATTGTAGATTCTAAATTCTGATGACTGATTTTCAGAATAGTAAACAGAAATTCTTATCCAAAATATCATATCAGTTGATATTTAGGTATACCAACTCTAAAGTCAATCTCGATTCATATTTACTTGTTTACGATTCCGCTAAATTATTTTACAAATGGCACAAAATGTTATATTAATCCTTTACTTGACAATAAATTCAACTTCAGGGTTTCAGATAATTATTTAGTTTAGGGTTAGGGTTAGCCTTAAGTTTAGCTATAATCATACAAATGAAAAGCGTAGTACTTAATAAAAAGGGGTCACTTCAGTCTTCATTATGTTCATTCTAATAAAGAAACAAAGAATAAATTTCGATCCAATACGATTTTCATAATTACTTGGGGCTTAATTTCTTTTTCAAACAACAATTTTTGTTGGTATATATCGGAGTACAGGAACTGAATGTGTGCTCGAGGATCTGTGCGTGATATGGCAACATTAGAGAGAGAGAGTGAGAGAAAGGGGACAGAAACATATAAAGAGAAACATTAAAACGAAATTCCATTATGTCATATATATTTGTATGACTTTACTGCAGATTGACTTAGGCTGCATTTTGTGCATG
Source organism: Mesocentrotus franciscanus (assembly GCA_037976565.1). Lineage (NCBI taxonomy): Eukaryota > Metazoa > Echinodermata > Echinoidea > Camarodonta > Strongylocentrotidae > Mesocentrotus > Mesocentrotus franciscanus. The sequence goes on along the minus strand of CP137669.1, from coordinate 4,494,449 downwards.
AACCTTCACTTAACTACAATTATTGTCGGTGACACGAAGACTCTTGCCTGCATTGGAATAGCCATGTCTCGTTATACACCATAATCTATGAAGTTGATTCCTCTCTGCTTCTTTTTCATTCAACTTCTATTAACGTCTGGAAAATATAGAAGAACTTTTTTTTGTACACTGTGATATCAAATAAACAGTTTGAACTCTTAACAGATTAAAAAGTTCGTCAAACTGGACCGGCCTGATGTAAGTTGAAAAGATGTTTTTATCTTGACACTCGATCAGTCCCATGAGGTTATCTCGTTAGTTCACTGCATATCAAACAGGTAAGATATCAAACCAATTTGCGAACTAAGAACGTGCGCCAAATAATCTCTGTCAATACACTTTGAGGAGATACACAACCGTTTTCGAAAGGTCGAGAATACAAGGACATACTCGTTATAATATAACTAGAGAGTAATGTCCAACGCAACTGAGATTAATTCTGATATTCTGTATGCTAACATATTATCTCTAACATACACATAGCGGTGTTGATATAAAAGGCTGTCATGGCTGCGGGGTCGTGCCCTTCAAAATTTAGGATGGAATCTTCTTTTCTTTACCCTTGTCGGCGAATTTTGTTTAACATTCCCGCGCTCCCATAAAAAATATCGTCGTGACGCCCCTGCAAACACAATTATCCTATCGAAAATAATATCGCTAGTGATATTCGTTTGTCTCGCAATGTATGGTCAACAAGAGATCTAAAATATCACGACGTTTCGTGCGCGGCTGCAACACAATTATCCTTCTCAAAAATCTAAATGTAGACAATCAATTGCTCGGCTTGACTAATGTATTTAGTTGTAAAGGTATGAACTATTTATCGAAAATTGAGATAATGTAACTGGGATTTCTTTTTTTCATCTTCAAATAACGCCCTCTGATTATCTAGAGACGATGCTCATTCTTTTGTTCTCTCAAGTCCCGAAATCATTTTAATTTTCTCTTTAACAGAAAAGAGCATCACAAGAGATGCAAACGAAGCATCTCCCGATAATGAAAAACAATTGAACCACCCAAACAAACAAATTATAGGACTACCTATAGAATTGTGTTGACGGAGCTTACTACTGAACTTTGCTCCGATTGCTTCTGTTATTAGTGCAGAGTTGTCACAACATATCATCAGTATTTGGGCGTGTATTTTGTTATCAGTGGTTCTCAGACCAATTTGATATAAACTGTTCAAATTGTGATTCCGTTCTAAATTTCTACTCATTGGTGTTGGCTAGTGCTTGTTTTTATGTTTAGGTTCGTCGTTGATATCATCAGATCTTAGACATGCATTTACTATCATTCTACTTCGTAGCTACGGTATCAGTCCTTGTCGCTCAGGTCAAAGGTGAGAATTCACATAACTAACATCTATATTTTGGTATCGCATAGTCATTTTAAAGAGGAGATTTATCTTTTTCGATTTTTCTCACTGGCGTGACATAAATTTCTGTATTACCATGCACACTGTATGTCATTACGTTTGTCTCTTTACAATCATTAATGGTGTGTAAATGAACATACTATATATACCACATTGCGTAGCCGTAAATATTTTACCAGGCATTGCTAATTGATAACTCGGAATGGAATAAAGCAAGTCTGATGTAGCTGTTCGAAAAATAGATCGAAAGATTAATAAGGAAGTAACGGTTGTAAAGCAAACTATACTACTACGTCTGAAGCCATACATTGTTCATGTGGAGGTGTTGTGGTAACAGTCGTTCATTCACTTGACTCTCAATAGAAGAGTGGAGAGTTCGTATCCCTCCCCGCAGGGGTGACGGAGCGACTTCCAAAGTGTGGGGGGACACTTTCTGGAAAAAAGGGCACCCACAAAGGGAAATCTCAAAGCAAAATATACAATTTTTTAGGCATTGGTATATACCCCTACATTGTGATTACATTATCAGGGATGATTTCAATATTTTTTTCTCTTTATACACCATACAAGATATTGCTTAAGCATCATACTTCGAAGTTGGGTGTGATGGTCTGAAAATTCATTTGCTAACGAGCGAAGCGAGCGAGGAAGAAATTTAAGATTTGTGAGGTCGCAGTGCGAAAAATTACATCTAATAAAGAGGAAAAAACCTAATCTTGACGGGGTTATAAGCACATTCTTATAACGGAAGACTGAAAAGACCTTTAATAAGTAACATAATTATATCATCTATAAATGCGAGCGAGCTTTGGGGGAAATTGTTCTTAGTCGCTTGAAATTAGGGGCGCGTTTAATGATGAGAGGAAAAGGGGCGCTTATCGAAAGGAAGAAGACACTTACTATATTAGAAAAGAAAAGGAGCACGTGTCAAAGTACAAAGGGTAATTATCAGAGGTGAAAATGGGGCACTTCTTACACCTAAAAAACAGGCACTCACCAGGGATGAAAAAGGCACCTGGAAATGGGCATTTGTCGACGAAAAAGGGGCACCCATCAGATTTTGATAGGGGCATTTATGAAAAGAGTGAAAAGAGGATAGGTCCCTTATTGGAAAGGAAAAGAAGCACGTATCATTGTTAAAAGGGAAATTATTAGAGGTGAAAAGGGGTACTGACCAGATATGAAAGGGGCAATTATGAGAATTAAAAAGGGGCACTTATAATATAGGAAATGTGCATTAGTTGAAAGAAAAAGGGGTACCGATCAGATTTTAATAGGGGCATTTATTGGAGGTGAAAGGGGGCTTTTATGAGAAGGGGAAGTGCATCTGATTAAAAAGAAAAGCGGCACATGTTAAAATAAACGGGGGACATAATTATAAGAGCTGAAAAGGGTTAATTATGAGAAGGGGAAGGGGCACTTTAAAGAAGAAAACAGAGCATTTTTTAGAATCGAAAAGGGGCACGTGTCAAAATAAAAGGGACAGCTTTTAGAGGTGAAAATGAACACTCATCAGAGATGAAAAGAGCACTTATCAATAGGGTAAGGGGCACTTGTCAAAGTAAAACGAGTATCTCTCAGATTTGAAAAGGGGCAATTATTGGAGGTGAAGGGGGCACTTATCTGAAGTGAAAAGGAGTAACTTCTCATACCTAAAAAGGTCATTTACCAGAGATGAAAAGGAGAATTTATGAGAAGGGGAAGGGGCTCTTTTTTAATGGGGGCACTTATAATTAGGAAAAGGGGCACTTATTAGAAAGGAAAAGGGGCACATGTGAAAATATAAGGTGCGCTTCTCCGAGTTAAAAAAGGGGTAGTTATTAAAAGGGGAAGGGGCACTTCTTAAAAAGGAAAAGAGGCACTTGTCAAAGTAAAAGGGGCACCTCTCAGATTTGAATAGGGCAATTATCAGAGGTGAAGGGGGCACTTATCAAAAGTGAAAAAGGGCACTTCTCGTACCTGACAAGGGGCACTTACTGGAGATTAAAAAGGGCACTTATGAGAATGGAAAATGGACACTTATTGCAAAGGAAAATGGGACTTGTCGAATGAAAAGGGGCACGTGACATAATGAAAAGGGCACTTATCAGAGTGAAAAGGGGAGGGGCACTTTCACAAATTAATAGGGACACTTGTCAAAGTAAAATGGGCACTTTTCCTATGTAAAAAGGGCACTTTTGGGGTACTTGAAAAAGTAGGGGACCGTGCCCCCTGCCCCCCGAGAGGGCCGCCTTTGCCTCCCCGGCATTAATGTCCTTTGGCACGACATTAATGCACATTTGCCACGCTCCATCCAGGTGTAAATGGGTCCTGTCAATTGCTGGGGGTAATAATAATTGCAGTAAGAACAGTATTGATACTGAGGAGGCTACCCTGGGCGAATATGACCCCTTTTTGTCTTTCTACATTTCTTCTTATTATTACTCTATTCTTCCATGTTACTCCTACTTCTTCTTCTACTTCGAAATAAATGATTCACACTGCTACGACAACACTACCATTGTAAAATCACTATGGCATCAGCAAAAGAAGAAACATTGCTCATAAATTACTACTTGTACAATGTCTTACCTTACGTCATTAAGCGCGATCAATTATTTACAATTATTTTTACTGATTAACTGAACGTGACACTGCTATTTTTTACTTTTCAGGGTCATGTGATGTAGAGGAGGGGACACCAGCTGTGTGGTTGGGTAAGTCTTACAAACAAACGAAAGAGAAATATGCCCATATACCTTGGACCATTGCTGAATGTAATGATTTTTATTTTCCTGGTCGGTAAGCAATAATTAACGAAATCATTAACTGGTTGCAAGATAACATTATCAAAATAAACAAACAAAAAGCAGCGAGTAACAACAAGCATTGATAATCATAAATAATTGAAGCAGCCTACCTTGTGTAACCGGCCCTTATAAGCCGTGTTGTACTACAGTAAAATCAACCAAGTTGTCAAAAAATAATTATGTATCGGTTTTTGTTCATGTAATTTCTTGGTTTGCTCTACACATTGTATTTGATATACATCATATCGTTTCTATTTAGATATTGCAAATCGGAGTACTATGAAGTCATTTGCAATATCTTTCTCTTTTCCTAGCGCCCTCTTCACACCTCAGTCACAAATCTAATCCGACTTCAGATTGACCATTCGCAGTAATATATATTTTTTTCCATTGTCAGACTGGTCTCATTGGTTACATTTTCATCTATATGCTGTTGATACAGGTGATGAGCAAGATATCAACAAATGTCAAGCAGATGAGACGTCTTGTGCCCTCTTTGGTCTAGACTTCATCTGTGAAGATCCCAACGGTGGTGACTTCGAACCATGCACCGAAGGAACCAAAGTCCTGTGCGCCTCTCCACTACCCACCCCTCTCACTGCTCCCACCCCGGTATCAACATTCCGTGTCATAGCATACAATGTCTGGGAGCTACGATATCTCTATTACCAGAATGGACAACGAGAACGAACCTGTCGCATCCCTCGTGAGGTTATCCGATTGCATCCTGACGTTGATGTGATCGTCTTCAACGAGGCCTTCATGGGAGGATGTTTCTCGGAGTTCAATTCCACCATTGGAGCCAGCATACTCACATTTCGAGACATTCTGACACAGCATGGTTTCATCTACTATACCGATACGGTCGGTGACCCACCGCAGCTACCCAAACTGGAAAATGGCGGTGTCTTTATAGCCTCTCGCTGGCCTATAATCAAGCAAGACAACATCATCTACAATGACTCTGTCGTGGCAACAGCCGACGCAATATCGGGGAAAGGTGCCGTTTATGCTAAGGTTGAGAAAACTGTTGGCGGTAATAGCATGACTTATCACATTCTAGGAACACACCTTCAAGCGACGTCGCGCCCTGGAGCTGATCGCGTCCGTGTTAATCAGGCAAGAGAAATGCGTGATTTGATGTTAAAGCAGAATATCCCCGACGACGAGCCAGTCATCTACGCGGGAGATCTGAATGCCCGAAACGGAACGCGGCACGGTGATAATGTCATACAGGCTCTCGATGCAACCATTCCAGACTTCATCGGAGAACGAATTTACACCTATGACGGACCTGAAAACGACCTTCTCATCTCAAACAGCACGTCTTGGATCGACTATGTCGTATTCAGCCGAACCCACGTCCAACCACAAAGCGCTACTCTGGAAGTGGTTCGACCAAGATCTCAAGAACCATTTGATGTCTGCATGTTATCATTAGCAGTAGTACCAACTTATGCCGACTCTGAGAGGTGTTTTGTCAATGGGACTGTTACAGATCTAGCAGATCACTACGCTGTTCTGGGTGTCTTTGACTTCGGCAGCATGACGACATTACCTCCGATCGTGACGTCATCGCCTCCCTTAATGACCTCACGGCCTGAAGACATGTTAACTACCGATTCCGGCTCTAATTTGTTAAGATCCGATAGGTATCTCTCTATGATATTTGTGATGTGGTTAGTCTTAACATTTATCCGATGAGGCCATTCGATAAATGATCTCAAGGCTTTATACGATTATTGTTTTTAGTTATTGTTAGGCTTTGCGTAAATCTTGCATTGTATTTAGGCCTTTACTTCAATGTGTCAAAAGAGATGAAATCGAAATAAAAACGAATAAACGAAGTAAGTGTCGTAATCCAAGTATATTAAGTTTGTAACATGTGACTATGATAACAGTCAACTACAAGTATTATTCATTAGTTTTTTTAGTCCAAATACAATTACTTAACGTAAGTGGAGTATTTCTTTAATAAAATTATTGTTTTCTCACTTATTTGCAAGTTACAGTATAGAATATTAGGCAATTTGGGAAGCGATGAGATATCCCAATCTTTTCCATTTATCATCTTTGAACCATTATCATTTTGTAATGACTTTGCTTCATGTAATTTGTGTTGTCAATAATGTCTTTATCTGATGTTGATTTAATTTAATCGTGTCTAAAAATAGATCAAGACCACAATGTTATGATAACATATACATTTCTTTCAGAAAACCTCTTTATTGTTGCCTGTTTATTGTCCAACATCCAAGATTGATGTTTTGTTTGCTCTCAAGGAATAAAAGCTCTTGTAAAATGTCTGTTGTGTATATTTAAATATATATATAATAAAGATAACACAAACGATTAAAAACTTAGGGTGGTATTCTCGAACGCGGCCTAAGTTAAACCTGGGGGCATTTCATTAACATTTGTCCACCGACAACTGTCGGCGCCGACTAAATTTGACCAATCAGAGGCCTGGAAAATAGTCAGTAACAATAAAATTGTCGGTGAAAATGATATTAGTCGGTGAAACCACCGACTAATTGTTTAATGAAACGCCCCCAGGCCTCACTTAGTCCGTGGATTACTTAGGCCAGGCTTAACTTTAGTCCATGGTTTAAACCAGGTTTAATCCATGGACTACAGTTAGGCGGCTTTCGAGAATACCACCGATAAGGACAGGAGTCTTAGAGTATTGGTTGGTTATTATATTGCATTTAGCAACATGATTTAATGACTGAATTGAATTACAAAATCATGGCGGCTGAAATCTATATTTTTTTAGACATTTGACATGTGACGATGAAATGGGAATCTAAAGAATATCCTCAAAAAAACAACACACAAGTTTTGAACATTATACATCTTGATACAGGTGCAACCTCGAAGCACGGACGGCATTTCTTGACATGGCATATGAATTCCTTTGAATCACTAGGCGTAATAAAATGACGTCACGTGTCCAAAGGGAATTAGAACAACCGTTGCACACGAGACATCTTTTTGCATGACGTAATATCAAAACACCTGTGAGCGCTCAATCAACAGTCAGAAGGGCTGAGGAGTGACATCATTTTCAAAATAGTAGATTTACACTTTTAGCTCGCTGGATCCAACACTATAAAGGTTAAATGAAGCATGTTAATAGTGTTAATCTACCATTTTGAAGATGGCGTCACTCCTCAGCTCATCAAAATATTTAAGAGTATATTTAGTGTTAAGCCCACCGCACACTACGTATACGATCTTTTGCGATCCGATTTTCGAAGAAATTACATTTTTTTTTTTTTTTGGTATTAGCTAGAGAAATCTAAACAAAGATCATCTGTATGATGTAGGGTCTAAATAATGATAAGAATACTAACAACCGGAATATTAGCGCATTTAAGGCTTCTCGTCAGAGTGAAAGCCGAATCGGCTTCAGATCGTAGACAACCGCACTACTAATATGACGTCACTGCGATTCTTAGCCGATTTAGCTATTCTTCCTACAAGGGCACTTGAAATCCATTGAACTTTGATTTTATTAATCATATGACTATTCAATCATCGATCATTGAGATTTTAAAAGTATGAATGCTCATATCAAATGCTATTGCAATTCCTCCAAAATCAGATCGTGTAGTCAAAATCATGTACCGTTGGCGACATCAGCGACTGCATTGCGCGGTCTTTGACGTGCCTTGTGAGAGTGACAATGCATTAAAACAAAAACATTGCGTCGATTTACTTGTACATGCACCAGTTGCCTCCATCGGTTTGATTACACAATTAATCATACGTCTCGTGTGCAACACACAAAAGATATTAAAGAGCCAAAGATTGAAGGAGCACTATCTCCAGCGACTCTAAAATTTGAAACAGTGCTTCCCAATTTGAAGCCAAATCATACGCCTAAATCATAATTATGCTTCTTTAATCCGGGTGGATTGTAAAACAAACACTAACATATAGTATCATGTACCTGTATTATAAGAACAAGCTGTGCCATCATCAAATCACACACGTATTTTTTATTTAATTTTTTTTTAATTTTTTAAAAATTTCTCCAAATGTGTAATACAAACAAAAACATACAATTGAATATAATAGATAAACGTTTTCCATATTGATATGAGTTGCTTATACATAAACATAATTAAACAAAAACTCATTTGCAGTATATAACTTGGCAACAAAGTAAACTTAAAATACATAAATATAATTTACAAGTCAATTGCACGTTATTCACTTATTTAAAAAAAAACCTAAACAAATCTGGAGGTTATTTCACTGGTGCAATGCCTGCCCCACCCTGCCCCTTCCCTCCCACAAACACACACACCACACGCGCGCATACACACACGCACACACACACACACACACTACTTACTCAGTGGATGTCTGCTAACATTCTCAACTGAAGAAAAATATACTAAATAATTAAGTTAACCAGGCCGCAAAAATAGAGTTACACTTTAACAAGCTCACGGTGGAGAGGAACAGTGGAAGTTACAAACTGATTCAGCCGAGGACGCAGGTTCGAAACTGAGTCACGTCTTTCGGATGGTGACGTTAAAGGTCGGTCCCCAGACGTAAATAATCATATCTGATTGATACACGTCTGTAAAAACCCAATCACACTCACACACACGGAAACACAAATCTTATTTAACCCTATACCGTGCACACACAACACATACACACACACACAAACACATATAACCCACATGCACATGTCAATCAGAAAATAGACCATGCAAAACGTTTTGTATTAAATTCTTTTCAATGAAATAATTTCCATTATGCTTTTGCTACGAAAATAGGTTTTCTAAGAACAAGCCTAATTGTATACATTCCAATAGATTAACCTTTAGTTTATACAAGTTTAGTGTTAGTTTTAGTGAAATATACATTATTTCTGCATTTGCATTTGTATTTGACTGTTAATATGACAACCATGACAAGTTTACTACAGTCAACATAATAGTATTCACACACAGGGACGGTCTGGGAATGATATTTGGTTGAGGGGATTTCGATGCGATCAGCCCATCCTATTTGGCTGGATGTTTATTCCCCAAATTTGGCCGTATTTTCATGATAATGAAACAATATCGTTACCGTGCGAGACCGCCGTCCAGGGATATCAAAGGCGTACAGACGAACCAGGGGCGGATCCGAAAAATGGAAAATCGTGCCGGCCGATTTTTCGCTCAGTGGGGGTGTTGAGCACAATTCTTTTTTTTGCCTTCAAAAATTGAGAGAAAAAAATTTCACCACCCCTTGAGCGCCAGGAGGGGCCCATCTTCTTTTTTCCCAAAAGGGTGTTTTTACATGTTTTTTTTCTAGGGGAGGGGGCCCGGGCCCCCCGGCCCCCCTGGATCCGCCACTGAGACGAACATTCGCCAGGGGTGACGTCTCTTGCTCGAAAACCAACTATCCATTTTTTTTAATTGTGCGATCGAGCGAACCGGGTTTCTACTCATCTGGGCCGTAACCATCATCGTGAAAAGTGTGTAGCGTAATGCTACCTCGAGGTATTAGGAACCATGGTAGGAATAAATTTTTTTTTTTTGGATAACTCAAAGGCTAATATTAATTAATTTTAGTGTCTAATCCTGCACCAAAATGCCTTAATATGAAGTGGCCCGTGGGAGAATTTCCCCAAACTCCCCATGACAAGTCCGCCCCTAACAATATGCATTGGTGATATTTTGATTATACATGCCTAGATACACAATATAAAGACTTGTTCCTAATGCAGATACCTATATCTCATAATCCATTTATGTACATATGATGATTAATCTACATTTATAGTGATAGTAGTCAGAAGTGCGTCATCATATGCCTTTTATCGTTCATGATCACATGAACACATTATTGTACTACATAATATATTCACGGTAAATACAGGTCCTACACAATGTAATGATTATTGACATGCGATAAAGTGGAGTTTTGACCAATTTCGAATATGGATGAATGAAAACGTTACAAATACAAGCCTTCATATCAGGACAACTACCCGCCCTAACTTTAAAGGGATAATCTGATGGTAATTGCCCGGGGTAGAAGTTCAGATTCCAGGGCTAATTGTCCTAGTTCACATATTCACGTATTTGTTCATAGTTTATATTGGGGTAATTATAACTCAATTCAAATTATTCAAATAGAATCCACCATTTCTGGATTATTTCAATATACATAAGTACTTGAAAATATCGTAATATGTTACAAAGTGCAAAAATGCATCAGCTATGCAAAAAAATCAATATAATATTTCAAAACGAGAAGCAAATACAAATGAATTATTTAAAATTTTAATGACACTTTAACAACTGAAGATCTCTTTGGATGCATCAAGTCAATCAATACTACTCAACTTCTTTTCAAGATTTGATTTCTGCACTCGAAGTTATTCAAGCCTTAATAATCATGGCATTAATATTTTAATGTGATTCATAATCAGAAATCTTTGAAGAAAAAAAGAGGCTTAAAATATTCATAGGATAGTCAAAAAGTCATGTATTAAAGCCTAAAATCTGATTAAAAAAAACTTATCTTCAAGAAGAAACGATTAGATATAGTGAGTTAGACTACCATAATAAGCCCCATCAGGATGTTCAATGCTACCAGTACATTGTTGCGGATACAATGACCAACACCAGAATCGGCCGTACTCGGATAGTCCGTAGGCATGGTAGGGGAAGGGGATTTCATATTGTAATGAAAAGTGCCCAAAACAGCGTAGTGATCAGAAAGATCTGTAATATTTTTTCTTTCGAAGCATAGCTCAGAGTTTGGGTAGCTTGGAATAGGGGATATTGCCGTGGAGCAAATCTCTAAGGGTGTAGACATACGAGGTCTTACGACCTGTATTGTAGCAGCTTCAGGTTGAATGTGAGATCGACTAAACAAGACGTAATCCAACCACTCGTTTGTACCATTACTTTTGTCAAACAGGTCATTGTTCTCGTAATCGTAGGTGACGTTGAGTTCACCGATGATTCTTGGAAGTGTGGCGTCTAGAGCTTGAACGACTTCATCACCGTTAATCGTGTTCAGTCTGGCATTGAGGTCACCACCATATATGACGGGCTCGTCATCACCGATGTCCTGCTCAACCATGAAGTCGTGAATCATTGTTGCTTGATCAACACGTACGGAGTCTGCTCCTTGGGTTAGGAAAGCTTGCATGTGGGTCCCAAAGACATGATACATTACGCTTTGTCCATCTACAGTCTTATTGATCATAATGTACACTACTCCTTTTGCAATCCATGAGTATTCCTCTGAAATATTGAAAACCCGAGAATCAGTCTTGACGATTGGCCACCTAGAAGCAATGAATGCTCCACCATTCTCAACTTTTGGGAAAGGTTCTCCTATACCGACTGTCTCTGTGTAATAGATAAATCCATATTGGTCCATGATGTCACGCAAGGTAAGGGTGCTTGTTTCGATGGTATCGTTGAAAGGGGCAAAGCAACCTCCCATGAAGACTTCATTAAACACGATGACGTCAATATCTGGATGCATACTGAAAACTTCGTGTGGAATACGGCAGGTACGTTCCCGTTGGCCGCTCTGCCAGTAGAGATAGCGTAGCTCAAAGACGTTATAGGCCAGAACTCTTATAGTGGTGGCAGGAGTGGGATCATCTAGAGGGATAGCAGGCGGTGACGCACACTTTACCTTGGTTCCATTGACACAAGGGCCAAGTGATCCTCCATTCGGGTCCCCACAAACGAAATCAAGACCGAAGTGAGCACAATGCTCGGCGCTGCCCTGACAGAAATTCGCATCATCCTCATCACCTATAATTCATTCAAGAATAAAAACTCAATACGGTCTTTGTTGATTATTTGATAGACAAATAATAGCGTTATCATTTTGCTTTCAAAGCACGTCTCATTAAAACATGAGGATATTCCTGTTTTGCAAACCTTTTTCTTTCGATTAGATATGATGGAATTTTAAATAACTTTCTTATTAATTATTGTCACATCGTAAGTCGTATTGTCATCATATTCACAAGGCCTACCCACTGCTTTATATTTATCTTCTTTAACGTACCACATTCATTAAGTCACCTGCCTCTAAAATGTGTTGCTCTATAAACGCTGATAAATGTAATCAGGCGTTGTTTTCAGAAAATGCTTTTGAACGGACCGGTAATTACTTTGGCCTGCAATAGAGCTGGTCGACTGTCTATATTTTTGTCGTATAATTTTCCGATTCATATTTCTGAATTGTATTTGATTTGTATCAGAACTGTATATTTCATACATTAAATTTCTTAATTTTCTTTTAAAATCATATTGAAATTAACTTACCCAACCAGACAGTTGGCCGTCTCTCATCCACATCACAATTCTGACCTGTATTGTAAGTTTTGACCAAAACAATGCAATAAAGACAATATACCTTTTTGGGGATCATGTTTGAAAATGTTGACATATCTAGATACTAACAATCTTATTAAAAAAAAACGCCTTTACGGTCACGTCAGATGCTTTTATTATTTTTTATATCTTATCATTTTTAATTATAATAACCCCTCACCGTAACCATTTTCGGATGGAATGGAAAAAATGCTTTTGACCAGGTAGTTCCGATTGTGTTAAATACAATTTGCAGAGAATATTCCAGAAATTATTTTTAAAAAATTGGGAAAAATCGGAAATTTAGAAAAGCATTGTAGATGATGTTGTTCGTCGAAGCTTTGAATGAGATATATTGCATTAGTTTGAAGATACAGAAGCCGTTTGTTTAGTCCATTTTACAGTATTGTAATAGGCCATTTTTGTAATGTAACCAAATTTAATGCATAAGTCTTTGTGAAGTGCCTCAATACAAGTTATTTCATTCACCTGAAAAGAATAACAGTATTTCAAAAGACAGAATCCGAACTGCATACATTAGTTGTTGCCAGGTTGGACAAACATTATGGCTTGACCTACCTAGCAACACTTAATATATGCAGTTGCATTCTGACTATTGAAATACTCTTATTCTTATCAGGTGAATGAAATAACTTGTATTGAGGCACTTCAAAAAAGACTTATGTAATAAATTTGGTTACATTACGAAAATGGCCTATTGTATCAACGAGATTTACTTAAACTCCATCTATAACGGATTAAAATAACTGTACTTCTAACATGAAAATTGAAAAAATATAAACACCTTTAAATAATGTAATGGGAAAAAATGTTTATAATTTGTTGGTTTTCTCCTCAAACAAATGAATGGTGATTTTCTTTTAAATAAACATATTCAAATGTATGTAAGATTTGAATCATGAGATACCTAATCCCTATGGTTGTGACCTTACTCATTATTGTTTATCCAACTCAAAACAAAGCCCTGGGGTTGAGCAAGTTTCGCTTTAAAAAAATAAAACTCACCTTGAACAGCTGTACAAGCTGCCATGAATAAAAGACCCCATGACGCCAAACTCTGAAGTCGATTAAGTATTGTCATCTTGGACATGTGTTTTTAAACAGCTAAAACTAATCACAGACTTTACAGACTTCACAGACTTCCCAGACGAATAAAGGATGTGAATTGCCTGGTCTTAGTCATCATAACGTAGATTTATAGCCCGAAATATTATCAATTTAGTCAATCTTTAATGAGATATTAGTGCAAGCTATCGAGACTCTTCAATTATTAATCAGATCAAAGTTCTACAAGTATCAATGACGATGAGTGTGATAAAGTAGGCGTTACGTTGAACATTAATCTTTCAGTAGTAGATGTGGTTTCAATTAAGGCGTTATTGTACCACACAATCTTACAATTTAAATTTATTCAAATCTTATGATATTATGTAGCTACATGTAACAATGCCGAGACCAACATCAAACCGACAATAGACCAAACAAATATTCACATTACAGCAATTTATATTCATGATAATTATTATTATTATTATCATTATTGTTATTATTATTATCATTATTGTTATTATTATTATCATTATTATTATTTCTTGTATTAGAATAGTATAGTGTATGTGGGTTAGTGTGTGGGTTCGTGGTGGAGGGGTTTGATTTCAATGGGATATTTAATAGGATATTGAAATCGCTCTTGAGATGATATTTCGAAAGTCTTAGCGATCGCTTATTTGTAATTAATCAAACTTTGCATATCATTGTATCACAGTGTATATGCAGCGCTATTATGCAATAAAATGAGTTTTACTGTTATGGTGGTCATCAGCCACAGGCAAGGAGCGGTGGGACCTCGTTATGCAGGAGATTCGGGGTGTTGGGGAGGAAAAGAAGTTGGCCTCAGCAGTAGGTCGAGCTATTAAACAGGGATCCTGGACTAAATGGGAAGGAGTAGAGTCCAGGAATTTAATTTGGAATGTATTATGACAGCTAGATGGAGCCTCTCCGGATATCTTTCCTTGTTAGAGCAACATATGCCCTTCTACCCACTCCTGTGAATCTCAGCACGTAGTGATAAGTCCAACTAGTGTTTTGTATGCGGGAAGAGGGGAACTCGCCAGCATAATACTGTGTGCATGTGAGGTGAGTTGCGCCTGCGGTGTAAACACATGGAGGCACAATAAAGTCCTCAAAGTCATCGTAGAAGCTGTCAAGAAGAGAATGTCGCGGCATGCACCATTTCATTGGTGGTTCCTCTGGTTATTCTGGATAGCTTTTGTGAAGGAGTTAAAGAAAGGTCCCCTCGCTCTAGCATCTTGTCCTCAGCTCGGCACTGGCAGGTCACGGCTGATTTGGATGGGAATGGTAGTTTCCCGCAACATGTGGCGATAACAAACAAACTTGCGCCCTGATATTGTTGCTTAGGCAGACTCCGTCAAAGTGGTGATCATCGGGGAGCTCACAGTACCATGGGAGGACAATATTGACTATACGCATTTGAGCGTAAGCTCACAGGGTACTCCGAGTCGACAGCAGAGTGTGCAGACAGAGGATGGAAGGTATCTTGCTTTCCGTTGAGGTTGATTGCCGCGTGTTTGTGGCATGGTCAATGCGTATACGGGTTCGCGACTTGGGTTTTACAAGTAAAGAGACCAGGCAGGATTGTATAGAGCTGCTTCTAGGGCAGCAGAGACTGCGTGGGTCTAAGCAGAATGCGACTGGCATTTAACCCTGAAAAGGCCGGGCTATTTGAGGTCTTATACGGCCCGGGGCGTATTTTTTTTACACGCTAGCGAGGGGAATTTCTCGATTAATTCCAATGAAAGGCGCTCGCGAAGAGTCTAGACTGGATCGGAGAGCTCGCTCGTGCTATACTCTAGTGTGAATTTACATCGAGGACAAAGTTCTTGAAACACTTGAATGGTTATGGAACCTGTTTGTGTTTCTAATCTTCAAATATTAATATTATTCTGCATCAAATATAAATTTTTTGATTTCTACTGTGGTATGTAAAGGCATGAACTTACGTTAATAGATACACATATATTTTTTAAACCAAGAATTAGGTGCACCATAGTAATAAATTTTAACAAACACATCAACATATTACCTATACATCTCATCACCATAGCCATTGCATAACCATATATTAATGATACATGTAAAATATAGATTAAAGCAATTCTCGTCAATTGGCTGTATCCTGAGTGTGATTTATATAATGGATTTTGAGTAGAATTTGCATCTACCTGTAGTTGAAGAATAGATACAGTGCATAAACTGGAATATATGGAGATCTGGAGAAATCAAGGTGGAGCTCAATAAATATTGGAAGGAAGTAACGAGGAATATTAAAGCAAGAGAGACTGGGAGATGAGGAAAGCAAGAAGTTATTGAAATCGAGAGATGACTCGCGAGATAGCATTGCATTAGTTGAGGAATGAATCCTTTATATAATTTTGTCTTGAGAGGAAGTTGACGATTTTTTTTTTAATTGGAGATTCGTGTAAGTATTAGAAATATCGGAAATAGAATTAATGAGAAAGTTATTATTTTGTTTAAATCAAGATCAATTCATGTAATTAGATGGGGAATCTCCAAATGGCATCTATGTGCGATATCACACGTATATAGGGGTAAGTGAGGTAAGATGAGCCAGTGGGTAAGTTGAGCCACCCCTTGTTACTAGGAAACTGTACAAAGTGAAAACTGGTTTGGGCCTTTGGGACATTAAGGACATCAATTTACATCGCTGGAACTACCTTTATCACATGTGGGCAGAATGATAAGACATTTGTCGTTATTTTGGGGGTTTACACAGTTTTTTGATATTTTCTTACTATTGTAGATATAGAGTGATTATACCTTCCCAATTGGGATCTATCAAAAGTTGTGAATGGATGCTATAGATTAAAGCGGATTTTTGTGTAAAAACCTCTGAGCCTCATTGAACTTTAAACAAAAATGCTGTGTCAAGTTTTCAAAATGGCGTGTGCTGGGTAAGATTGGACTTTCCGTTGGGGCAAGTTGAGCCCTGGCTTAACCATTGTGTGGCTCATCTTACCCCTGTGTGAATCTTTGTGTACTTTTTAAAACATTTAAGTTGAAAAGGAAGAAAAGATGATTGACAGCAATACATGCCTTGATGTACCTGTAATAAGTATAAGTATCAGTAAGTATAAACATTTATTATCCATATCCGGAAATTTGGTGTTATTCTAATAATTTCGTTTCAGATGCCAAAATGTGCACGAAATGCCACGGATCATGTCATTTGGATTAATTTTCCCAAGTCATGCATGCCTTGGGAAAATTAATCCAAATGACATTTTTTGGCGGTCCACCAGACACATATAAAATGAGTTGCTTCACAGGTGAATAGAGGAAAAGAGAGAATAGTAGTTGTACTACATTACTGTATTTAACCCATATCTGTAGTACCTATCTATTGGTAGTACGGAGCCAACATGTAAAAACTGGCTCATCTTACCTCACTTTCGCGTAACGCATGTCACACACAAAAAAATGAGAAGAAAAGAGAAGAAGATAGAGGATGGAGGAAAAGGAGAGAGACAGAGAGAGGGAGAGAGAGAAAGAAAGAAAGAAAAAAGGAAGAACATGATACTTATATTTACACTTATGCACACCTAGTCACACCTTGCGTATTTGGCTTGCGTATTGCTGCGTATTATTTTATGGCTAGCCGTTTTAACATTTATTCCTATTTCTTGATATCAAGAAATGAATTCTTGATATCAAGAAATCGAATTCTTGATATCAAGAAATCGAATTCTTGATATCAAGAATTCAGTTCTTGATATCAAGAATTCAGTTCTTGATATCAAGAATTAACATACGCAAAGGTGTGACTCAGGCATTACAGATTACATTTCCGACTGAGTTGGCTCGACATGTGCCGAAGAAGTCTGCGGACGAAAATACAACAATACGAAAACAGAAGTTCTATAAAATAGTCTCTAAGAGAGAAAGAGAGGTTATTTCTAAAATGAAATGAAAGGGAATATGTGACTTCCAAGGAGGAAATTACAATTTCTGTCGCTCGTGACGACCATTTTGAATTTCCTAATTTGTTTTAATTCAAGAACTTCCTGATGGGCTCCGCCCCAAGACTCCCGGCAAAGGCAAATTATTTACACAATTTCTTGCTGTCTGCTGCCTCGAGATCACTGGAGCGAAGAAAGGTAACAATGTATAGCAAGAATCCCTATTCAGTGAAGGATTTATCCTTTTTACGCAGATGGATTCTTCTACCATTCTTGACCAGAAGTGCGTTTCAAACTCAATGATGTGGGCATCATCCCATTGAATGTTGTGTCCAGTATTAAGGGCGTGTTCTGCTACTTGCTGCCTAATCTGAGGGCTCTTTTGTGCTCTTTAAAAAAGAGCACCAATAGGGGCAGTGCAATTAAATATCGAGGGATGGATTAGAGTTTATTTCTAAAATGAAATGAAAGGGCTATTTGACTTTCAAGAGCGATAAAAACTCTAATCCATCCCCTAAAATTTAAATTGCACTGCCCCCATTGTGTGCTCTTTTCAAAGAGCACAAAAAGCCCTCAGATTGAACATTCCATCTCATAAAATTGTCTATAAGAGAGAAAGAGAGGTTATTTCTAATATAAAATGGAAGGGCTCAGATTTGACAAGAGCCCTTTCATTTCATTTTAGAAATAACCTCTCTTTCTCTCTTCAAGACAATTTTCTCTCTTGAAAGTCAAATAGCCCTTTTTCTTTCTGAAAATTAGTACGCGTGAAAGAGAGAGAGAGAGAGAGAGAAAGATAGAGGAGATACAAATATAATGTCAAGAAAGAGACTAGAGAAAAGACGGGAAAAGGTGAACTAAAGGGAACATTTTGCCAGACACATAGAGAAGGAATAAAGAAAGACATCAAAAGGAACACAACCACAAGAAGAAAATAAAACAGATTGGGAAATAAAGACATGCACGTGGTGTTCCCTAGGGGGCAAAGGTGCCTCTTTTTACGTTTGAAAAGTGACATTTTCCTTTTTAAGCAGTTCCCCTTTCCCTTCTAATACGTGCTTTTTTCACCTCTGATATGTGCCTCTTTTTATTTTATCACGTGTCCCCTTTTCATTAATTACTCTATTTCCTTCTGATAAATGCAGCTTTTCCCTTTTTTATAACAGCCCCTTCCCCTTTAAAAAAAAAACTCCTTTTCACCTCTGATAAATGCCCCTATTAAAATCTGATAGGTGCCCTTTTTCCTTCGACAGATGCCCCTTTTCCTTTCTCATAAGTACCTTTTTCATCTCTGGTGAGTGCCCCTTTTCAGGTTCGAGGTTTATTATGACATGTGCCCTTTTTCTTTTCTAATAAATGTCCTTTTTCTTTCTGAAAAGTACCCCTTGTCCTTTCTCCATAACATACGCCCCTATAGAGCGACTTAGAGCAACTTTTTCAATTATTTCCTCCAAAGCTCGCTCGCATTTATAATTGGTATAATTGTGTTACTTATGAAATGTATTTTCAGTCTTTCATGATTAAGTTGTGCTTAAAAACCCACCAGGATTTGTTGTTGTTTTCTCATTATAAAACTTTTCGCGCTGCGACGTCACAAATCTTAAAATTGTCTTAATATTCAGATCATCACACCCAACTACAAAGTATGATTCTTATACAGTATATTGGACCATGTAAAAAGAGAAACAAATATTGAAATCATCCCTGATAATGTAATCACAATCATAAAAATGTAGGGGTATATAGGCCTACCAATGTCTAAATATGGTAGATTTACATTTTGATGTTTCCCTTTGTGGGTGCCCCTTATATTCCAGAAAGTGCCCTATTTTGATGATGCCCCTCCCTCCACCCCCCCCCATTTTGGAAAATGCTCCACCGCGCCTGTTTGTGCTTAACCTTTTAAAAAAATAATTTAGCTTTGATTCAACTCATACTCCTTGGTTTACGGTTTATTAAAACGCTAAATTACATTCAGTTTACATGATAAAAACAACTGAACTTGCACATCAATGTTGTAACAATTACCATACAATGTGAGAACATTAAAACATAAAAACAATACGGCAATCAAAATAATTATGACAGTATTCTTAAAACAGGGTCAAACTATGTTCACATATTGCACTGAGAGATATAGCAAAAAAGGAGAGTAGAAGGAAAGTGGGAGAAAGAAGAGTTAGAGGAGAGGGAATCGATAGGAAGATAGTGGAAAGAACGAAGTAAAAGGTAAGAAACAGGTAACTGGGAGACTGAGAAGGGGGGGGGGGGAGAGGGAGAGAGGGAATTAGAGGAAGTATAATAACTGTGTATGCAAAATTACAGTTCATAGTGCCACATTTAATGTCATTCATACAGATTAAAACAGTTAAAATACAATATCTCTTGTTTTGATAATTTCTTATGTATTTCATTGTTTTTTAATTTATGTATTTTATTTTTTGTTGTTGTTTTATTTCATTTCTAACTACAATTGAACTATTTTGACTCCCAAAACAAACACCTAAACTTTAAACAAGACCCAATAACCAATGTTTTATCTCTTTTTAGGAAAAATGACATTTCCATATGTTTTGTACACAAATCACGAAAAATGAGCGATTTTCGGGCTGACATGCAAAGACAAAAGGTCACGTGACTTTGTAACTGTACGTCCGATTTTCAAAAAAATTGTTTTAAAAGATGCGCAAGCCTCGAAAAAAAAAAGTCAGCGGCGGGGCGCCATCCGTATGCGTTCCCGAACAATCAGAAAAATCGCGGAGGGGGCATGCTAATGGCCCCCGGCCTTATTTGTTCCATTACATCTTGCACCAGGGGAGGTGGTGCGTTGCACGACTGGCCCACCACCAAGAGGGAGTATCGTTCATAACGGGCCGAAACTCCTGACGACTGGTGGAAGAACAACCGCGGCCCGTTACGCGGCAACGTCTCATGACTATTTTGATTTTCATGACACATATAATAATTCTGTGTGCAGACTATGACATGGGCCACACCAATAACAATGATAAACTCCTCAGGGAATACATTTATTTGACAAATTTCTATGCTATGTTGAAGAAAGAGAAATCAAACTCTCTCTATATATCTCATTAAACCGTATATTTTAACCTAACTATACCCTAAATAATAAATTGCCTCTTTCATATTAATATATGTCGCCGTAATTCACGTTTTCCCCCCTTTTTTGTTGTTACATGTGTGTGTGTGTGTGTGTGTGTGTTGTGTTCGTTTGTGTGTGTGTGTTTGTGTGTATTAATACGCTTCCCATTAGGCGTTTTTTTTTTTAAATGTTGTATTAATGCCCTTTGCGACCGACCCAAAAATCTTGAAATCTACGGTCGGCTTTTTAAAAAAGTTTTTTTTTAACCGTCTTTTAGAGAAAAAAATGTTAAATGAATAAAAAAAATATGTATCAAAGCATTCAAAACTGAGAAATATCAGCCCAAAGAGGGAGAAGAAAAAGAAAGAAAAAAGTGATAAAAAATAAAAATATTTCCGACCGACCGACCGACCCATGTTTTGGCACCTAAAGGGCAATACAACATCTTTGTTTTTTTAAGGCCCTATCGTATCTTATAACTCAGAGCTAAATGAATACGCGTAGGACCTTTGTTGCACGCAGTTGTCATTCACTTTCACGTTAAAGAAAACGACGCGGTTTGCTTCTTCATATCATTTCTGAACGAGCCTATAAATAGGACTAGTACATAGCAGTTTTATTGTAGGTGTTACGCGCGGATTTTTGGTAGAGCCTCGTAAACAACAATAACCGATACATATCAGATGTATCAGATGTTGCTGTGTAGATCCAGCTGTTTTTTGAACCAGACTATATCACTACGCCCAACCCCCCAATCTTGCCCACTGTTCCTTATTAATTAAACCCCTTAAAACGAAGTAGGTAATAAACACTCCTTTTGTATCCCCTTAACCCCCCTTCCTGGACCCCTCCCCCACCCCCTAGCCCCTAATCTTCCAGGCTACATGACTATGCCTTCCCTCTTTTCATCACCCTTAAACAATACTGCCCTCTGTTCATTAATAATAAAACCCTTAAAACAAGTAGGTAATATACACTCCTTTATATCCCCTACCCCGACCCCCTCCCGAGCCCCTAATCATCCAGACTACATCACTACGCCCAACCCCCAATCTTGCCCACTGTTCCTTATTAATTAAACCCCTTAAAACGAAGTAGGTAATAAACACTCCTTTTTATCCCCTTAACGCCCCTTCCCGGACACCTCCCCCACCACCCCCACCACTCTAGCCCCTAATCATCCAGGCTACATGACTATGCCTTCCCTCTTTTCATCACCCTTAAACAATACTGCCCTCTGTTCATTAATAATAAAAACCCTTAGATTCAATAACCAGTGTGTCACTTTAAAATCCGCCTGTGCGCGCCCATGTGCACGGCCGTATGACACAACGTATGTATTATATGCATGTAGAGCTGTTAACTGAAGTTAGAAACCCAAAATAATAAAACACACTAAAGTATAGGATAACCGAACTCGCCCATGTGCACGGCCGTATGACACAACGTATGTATTATATGCATGTAGAGCTGTTAACTGAAGTTAGAAACCCAAAATAATAAAACACACTAAAGTATAGGATAACCGAACTTTCAACTTTGTTTGGGTGACATTTCCGAGCATCCGAATGCTTCCGAAGACGTTGCTTCCAAGACCTATGATGCCGAAGATGACGTTCTGTGTGACGTCACAGGTCTACTAAATAAAATAATAAAATTCACTTTTGGCTCAGATATATACTGTTTCGTATGTTTTTCAGCGTTTTAACCCTCTTGAAACCATTCTAAGGCGTTCCATGCGATACAATGTCAAAATGTTGGCTACAACATACATATCTGGGGCATTTTAGGTCATTACCTGGTATTTTACTACGAAAGTAATTAAGAGTGTTCCGTTAAAGCCCTAGTCGTGTGGTGCGCCACCTACCGGTGGTTCCGGGAACATTGCGTCAAGCGAAGCAGACGAAGAGATCAAGTCATCCAAGACGGGCTCAAAATACTTCTCATCATGGAGGTAGCTGTGAAGATCCTCAATCTGTACTTTTTTTGCTGGTTTCTCATAGCAACAGTCAATGGTCATCCATGTGAGTCCCTAGATATTAAAGACAAATTCAGATAAAATGAGAAATTTATTATTTTATTTATAGGACATCTAAAACTCATTGACTGTTGACACAATACGTAGAAAGTGCCATAATTATAGATGTAAATTGTTGTTTCCAGTAGGCCTATAGATCTAGTTATTCAGTTAACACACGTACGTAATACTGGCCCTCATCGAATGTAAAGAAACTCTAGTTCGCATTTATAATTCCTTAAACGTTGTAACCCCAACGAAAAAGGCGTTAAAATAATAAGAATTTCAATTGTTATCTCCACCCCCTTCGAAGTAGCCTTCTTCAACCGGTTTCCAGCTTTATCAATGAATCTAGTATACCGGTATTTTCACGTCATTTTTTGTGTGAGTTACATGCACATAATACTACTTCGATTGTTTCTTTTTTTCCCCTCCACACTCTGTTATCTTTCTCATTGAGACATCTTGTGGGGCCAAAGGACAAAATGATAATAGATTTTTATGAAGGCTACAACATGGTAATCTGTGGCGTTGTGGCGTTGTGCGCCTGTAATCCAGCTAACAGTGGAAGTTACAAACTGATTCAGCAGAGGACGCAGGTTCGAAACTGAGTCTTTCGGATGGTGACGTTAAAGGTCGGTCCCCAGACGTAAATAATCATATCTGATTGATACACGTCTGTAAAAACCCAATACACACACACACACACACACGTGGATAAAACTATAATATTAAATCAACAACATCATAATTATCAATAATATCATTGAAAATAAAGCTAATGATGATTACAATGAGAAGAACAAAAGCAACAATTTAGTTATTCCGTATGGAAAAACATGGTCATCAGCACAGGGATGAAAGGATCAGTAAACAAAAATAATGAAAAGGGATTTTTTTTTTTTTTTTTTTTTTAATAACCCGAATAGGAACAAATATTGAAATATGAGAATATGAAGATCAATTTGAAGAAAAAAAGAGGATTTCCATTATTATGACAAACAGTCAGAACAATTTAACATTATTGTTCGCCTAAAACATATAACCTTTATTTTGAAAAGGTTCTTCGCACCTAAAACATATTATTACGAATTAGGAAATTCATAATGCATGTGCAGAATCAGATATAATATGTTTAAGTGGGAAAGGGTATTATGGATAAAGAAAGGACACGGTTAATCTTCACTCATAATATGTAAATATCTTCGAGTCTTCTAGATACAAGAGCTGGACAAGCCTTTGTTTTAATAGAAGAGAAAGTGTAATGGGCCTGCCTGACCTTTTTTAAAACCAATATTAATCTGTGAAACACAATGATTATAACCATGGCGCTAAATTTCCATTTTACTGTTGTATTGATATCGGGTTCTGTACCCACTCGTCAATCATAATCTTGACACGGTTTGATATAGTGCTTTAAAAAAACAGAAACTTATCATGATTGCTGTTTATTGCATTAGATGAAGTTTTAGATCCGTGCAGGAAGTGCATATATCTTGTATACAGTGTTTCTGCTATGAAGGCTTGAAATATTTCAGTGAACCTTTTCACTTCAGCAACTCAACCGTAAGAATGTGCTTTAATAGAGTTTAGTGTCCACGAAAAAATCAGTGAAAACGGATTGCTTCATTGGTTTCTAATCTCCTGGTTTCAGTGAACACCAATAATGGACTCTAATTTGCTTACAGAAATCGGTGAACGCAACTGGTCTGATATATTGAGACCACTCTCATTAGAAACGAATTGGATTCTGTGGTTTCTTCTAACTTCTGTTCAACTTTTCAAACAATCTAAACACTTTCCTATCCGATAGTTTAGATGGATTCTTCTTGTTCATAGCTGTATTCATGTGATGTTCTCTATTATGGACACCCCATGAAAATCATTTCAGTATTTTCCTTTGGTCAAGGGTCTGAATCTTCTATTTTTATGTGGTAGCCCCCTCCCCTCCCGTTTTAAAGTAATGAACATGTAGTAAGTGTAATACTTATGCAGAGTTTAAGGGGAAAAGGCGTCTAAAAGGTAGAAGAAGATCATTGATTTGTATATATCTTGTTATTTGATTTTTTTTGTATAGTTCCGTGTACAGTGAACGACAGCACTCCAATCGTATGGTTAGGTAAGTAATGTCTCTCATTCTTATACAATAATAATATCAACTTAATGTCATGATGAATATCCGACCAAACACACGACTCCCTTACACCAGAAAGTATAGAAAGATAAGTCTAATTGGTCCTCAGATAGGTATTTTATAAGTTTCATTTTTATATCATTTCTATTCTTCTCTCCCTTTCTCCTCCCCCCTCTCTCTCTATCTCTCTCTGCATAATTAAGGAAGAGTGAGTCCAGTATTTTAAGTATGCCTACATTAAAAAAAAAAAATATATATATATATATATATATATATCTGTTGCACAGGGGGTGTCGCTCATTTCGATAACAGGGACTTTTAGATTTACACGACGAGAGCGTGGACTGCCGCGTGTGACATTAGGGCCTTTTCGTTTGGCACGTCCACATAGACGACGTCAAAGATATGACGTCATTTCGGCGATTTGCGCATGCGTCGGGTCGTCTCACGTCGTCAGGCCCGATTTGAGGACGCGTTCACCCATGATTTGAGGTTCGTCGGAAAACTCGAACCCCGTCGTCAAAATGACGTAATCTTGATATATCGTAGCGTAAATCAGAAGGGAAAGACAAAAAGAGAAAGTGATAGAATGATAAAAACAAAGAACAACATAAGAGAAGGTTATAGAATAAATAATGAAAAGATAGAGGAGAAATTGAAAGATAGAAAAACAAAGAATAACATAAGGAATGGTAGGAAGAAAATGATAGAACGATAAAAACAAAGAATTACATAAGAAAAGGTGATGAAAGGAAGAAACAAAGAATAACAAAAGGAAAGACAGAAAGATAAAATGATAAACAAAAGATAATGAAAAGATAGAAGAGAAGATGAAAGATGGAAAAACAAAGAATAACATAAGGAATGGTAGGAAGAAAATGATAGAACGATAAAAACTAAGAATTACATAAGAAAAGGTGATAGAAGGAAGAAACAAAGAATAACATAAGAAAAGACAGAAAGAGAAGGTGATAGAATGATAAAAACAAAGAACAACAAAAGAGAAGGTGATAGAAGGAAGAAATAAAGAATAACATAAGGAAAGACAGAAAGAGAAAAATGATAGAATGGTAACAATAAACAATAACATAAGGAGAGACAGAAAGAGAAAATGATAAAGCATAGCAGCTGCTAATGGAAAGATAGAAGAAAAGATGAAAGATGGAAAAACAAAGAATAACATAAGGAAAGACAGAAAGAGAAAATGATAGAATGGTAACAATAAACAATAACATAGGGAGAGACAGAAAGAGAAAATGATAAAGCATAGCTAATGGAAAGATAGAAGAAAAGATGAAAGATGGAAAAACAAAGAATAACATAAGGAAAGATAGAAAGAGGAAATTAATAAAATAATAAAAACAAACACTAACATAAGAGAAGGTGATAGAAGGAAGAAATAAAGAATAACATAAGGAAAGACAAAAAGAGAAAATGATAGAATGGTAACAATAAACAATTACATAAGGAGAGACAGAAAGAGAAAATGATAAAGAATAGAAAATGGAAAGATAGAAGAGAAGATGAAAGATGGAAAAACAGATAATAACATAAGAAAAACAGAGAGAGAAAATGATAGAAGGAAAACAAAGAATAACATGACGAAAGATAGAAACAAATAATAGAGTAATATACTAAAAAAAAAAAAACATAACAAGTGAAAGAAGGAGAAATTGAATAAGCGAGCGGGGGCCATTACGTCATCGTGTAGAGAACGGGCGTCGACTACATACGAAAAGGGTTATTGTGTTAAGGCACTGGGCCGTGCCCTGCAGTGCCTTAAAAGGACATCACAGTGCCTTATAAGGACGTCACACGTTGCAGTCCACTATGTCGACGTGCAAATCTAAAAGTCCCTAAAAAACCTGTGAAGAACGGAGTAGTGTTTGCACTCTTCGCGTTGTGTACGGTATAATTAAACTCTCATCACGTCTAAAACCGCGCTGGTCAGTCACTGACGCCTATTATATACCTCACTTTAGAAATCTAGCCACCTGATTGGTCGAAATTGGAGTCGTGATTTCAAGCCATGCCCCACTCACAGGGCATAGCAATAGCCCACAGGGCCTAGCTAAAAGTTTCTACCCTCATCCTCATTATCCTGCGATCCCCATTGGTTTACGTGTTAAAATTGTCTTTGTGCGGGCGAGGACGCCATACAGTGCTTTTTGTCTGCGATTCCCAAATGATTGAAACTTTCAATCATTTTTCCAGCGAATATTAACAGACAGTGTTTCAGATTTCTGTGATGTTTTAACAAATTTTTTACTCAATAAAAGGCTAAGGTAAGAATTCTTGGTAGATTTTTGTTTTAATTCGGCATATAAAAGTCATATCGACTGCTTTAATACTCGAGGACTAGCTGTTTCTATACTGGCTCGCGGGATAGTTGAATCCCCTGCCATCACCACGAGGCGCGCCTGGGTTATCCCTTGAGCGTATAGAAACAGCTAGTCCTCTCGTAGCAGTCGATATAACTATAATAATTATAACGCCCCCTGCGAAGCAGATATCAGTTAGCAATTACTTCTGCATATAGGTTTGTGTTGGTAGACACTGACAGTCCAATAAACTACCAATGGAGGCCTAATGATTTCTTTTCTTTTCGTATTAATAAAATATATATTAGGGAACGGTGAATGCTTTCTGAATAAATCCATAATAATTTATGTCCTTCATGTGATTTATATTACATTGAAGTCATCGATGTAGTCAAAATATATTATTTTATCGTTTAAATAATTATATGACCTTACAGTGCGTAAGAAAGGTGTACTCAACTTTGGTAGCTCCTGATTAAAAAGTCATAACTAATATGACTTTGAAATTGATTTCATGATGAACAGTAACTTATTTTCTGTCCAATGATACCCTATTCATACTATTTCTGCCACGGATGAATGAGCACCAGGGTCTTTCAAAAGTGTTGTCAAAATCGCCTTGTACACGAACCAAGTTTGGGCTTGTGGGTTAGGTCACATGCACGTGCTACTTCGGTCTTAAGTTAAATTATGCCTCGTGCTTCAGTGCTTCACAGAACCTTGTTTCAATGCACAGGATAACCTTTAATTATTTTTAACAGCCTAATAACTTCTTGTCTCATGATATCTAAGTTCTCTCTGCTCACTTGTCAGTTGTGCCATTTCACACGGATAAGGAGCATAAACTGTTTATCTCGAATAGCGAATGCAAACTCAAAAGTTACTACACCCAAATGCAAGAAAGCATACTTATGATGAATATCGAAGAAATTGACAGCAGACTTTCATGAAAATGAAGATAACATCCCAAATAAACTTTATCCATTTTGTATCACTCAATGAGAAGGTTACCTTAACTCAAGATTTTAATCATCATACCGAAGATAATATAAATTTTAATTGTAATAAGCATTTCCTTGAGTTTACGTTGTTAGTTACACCTTTTTTTCTTCAACCCCCTTATAGTCAATGTAAATAAATGAGCAATTGTTTTTGGAATGAGATAACACACACACATACAGCTTTTGACCTACATTCATTGCTTCAGCCCAAACTTGGTACAAGAGGATTTTGACAATACTTTTTGAAAAGCCTGCTGTTCAGTCATCCTTGGCAGCACAATTATGAAAAGGGTATCATTAGACAGGGTATTAGTTATCCTTTACAATGAAATGTGATTCAAGGTCACATAGCTTATAACTTTTTAATTAGAAGCTACCAAAAATGGGTAAACTTTTTTTTTTATACGCACTGTACATGCCCGGTTGACACGAAGCATCATTAATTTGTATTGCGTTAACACCTACGATAAGGCCAAAAAAAAAAAAATCATTTGGTTGTCCTCGACCGCCCGCTCCTCATTTTCGGCCCGCTCGTATTTTTTTTTTTTTTAGATTTTTTTCAGATTTTTTTAAAGAATATACATTTATTTTGGAGCAATTTTAAACGCCAAACATACCATTTTATGCATGTTGCAAGGATCAAAATGTGTCCCGTCGCCAATTTGGTCCTTTTAGTACGCAATTATGTCTTTAATAGAGAAGAGGAGGGAGTTTTCGGCCGGGTGGCAGTTTTCGGTGGGTCCGTTGTATGCGTGGTAAAATCACTTTAAAATACATAGCATAATACACATATCACACACATACAAAACATATCAGAGTCACAGGAGAACCACATTTGCAATAGAAAATGTATCCTTAAATATCACATTTTAGCGACGTAATCGGCAGTCCCGCTACCTGAATCTGAAAAATCGAATATCTTACGCGTGTCTGTAAGGAAGATGGGTACCAAAACCTGAGCTGTATTTCAAGTATTTTTCAGATTTAGATCACTATTTTTCGTGTATCGCAAGATCAATAGTGTCTCCGGCGCACGTATTAAATCATTGCAGTCGGATCACCACAGGGATAGTTTTTGGCGCCGCGAGCTCTGGCGTGGGATACCTGCTCCGGCCGCACGAACAAACGACGCGCGGGCGAACGAACGACGCGCGTGCGCGCTCCCTATAGACATACGTACGTTTTACATACATACGAAAACTGCCTCGTTATAACTGAAAACTACCTCCGAAACAGCGAAAATGAAAATGAATATTGACATGGCAATTCATAATTTTTGGCCGGGATTCTTTTTGTGTTTAAATAATAATAATATTGGCTTCATGATTTGAACAAAAAATGAAATAAATAGGAAGAAATGAGTCCATATGAAGAAGAAAACAAAAAAAAAAAAAAAAAAAAAAAAATCCGCCCGCCCGCCCCTACTCCAGAAAAGCAATCGAGGACAACCAAACAACTTTTTTTTTTTGGCCTAATCAAGCCTATAGGCGCCATTGGTCGCGCCGATTATATTGTTAGTCCAGTAGTTAATGTATTTTTTGTACTGTTCACTTTGCATTAATTTGTGTACGATTTTATTCTCACATGGCGTGCAACAAACCGTTCCAGGCCTTGACGCAGTCCTATGTTTTAGTGATATGACAAGCAATCGGACATTGACCTCATTCATAGAATTTTAACAATTTCACTGCCTAATTGTTAGACCTATTTCTTTCTCTATTGTCTTGTATTTTTCAACTCATCTTTTATTTTGCGGTTTCTCAATGTCTTCCTCTACATCAGGTGGTGAACAACAGGCGTACGACTGTAAAGAAGACACGCCAGGTTGTCCACACTTTGGCCTCGATTCCATCTGTGACGACCCTGATGGCGGAGAATTTCCTCCGTGTGTAAACGGCACCAAGCTCCTGTGCGCCTCTCCACCAGCTGTTCCTTTGACCAATCCTACATCAGTTTCAACACTTCGAGTGCTTGCCTACAACATTCTGGAATTACCATACCCGATCTGGCAAGATGGTCAAAGAGAACGAACTTGTCGCATTCCACATGAAGTGTTCCGGCTGCACCCTGATATTGACGTTATTGTCTTCAACGAATTGTTCCAGGGAGGATGCTTTTCCATGTTCGACCCTGCTAATAATTCGAGTGTCCTCAATTTCAGAGACATCCTTACCCAACATGGCTTTAGCCATTTTACTGAAACCGTTGGACAACCAGTTCAGCCTCCCCATCTAGCAAACGGCGGGACATTTATTGCTTCACGATGGCCTATCGTTCGGGATGACAGTCACGTCTATACTGCTGTCGATAATTCTACCGTGGACGCTCTGGCTGCTAAAGGAGCAGTATACGCTGAGATCATTAAAACGGTCGGGGAATCTATGATGACCTATCACATTCTTGGTACTCATATGCAGGCTACTGATACACCTTCATCTGAAGAAGCCCGTGTTAAACAGGCAGAAGAAATGCGTAAATTGATGGAGATGCAGAATATATCAGCTAATGAAACTGTCATATACGCAGGAGATTTAAATGCTGTAAATGGGACGTCACATGGAACTGACGTTATTTACATGCTAAATGCAACACAACCACCTAACATTGGAGAGTACATGTACACCTACCATGGACCGGAGAATGACCTCCTCACTCCGACGGAATATTGGAATTATACGGGTTGGATTGATTACGTACTCTACAGCAACAATCATCTACAACCTACAAGTGCTACTGTGGAAGTGGTACGCCCTCAACTGGCCGAACCCATTGATATCTGTATATCTGCCAATGAGTCAATCCCAATCTACGCAACATCAAATCGATGTCTTCGACGCCTCCAAACACGTGATCTCTCTGATCACTTTGGAGTCTTGGGTGTTTTTAGGTTCAATGAAGACGTGACCCCGTCAGCAACGGACGCCATCTTTGACCCACTTTCCAGCTTTCTCTTTACTCTGCTTGGGATACTTGTCAACCTTTTCGTTCAGTATTGAGAGGATGTCAAATATAATGTGGTATATCTAGTACCACAGATTACTGGTCTATTCAAGTATACATTCTTTGACCTATACTCATCACAAAGTGCTCATTATGGGAAAAATATTAATAAGGACTGTATTGTATTGTATATGTATTATATTGTTATGCACCTTGGCACCTAGCACCTTAGCACGTACACTTTGGAATTCTCTACCTCGAATTCGTTTTGCATCCTCTGTGAACAGTTTCACGAAATCTCGAAAGACATAGCTTTTCTCTTACATCATAATATTAAGTAATCTCGTTGTTTCTCTCAAAGAGTATGTATTCGTATTTATAGTCGTATCTTTTAAGTCAATTCCCATACCTGATGTACTTTTATTCAAATTAATCTGTAAAATGTACTCTTCTTTCTTTTAGTTTTACATAAATTCATTCACTTGTAATACAATATTAGGTAATGCAGAGAAATGTAATAAATTATTTGATCGGTCTATTATCGGCCTGGTGTCGGTCTCGTTATCTCTTAGACATTCGGAGCTTGTTACCAATATGAGCTCAGAGTAGACAACACGAGCGATTAGTCATTTAACAAACTTACTGATTACCCGCTAATGGAGCAATGAGAAGAAAACTTCTTTTATCACACAGCGCCCCCTTTTGATGGCAGGTAAATGGTGATGAGAAGAGTTCATAAAGAAACACAAAGACAAAAACACAGAGACAAATATAAATAAAGGAAGAGAATGATACAGATAGGGGAGACGAGGGATAGATAGAGCGAGAGAGAGGGAAATAAGAAGAAATAGAGAGAGAGAGAGAGAATGAGGTCATGACGACATGATCTAATGAAATGATGGAATACATGTTGATGATATGCAGAGATAAATAGACATAGCCACAGACATACCAGTATTCAGTGGAATTGCACATTCTCTTTATGTTGTAAAATATTTATATATGAACTTTTAATTTGAGGACTCTTTTCAACATAGAGTATATACTAAATTTGGTGAAGAAATGAATCTATGAAACAGGAAAAACAGAAACAACCACAAGTGAAGATCACTCTCTCTATCAATGTAAAAGGTTTTGACTTGAAGCATGGTAGTGGTCCAACTAGCAGGCCAATACGACGCCATGTTCGTTCTCTCGTGTTCACATGCTTCGTTCTGGCGGTCTATGTAACAAACGGGTTAGTACAGAGAAAAGGGTTCAGATGGAAATAGAAACCAGACGAACAAAATAAACAGTACAATTACGCGGTTTATGCCGTAAGGGTGGGTAGCGTCGCGTCGCGTTGACTTGAACGCGACCATTCGTCCAAAGCCCCGGTTTTGCCGAAAGAGTGCGTTGGGAGTGTCGCGTCGCGTCGGGTTGACTGGAACGCGACCATTCGTCCAAAGCCCCCGGTTTTGCCAAAAGGGTGTGTTAAAAAAAAAGATGGAGAAGCAGAAATATCCGTTTATCGTACTTTTAGGTTGCTTGAACTATTTGTTATTATTGAAACTGCATAAGCTCCCTACCGTGGGAGGGGGGACACCCCCTCCCACCCCCAGCAAAAAAGAGAGTGAGAGAGAGAGAAGGGAAAGGGAAAGAGGAGAGAAAGGGAAAGAAAGAAGTGGAAGAAGAAGAAAAGAAAAGGGGATAAAAGAAGGAGATCGGGGGAGGGCCGAAAGGGCCTTGCCTCCCAGGCTGTTGCCTCCCCCTCCCCATCAAAAAAATAAGAGAGAAGGAAGGAAATGAAAAGGAAAAGAGGAGATAAAGAGAAAGAAATAAGAGTAAGAAAGGGAAAAAAGGGGGATATTAGTTGCAATTTTCTCGCCAACAAGATGTGAATCGGGGGAGGCCAAAAGGCCATTGCCTCCCCTCCCCTCGCCCCCCCCCAAAAAAAAAAGAGAAGAAAGGGAAAGGGAAAGAGGAGAGCTAAAAGGGAATAAAAAAAGGGAAGAAGAAAAGAAAAGGGTGAAAAGAAGGGGAGATCAGTTGCGATTTTTCCCGCCAACATGGTGTAGATCGGGGGCACTAGCGTACTGACGGGGCTTGGGGCTTGGGGCCTACCCCCAAATAAAATTCAAAGGTGGTTTATTTTTAATTCGATACCGGTAATTTACAAATGTTGCTGAAATGACATAATTTTCCGAGATTTTTCCTCACTTTTTAGTAAATTATACTTTTTTATGCGTTTGTTGGAAAATAAAAATTTCCTAAATTTGCAGTCAGGCAAGAAATATGCTTAGTAAGAGGCCTACATGTCAGGGCCCGCGGAGAGGCGGGGCTCGAGGGCTTCAAGCTTCCCCCCCCCCATACACACTTTTTGTAAAAAAAAGTATAGTAAAGAGAAATAGAAATAAAGAAAGAATAGTGACCTGCCAATGTCACAAAATATTGAGGTATCAAAATATGCTCATCTGACCGCGATTAAATGCCTAAAACCCCTGAGCTTCTGGGGGTTCCGCCCCCTGGACCCACTCAATGGCCCTAAGGCGGTCCCCTGGATGCTCATCTGACCGTAATTTATTGCCTAAAACCCCTGAGCTTCCGGGTGGTAGCTTTAAAACTTCTATATTCTGACCTAAAGTCTAAAAATGTTTATGATTGCAGAGCTTGACCTGCTTGACACATGACCATGTGCCAAATATGAAAGTGGTTTATTGAATAATAAAGAAATTAGAGCCTAGACTCTATATGGGCTTCTGGGCCTGGGAACGCCAAAATAGATTGGGCTTCCCTTGGGCCTGGCTAAGGTCTTAGGGTTAGGCTAAGCCTGGCTTAGCCTTAGGCTTAAGTTTAACTTTTTGTTAATGCCAAAAAGAGTCGAAATACGCTTTGGGGGCCAAAAATTCTGAACACGAGCACAAATAAGTTCTGTCCACTACAATAAATAGTTGTAGTTCGTTATTGATTTTCAGCTAAAAAACCTCTTTTTGACGAAATAATCGATGAAAGAAAATTTCTCGATCTCCATCTCTCTCAGCTCGCGATCGATATCCACCATACACACCACGCGCTGTTGGCATATGACTCTGAACGCGTAAATTTGGAATAAGCCCCCCGTACGTGTCATTTGGTCGCGTTATCTGACCTGACGCGACCTAACAATCCAACGCAATCTTTCGGCAAAACCGGGGCTTTGGACGAATGGTCGTGTTCAAGTCAACGCGACGCTACCCACCCTTTCGGCATAAGCCCAATTACGCTATACATAATAAATAGAGTAATTTAGAATATCACGGGGCTCCGAATACACATCATACAACCAGGCACTAGCTCGACCACCTGCAGCTGCACACCTTTGTAGATCGACGATCAGCGTTGTCAGAACCTGAACCTGACTACCCCCAACTTCTGACTTTCGACATCTCTTCCTAACCCGTGAACCTAACACACGCACAACTATAGACATACCCAGGCATACCCACAAATCAAATTCAGAACAAACAGGCTAAAGGTATAGTGCAATGCCATATTTCATCAGACTAGTAAATGAAAATCCATGAAAGGAAAAAAGAAGGCATAAACCTTCTGTCTACTAGTATGACACGCCTTTATGATTTTGAAATTTCACTTTCGCTACTTATCACCATTTGAATTAGTCGAAATAATAATTATTCATTATGACTAACTACGTGATTGATTATGTTTAAGTTACCATCTGTTGAATATTCATGTCACTCCTTAAACTCTTCCTTTTTCCTTCCCGTTTTCTCTGTTTCAATCCTTCTCTTTCTCTCTTTCTTTTTCTCTCTCTCCTTCTCTCTCTCTCTTTCTCTCTCTCCTTCTCTCTCTCTCCTCTCTCTTTCTCTCTCTCTTTCTCTCTCTTATCTATCTATCTTCATCTCTCTCCTCACACACAATATGTCTTTTCTCCTCTTTTCATATTGTCTCTTTTTTAAATCTCTTTTCTTCCCCTTTTGTTTCTCCTCGCTCTCCCTTTCTCCTTCATCATTGTTGGGTATTTACTTTTCCCTCTATCGTCATATTTTACCTTTTTTAATTCAACATGTCTTATTGAATTTCTTGATCATTCTTTGCGGTTGCTTTTATTCTATTCAAGATACTCTACTAAGGCCTTTTCATTGTCAATGTTTTTAATGTACATCTTGAAATGACATTGTAACTGTAAACTTTCGCCATTCGGCCTTGCGGCCACGAGCAAAGTATTTGAATAAACCATTTTGAATGAATTTAATGAAGTAACAAAAATATCTCTGGAATCAGAGGGCGATAGACTGCATATCGTTGAGGCAAATGATTTAGACGTTATAAAGAAAAATTAGTTAAATCCAAACTTTTAAGATGAATAAGGCCTTGACTGGCGCATTTAGGAGCTTCATCCATGTATATCATAAAGAAATGATATTCGGAATAGATATCCAATATTCAACACTTTCACTTAAGAGATTATACGAAGCAAAGTTTCGTGATCACATAATAATTCAGGCTTGCATTTTGTTTGATTGGATTATACATGTATATAGGTTTTTCCAATATGAGATTTCATCAACGCATTCGATAATTAATGTTTTATTAATTGATTCACTTGTAAATGCATGAGTCAGCTGTCTTCGACATTAAGTTGTCAAAGGATGGCCAGGAGAGATATATCTCGGTGTATCCAATGATTAGGTATACACCCACACAATAAACCCTAAAGTACATTTTGGAGATTCATTGAAATAAAATAACAGTACGTTCGTGATTATTTCGTTGCTTTTCACAGATTTTGACCCGACTTCTGCTTGCTTGCTCATAATTATCTCCGTATGAGGCTCTTATGTCCCGAAAATCAGCAAAAAGTCAAACAAGAACGTCATTGAAGTCTTTCTCTCTCTCTCTCTCTATGCTCTCTCTCTCTCTCTCTTTCCTTTTTAAGAGAAACAAATTATTAAATATCTAAATGTACTTCGGGAGGCCGGGGTCAATTGAAATTTTTGTTCTGTTTTTCTTCTTCTTCAACTGCAAACATGGCACAAGCCTATATAGCGTCTGATTCGTTGTCTGAAAAAGTTATTAAATCGGGGCATTATCGCTGTCAAAATCCAGCAATTTGGCAAATTAAAGACTACATCACGACTGTAATACTGCGATGCTTCTACGTCAAAAGCGCTGCTGACTCGCTGTCACTACGATTACACCTAGACCAATGCCGACCAAGCGATCGTTTCTACTACGTTGCCGCTCCGATATACAGGACCATACTACGCTGTTACACAGACATAGAAGACTGTATGACGATGTCGCTACGCTGGTGTTGTCCTTATTACGCTTCTAGTACGATTTGTGGCGATGTCTATATAAATCGAGGTGTTCAAGCATTTCTTCAGTTCTTTCCCAACTTCGAAGATGAACGGACCTGATGCTCGAAATAGTTGTCGACGGTGCTGCGTTTTTATTATTACCACAGATATCTCACCACGATGCTACCACGCTGCTTGTACGATAATGTGGTTCCCACTACGTTCTTAATAACACTTTGCCCCGCTTTTTGTTGGCCACGACCCGGCTACGCTTATTTTGTGCACGTTCAAAATAAGCATGGGGAGATCGTGCAGCTTCCCAACCTAGGAGATCCCACCCCGACCAAACCACGCTCATGGAGATCCTCCACGTTTGGCCCACGATTAGCCCCGATTGGCCACACTCTCAGCCACTTTTCCATCGTAGTAGAAGCGGCGTGTATGTGTGAACGGGGTAATTATCAGCAAGGATTAAAAACAAATAAAAACAGGCTTCTTCATACTTTCAACCAAGGCACCCAATATGATACAAATTAATTGTGGTTTGTTGATCACTGTAAGCGTCTGTAAAATAGCGCCTGGTTTGAATGCTCCCCAGTGAGTGGAGAATGTGCATACATTGTGTGCAGGCTCGTCTGAATTGTATGACAATGTAAAAGCTTGTAGAGACGCCGTAAATGTACTAAGCGCTAAAATTATAATCCAAACTAACTTCTAAAGATTTTTGTTATTGCGAAGAAAGTGATTTGCCTCTTTCGCGTTACATTGTTTTTTAGTGCGTTCTAAACGATTTGGTGGGGGGGGGGGATAAAGGCGCCAGAGGCCGAATTTAATGGATTTAAGGGCAATCATCCAGCCGAATAAGTCAACTAATTCATTCAGGACTAAAACATTACTGTACTTGTGGTTTCTTTGTGAAAAACAAGTAAAGAAAGAAAAAGATGTAGATTCCTCTCATCTTAAAGGCTTAAAGTCATTTGGTTAGCTGTCTACAACTATAAAGTCACATCGCCAAAACTGACCGATTCTTGGCAAGCGCGTAGCCAGGATTTTATTTTAGGGGGACAGTAATGAGCACGCGAAGCGCGCTCCCTAAATTCTTATTATTAGAGAAAGAAGCCGATTCGTTGTACCGAGCTTTTTCTTCCTACGTCCTCTTCCTTTTTTCTCTTTTTTTTCGACCGCCCCACCGCCCCCTGGCTACGCGCCTGATTCTTAGTCATTCGTGGTAATGTACAATTTTGATCGGTGTTTTGTCGGTCTGGCATCGGTTTCATCGTTGTGACTGTAGTAGGTGGTGTGTCGATTTTCCTGACCATTTTAACAAAGGCTTTTATGACGAGCGAACGAACGCAACATTCTTTCTATTAATTCAATAACGAAAACATAAACAGCGAAAATATTAATGATACACAAATTGATTATTATTCAACAACTACAACATTTCTTCCGAATATGTGCCTATATACTCGACAGCATAATAATGTATACAGGCATGGTTAACAGTACATTCCTTTACAAAGCGAATTACTAGGGAAAATTATACGTCACAATAGTTAACAATACAATACCCAGCAATACACGTACACAAACATTCCTTCTTTCTAGAAATGGAACAAATACAGCAGATTCTATTGAATCCGTATCCTGATCTATAATGTTGTGAGCGGTATTCAAGTGTACACCTGGTTTGTGGTAATAGTAATCAGAAACATGTCGTTCATAATATTCGGGTTCTAACTCGAATCTCATTGTAATGAGGCAAAGAAGCGGCACAATGGATGTTATGGTGAATGAATTTGACACGGAAGGGTATTTAATCTAATCCTGGCTGATGGAGATAATTGACTCAAGCAAGCTTTTCGGGCGATAACACTGGATAATTATTTGGTCTCCATGCATCTTTTGCGCGCGCTGCATTATCTTGTCGTCCTCTTGCACTCCTGCACGGACAATCGCAAGATAAAAAGTGCGCTAGATAAGTAGACAGGAGGCTGACACCATCTCCTAGTTCAGACACAGTGATGACAATGGGGCTATTAAGTTTCAGAGTGATGGCGATAACAAGACTTCTTCGACTGCTACGGTTTGAAGTCTGGCTTGTGATCACGCTGTCGATGTCGGCTGCTTCGCTAGCCACTACAGACTCGATGTCTACTTCAGCGTTTGACACGATGATGTCTACGACGTTGCCATCTCAATCCACCGTCATCAATGACTTCGAATCGACATCGTTGATTCCCATCACAACCTTCCAGACCGATACAAATCAATCTCAGAGTGTAGGAGCCTCTGATGGAGTCGGGAAAGATGGGAAAATACCGATTTACTTGGGTGGGTTTTTCAGTCTTGGAGGGAATTGGGACGGTAGTGGTATATTACCTGTGGTGGAAATGGCGTTAGAGCATGTCAACAATCGACCTGATCTCCTCGCTGATTATGAACTCAGGATGGTGTGGAATGATACGCAGGTGAGACATTCATTCATTTTGTTTGGGAAAACATTTGAATTCGCGATTTCGAAAACAAAATTAAAGGTGGGGTGACATCCAAATATAAGTTGATTTCTGTTGATGCGCAGGGCTGCATACGACTCATATTTTGTTATTTAAACATCTAAATATATTTCATGGATTTTTAAATATTTTTTAAAGTAATTTTCTCAGACCTGCTAAGCTCCACACTAAAAAAAATGCTACACATCTCATTCATCTTGTGACATCATCTGTCAATCTTAGTGAGCTAACAAGAGACAGTGGTATGTAACTTCCCTCAGCTCAGCACATGCTCACAAAAGAATTGCATTCTTTCATACGATACCTCCATAATACCTTTCTTTTCCTGGTGACCTACAGCACGTCTGACATAGCAACTCCTATGTTGGTATTGTATGGTCTATTGTAAACAGGTGGTCAGCTCTGGTGAAGCTACATACCACTGTCTCTTGTTAGCTCACTAATGATTGACAGACGATGTCACAAGATGAATGAGATATTTTTAGGGTGGAGCTGAGCAGGTCTGAGAATTTTTTTTTTTAATATTTAAAAACTATTAAATATATTTAGATGTTTGAATAACAAAATATGAATTGTGTGTAGCCCTGCACATCATCAGGAATCAACTTATATTTGGATGTCACCCGATCTTTAATAGACCTCTTTACTAATGTATTTCAATATAATTATGCATGTTTCTCTCCAACCCCCTGGATACTTACTATTTAATTCACCTGCTGTGCATTATGACATCTCAATAGATGGAATCCAATGTGCATACGTAATCTGCTGCTATGTCTGGCAAGCTTTAGAGTTGTCAAGAGAAACCGTCCAAGATGCATTTATGAAATTAGTTAACAGGTCTTACTATTCGACAGGTTGGAAATGAATGCATGCTCCTTCATACTGTGCTTATCGACAAAATATTACTTTTACGTGCAATAATTGTTTTCATCGGAAGAATGTAGATTGCATGTCATTGTTGCTAGGTCGGACAAGCAACCCGACCTAGCAACGACTTACACATGCACTGAGTTTGCGTTCTGGTTATTAAAATACAAAACCTCGTAACAGGTAGGTGAGATAATAGGCAAAGGTATATCGTAATCGTATCTGACGCGTCTTCTAATCTAATTGTTTTTGTACCTTTTGCCTAAACGACTACGTCTGACGTTCCGTGTCAGTGATTAACCCTCAAAAGAAAAACCTTGGACAGTGTTGCTATTCCCTGTAATCAAAAGAGATTTTTTTTTTCATCTACGACCCTCCTTAAAAACTAAATTATCCTTAATTACGTTTTACGAATCCCATGTTGTGGAATTCTACATCGTACAATTTTTATATCTCTTTTGGAAAATGTTGAAACGTCGTGAATTTTGGCATGGAGAAGCTATACACGAATGATTCAATAATGCGTATTGGAGGAAATCTCGGGGTTATCTCATACTAATTATTACACTGATAGGGGCCCATTTACATACCTCATGCAAGGGCACTTTTCTCATTTCAAGCGCCCCTTAATTTTCTATGACAAGTCGTCACCCCCTCCGTTTCAAAAATCGTTATGAGACGTTTGGTCATATAGCCTAGGTAATTTTTCAATGAGAAGTCAAACACCTTTTTTTATTTGTCATAGCTATACATGTTGATCTGATTGATATTTGACCAAAAGTAAAAAGTATTTCCTAACTTAAAATATCTAATTGGGATTTGTTTTACATTATACGTATAATCTTTGATTTTTGCTATGAATCCATACCGGCGGTAAAGATGCATGTCATACCTGGAGGAAAACCATACTGTACCCAATTTACCTCCTCTATAAAATGCAACAACAAAAAAGTGTATCCCTCGCTTCAATAGTTGATGTATTTCATTTAAATATCTCATAATTCTGGATCTATAATTGATGGATGCCTCATACAGTTTTGTGTTTATTGATAGCGTTCCGTTCAAATCAGCTGCCACCCAATGTATATTAAAACTTAGATGGCAGATTACATTGTTTAACAGCTATAATGAAGATCAAAATTACTGCCACTGGCGACTCGTAATAATACTTCTTTATACCATGCATAATTCATTCTTCTTCTGGAGCACAAC
This sequence comes from Mesocentrotus franciscanus, assembly GCA_037976565.1. Taxonomy (NCBI): domain Eukaryota; kingdom Metazoa; phylum Echinodermata; class Echinoidea; order Camarodonta; family Strongylocentrotidae; genus Mesocentrotus; species Mesocentrotus franciscanus. The sequence goes on along the minus strand of CP137669.1, from coordinate 4,453,469 downwards.
TGTAAAGGGTAATAAATGTTTATAATTTATGCAGTGAATGGCTAAAAGAATGGTGCTTCTTCTTCCTCGTATATTCATCATATTCCCCATCTAAATCCCTCTCACAGTATCTGCAAAAGAGAAAAGAGTGGTTATATGGCAGAATCTCTCTAATCCTTTTTCCAACTTTCCAATGCTTTCCTGCTCTCATCCCATTTGATTATTTGCATTCATATTGAATAAAGAATCGACATGAATTGAATTTGAAAGTAATACCATATTCCGTTCAATCTTTATTTGATCTTGTGTTTGTTTTCGCTTTTTGTTCTTGTTTTTGTTTCTTTCAAGCGGTATGTATACTGAAATAGGTGGTAAGAGTCCATTTTCCTCAATGAAAAGACTAAAAGTATTTTTCTAATATTTGTTCATTCTATGCAAATTATGCACCAGTAAAGACAGCATGGAATAACATTGTTATTTTATTATTACAGCTAAAATGGGCTATCCTTGGTTGCTGTATCTCAATTTGCATTATGTACAATTAATTGTATGTTGTTAATTTAGGAAATAGAAACAAACAAGCAAACTTATTTTAGAAGAAATTATAAGAACTAGGTGGAGAGGGGGAGAGTGAGAGAGCGAGAGAGCGATGGAGAGAGATAGAAAGAGATAAGATATATATATATATATATATATATATATATATATATATATATATATATATTCATGTTTATATATATATGTATATATATATATAATTAGATGAGAGAGAGAGCGAGAGAGGGGTGGGGATGATTTAGAAAGAAGAAAAATGGTATTTGTTACACGGTACAATATTTTGTGAACCAGCCTAGTAGCTGAACTGGGTTTCCAATCAGGAGGGAGGGGGGGGGGGGTGTATATAATGCGACACCCTTCCAAAACTCCCTGGTCCATCGATTTCTTCCACCTAACAAAACCAACTGTTCCCCTTTAGTACAGCAATATGTGCAACCGTGACACATTCAAATATATATATTGTATGATTCTTCTTCTAACCGAGTTCACCATATCCCCCAAGCAAAATTGTTCATTGTGATTATACTAATTGTTTAATGCTGTCGTCGAATACTGTTTTCTTCTTACCTCGGTAACGATATCAAGTCCAAAACCCTATGATATCGAGACATAAAACGTCAAGCAATTACCAGATTAGGAGTAAATGACTGAAATAAGAGTGTACAAAAAGTTTTGGCGGGTAAAATTCAGATATTTCGAGAGGGATAAATCGGGCTATTCTGTGAGATGTGTCCCGTACCACATATCTATTTTATCCAGTCCATCCAAAATCCAATATGAAATATCTCTTGATAAAACGAATGACTCATTGTAGTGATACCAAAACGAATCATTACTCAGTTATCAAGAGATTTACATTTTTTAATGAAACAGATAAAAAGTTTACGTTGTAAGAGATATATCACGGTTACTTCAATAAATAGGCCTATCCACTGAATTTAGTTATTGTACACCACACATGATATATTGTCAAAGTTTAAGGAAGTCCTTTATGGCCATTCATTATTACTTCAATTTGTAATTACCCTTTCTGTAAACTACATACCAGTGAAAAGCAAATTCTCAGATAATGAACAATAATTCCATTCAATGTGAGTCGTTCAACTTGGATGAGCATTTATACAACACGCCAGAATATGCACACAATTTTAACATTGCAAAACTGTGTACAATTCCTGAAATCTGATTAAATTCTTTCCAGACGGTTTTTTAGGTTTCACTTTCATATTTTTTTTACAATACACTTCCGTATCAAAATATACCGTGGTACCCCATGTTAATGAAATATTCAAGAACTTTAATTCGAAGTGGGTAGAAAAAAGGCGAGGTAAATAAAACTGACATTCAGAAAAGGGGGAAAAGGTGAATTGAATCTGCATTATTGTTGATAAAAACACATTTTTCATTAGCAGCTTTCAATTTTGGTCATCCAGGCAAGTCTGTTTATAAAACAAATGACAATTCGACAAGAGGACTTAGATTTTATAATTTAGCTTCTAAATATAACTTGAACTCTTATTCTTAGTTTCGATTTGTTCAAAAGTTATAATACTGTCAATGAAAGTGTCGATGAAAATCTTGATACCTAATGATTTTTTTGTTTAAAATCCACCTCGCTTCATGATTTTCATTAATTAATTAATTAGTTGTCATGAGCTCCAAAAAATCGTTCACCCTTACATCCTTGTCGAATAATAATTATAGGAATAGCAGATCACCTTGTATTTGCACTGTGGTGTGATAGTATTGGAGTCAAAACTGGATCTATAGGCTTTCAAAACAGATACTTCTGTCATGACTAATATCAATAATATAGGCATTTTTGAATAAATAGCACAGTATTGTTCTTGTATTTCTGAATTTTTCACGTTTTTGTCGCGGCTTTTCTTATGCCCATCTTAACTACATTCATGGTCTCTTACAAATATGTTGATATTTCATCTGCACTCGAGTTGCGATCTTCAAGTTGTGCATTGCTTATTCCTAGCAATCCTAACAGCTTATACCCTTAACTTATACCCTATTGTCACACCAGACCAACAGGACAGACAACATACTTAAAGGGATAGTTGAGTTTTGTTGCAGAGGGCGCTACACAAAAAATTTTTGTGTGTGAGATAATGAAAAGCTGAGTGTCAAATTTGAAAGGATGTACAATTCAAATGACAAAATCATCTTTGTTTGATCAAAATCGGTTCAGAAACGGCTGAAAAATCCATAAATATAAATTTCTAATATTTGTGGTGCCCCACAAATATTTGGTAATTTTGAACCAGCCGTTGAAAAACGATAGCGCCTTATACGTTTTATTCCAGCCAATGCCATGCAGTATTGGCTTTTTGTTGGCTTTTTCGTGTTATTGTTATTGTTATTATTAATTAATGAATTAATTAATTAACGGTCACCGTATTTTTTTGAAAGTGGAGCTGAATTGGTATGATCGTATTCAATCTAAATTTACACATTTTAGGGTCTAAAATTACTATCATAGCAATTTTAGTTTCTAAAAGGGCACTAGAAATGTCATAAATAAGAATAAGATCAATAACCATGCACTTTGAAGGTATTTGCGGTCTTAAACAATAACTCAACTATCCCTTTAAAGAAAACTTACATTACTCCTATGGCCCAGAGTCGCTCGGTCTCGGAGTCGGTCTGGAATCTGTTTGGCAGTGTGAATAAGGTATATGATTAAAAGCGCTGTCGTAGTCCAATTATTAAAGCCCTGCAAACATCTGGCAACACATAGTTGTTGATGTTTTCGTTTATATTGATTCAGTGTTCAGAGGATGCAGAAATCAATTTATAGATGTACGATGCATAATTTCGGTCCATCATCAAATATATCTAGGTAAATGTAATAGGACAAGACAAAATAGAATGAGGTACACACGAATTAAGAGTCTCATCGACCATTTGCCCTCATGTCTGCCCCCACCCCGCTCGTTTCCGCCTCGATCCGTTCTTTCACATTCATTTCAAGTAAAAGGCTGTAAAAATATCACTGTTTAGGGTGGTTTGCTTGACGATAATCTTCCAGGCACTCTGATTATAATATTGCCAGGTACGGTTTTTGATGAGAAAACAAACCTTATTTCACCTTAATGACTATCCAAACTAAAAGCCTTCTCAAAATCTACTTTGTTCTTCTTATTTTGTTAGCGTTAAGGACATGGTGTTAATTGCTTAATGGGGGGGGGGGGATTTTAAAATCTTGGAACATCTGTTTGTAATGCCTTCAAAATACAAATTGTACACATCTGGCATTGTAGCTATCCTTATAGCTTTCGGTTAAAACCCAACCATAAATATTTCGATTGACTTGGTAACATTAATTGTTTAGATGAAAGAATATGGTGCTAAGGTAGTGATTTCAATGCTAAATGTAAAATTAAAGATAATCTGAAAGTTTGAGTATAAAGCGACCATTATTAATGATAAAAAGTGGGAAAAACTGATCTGATCGATTCCTTAATTCTCCCAACTATATTATTAGAATTTAATTACATTTTAGGTGAATGTAAATCGTCACGAAGCAATGAATTGGCTCTATATACCATTCCAGACATTTAAGTGTTGACAGATTTTTGTGTCTGTCTTGTGTCTTAATTTCATGGAAAAACGGTTGGGAAAATTCAAAAATGGTTGGGAGAATTTACTGTTAGAGGGTATCGCACAGTGGTGCCTTCAAAGAAAACCATGAATATCTTTGTAGTTTGATAATTTTTTTTCAGGATTGTTTGCATGTTAGAGGGTTAGTACAATAGAAGGAATATAATAAGTAACATTTGATACAAAAATTACACATTTTTTCATCAACCTTCAACAATGTTACCGAGTGCCTATACAATTTCACAAGTGAAAATTCTATTTTATTTTTGTCCCATTGTTGAGATATTGAATGCACACTCTTATCTAAACAGGGAAATTCCCGTATTATTAAACATGCCTTTAAATCATCCTTACCGTTGTTCAGGAATATGAATTTCTTAGTACCTTTTTATATTGAGGCATTCATGTATAAGGCTGTTCCTCTCTCTCTCTCTCTCTCTCTTTCTTTCTTGGTAATCTCTTGTGGTTATTTCTTCATAATCCTATTTGAAAAGCTTATCCTTTTTCTTTTGTGTCTTAAATGCACAGCTTTATTATTTTGGATCCCGTGGCAGACGAATCATTCTTATGATTGATCGCTGCTCGATTTTCTATCTTTCTAAAACAAATTGGCAGGTAATCAAGACGTATTCTCAGTATGTGTTGTAAAAAATATAATCCGATTACATAGATAAACTGACTTTTTCGAATCATCGGGTTATCGCGTCCGGTCGGGTGGTCGCGTTACACGACCTTTTAAGGCCCGGTCCCACTGGCCGCTGGACACAAAACGTATGCATAAAGCACACAGCGGACGAGCAAAATTTCGGGGGTGGCTCCATCCGTTTTCATCCGCTCCAGAAATGGACAAAATTTGCGAAAATTTGCGAAAACAGAACGGAAAAGAACGGACGTGGGTAGTATGTAGCGGGGATGTTAAACGGATGTTCATCGGAAGCCTAGCGGATGAAAGCGGATAAAAGCGGATGGAAGTGGATGACAGCTCCGAAGGGGTTACCTGGGATAATTGCGAAGCGGACGCATAGCGGAAAGAGCGGATGCATAGCGGATGAAGCGGATGCATCACGTACGCCTAACGGAAACAAAGGGGATGCCACCCCAATGCCGCGTCAGACCAGCACCCAAGCCACAGTCACTGTAGGCCCGGTCCCACTGCACTGCACGGATGCAAAGAGGATGTAAAACGTAAACAAAATCTTGCCATCCGTTGGAAAACGCTATGCATCCGTTGTGTACTCATTGCATACGTGTTTCATACGCTCTATCCGTCGAGCATCCGTCCACTGTGATTTCATCCGTGCAAAAAGTTTTGAGCTGCACAAAACTTTTAGAACGGATGAACTTTCCGCCGTGTACGATGTAAATCCGCGACAAATACGAGCAACAAACGTTCTACAGTATAAGCTTGTAAACAATGCTGCTCACAAGTGTTCACAACAAGTGTTCACAATCACAACTCAGTCTCTCAAACTATTCTGAGTCACTCTGAGTCATGTCCATGGTCTCAGCTGTGAAACGAAAGCGGAAGATGACGCGACCTTTCGTAGATTTGCCATAGGGTTTTCACAAAATGTCGGATAAATTGGACAAGACCATTTGTAGATGAGAGGGGTTTATTTCACAAATATTACCCCCGATATTTCGTGAATAAAGGGGCATGTTTTCACAAAAGGTCGGGTAACGCGACCACCCGACCCGACGCGATGATCCGATGATTCGAAGTAAGGCGATAAACGATATAGGCCTAGAGGGAATATCTAGATAATCATGCTTTTGTATTTATTATTTTGAAAAGAAATCTATTGAAATATCTTAGGTTGATATGAGCACATTATAATCATATGGCATGAACTCTATTACGTGATCTTAGATCCAGGGTCGGGTTTAACTAATTTAGTAGAATATATGGACCAAGGTGTTTCCAGCCTTTCCTTACTCGGGTTTGTGCGCTTGGAAAGATAGTTGGGAATAAAACGAAACAATACTCACTGACAAGCCTCCCGGTAAAGTGGCGTTGTGGAGCACCCCCGTCCCATGCCCTGCTCTTTCCCCGCTCTTCCCCCGCTCTTCCCCCGCTCTTCCCCCATGTTCTTATTCGAGTCACGAGTATTCATGCAAATAAATTTTGAATGGCGTGACGAGTCTACGTCCTTAGTTACTAATAAGCTATTTTACGCATAGTACACCATTACACCCTTCAAAACAATCGGATGGAAATCACGGCTTGTTATGCTATAGGCATGTCAGGTGTAATCTTGCAAGACATTTATTTACTTTTGACATGACCCTGTTTACGCGTTTTAACGAGATGCATCCATGTATGAACGAAGAAATTATACAACAAAATATGCAACACTATCAGTGATCTGTGTGAATAATGTGATCGAATGAGTAAGCCGTCTCTATAAATGACTACGTGAAATCTATTGAGAGGCAGAATGGCTTTAAATTAATAAGCTTCGCTCTTAATTTCATATGATCAGCGTATATAGACGTTATAATGTATCAGTTATCTTACTACATTGATTATGTTGTAATCCTTTGTAAACAAAAACTTATTATGAAAAGAAGGAAGTAAAGAAAAGCAGATGGGGAAAAGAAAATGATTAAAAAATTATTGCCCCTGTGACTCCAATAGTCATGAGCAAAGGAATTATTATTTCATTTGGATCATTTTTTGACATGATCCAAACGAAATATTTCTTTCCGAATCTCAGAACATCTTTTGAAAGCTATTTGATGCATATTTTTTAAAATAAGTTTAGCTACTGAATTCAAGATTATTTTTGAATAACTAGTGCATGTTTGCAAGGAATGTTGTTTAGGACACAGAAAAGGCACATGGGACTGTAGTGTAAATTGCACACAAAAGTAGGCATCAAAGGCCACTTTTATCTTTACAGGGAGCACTTTTAGGGATGGCAACATAATTATATAAATAATTGGTTTCAACACTTTTGACTTCCTCCAGTAACATTGTTTTGTATGGTTGGAGGAGGTTAGCCATGAAATGAAAAATAGTCAGCCGCATGTCTATCCCACGGTCCAATCAAGAGGAAAATTATTCGTTAGTTGATGGACAAGGAGACGATCATGTGGAGTTGAAGTGACTGATTGGCGTATATTAATTAGACAGCAATTTACAGCTCACGGACAGCGATCAAATTGTCAGCAGCAATTTTGTGCAAATTATTCCCCATGGGAGTTTTAGTTACACTGGTATTTCATTGAATATAGAACCCGTTATTCCTCCAATCTATAGTATAACAACCTGAAACTGACGGATTAGTCAAGATATAATCATGTATTTCATTTTCATGTTTATGCACCCCCTTCCTGTGATTATATTCATTTTTGCTCATCGTAAAGTGATGATTGAGATGAATTGATTTGGTCACATTCATGGTTATTGAACCACACAAAAGTTGAATTTGTTGGGCTGAAAACTGGTATAATTTATATAAAAATAAGTTATGATTACCTAATTGCAAGAAGAGTAATTCAATTTCAATTCAATTTATTTGGCACCATAAAAAAAAATACAAATCAAAAAATTAATGCAGAATACGTAATAGACCAGGACATCTAAGAAGCAACTTGTGCTTGTAAATAAGACCCTTCTTTCGTGTCCATCATCTGAGCTCAAATGTTCTGCCAGGCTCTTGCATACTGCAGAGCCTTCTCATTCGCTGCCAATAGGTTTTCAGGGAAAACACAATTTTAAATTAAAATGCAAAAGAAATATAACTTACAAAGTATATGTATATTTAGAAGAAGAAAAAAAAAAGACCGACTCTTAACTACAACAGGTATCAACGACGCATTTGCATACACCCCAAAACAACACACAGACACACAAGAGCAATACAAAAGAAGAGAAAAGGTAAAATGCCACAGAGAAGAAAGGGCCTACTCAGTCAAGGATGGCACCGTTTAAAAATGTAACGTTTGAATAAAAATCTAAAACGAGAATGAAAATACTATTATTTTTGTGTCGTTCTCTTTCCACTAAACATGACTCCTAATGGAAAAAAAGCAGACGTAGCAACGTGAAAACATATATATTCCACTTAATTGTCAATTTACTTTCTTCCATTCCACTTTCCATCTTTTTTCATTTGTTCGGATGGGGGGTATTTTCTTTCAAGACATGTACAATGAGCGTCATGAAATGGTTACTTAGATAATATAAGCAGTGAGCTTATCAATAGGAATTACAAGCATGGCGTATATATATTATCGTTCTCATTATGATGACCAATTTCACCTATCCAAAATATATTTTCCGACTTACATATTATTCTATAATTAGTAAATTTAGTAATCTCTTCAACAATATTTGAAAATACTACACCACTATACGCTGCTACTATTTTCAAACCCAAGACTGTACTTTTGAATGACAACCCATTCAACTTTAATTAGAAAGCAATCTTTGCTACGAGGTGGTACTAGCGGACACATTATAACAAGTTTCATTTCAAATTAATCTCCTGGGTGATTGTTTTCTGAAAGCAATTTGAGACAGCTACATTCTTGATACCCAATTATATTTTATTGACACTGTCTTGTTACAAGGGAAGTGCATGGCAGGTCATTAGCTAGCTCATTATAGTCTCTAATCATCCATCCTTTTAATCTTCCTTGTTAAGATGAGCAGGAAATCTGTGAAAATCCACGGTAATAATGAATTTAAAGAAGTCACATAATGAGTGTGTGTGTGTGTGTGTGTGTGCGCGCGTGTGTGTGGAAGGGGATTAAGACAATCTTTAGATCTCTAATGAATGGCGTTTCTACACGATAATTCCCTATTGTAATAACATCATAGCAAAATATGCTCCCTATGGATTTAATTAAAACAAATAATGTGCTAAGGAGATCTTATCGTTTAGTATGCACGTTCACCCCTCACCCATGACACTACAGGGTGTCTGTTATTGCTTCTTACCTAACTACAGTAAGTCAGCTATTAAAAATGAAAGAAAACTACAAGTTTAGAATTAAATTGAAGAAGGAATTTCTTTTATCAAAGAAGAGATGTCCCTTTTGGGGCATGAAATCTGATCAGAGAGCGTGTTCTTTCTCTTTGAACATTTTATTTGTTTTTCGCGGTTGTCAATACTTATGAATCTTTCCGTGTAATTTTTCGTCGTCGTTTACATAATTTAAGATTGAACTGACTTTCGTATCAAGAGGAGCGGATGTGATGAAAGAATCGTCAGGACAAGTGGAAACGTAACGTAATATGTAAGGTTGACATGAAACGTTGGCCATTCAAGAGAAAAATATATGGAGCGAAAATAATTGAGGACGGGTGAGAATGAGATATAGCTGAAGTTTAGACAGTAGCCAAAACAGTATCGCGTAGCAGTGGGTATATACGGGAAGAACGCCCACCCCTCCCCCGCACGCGTCTTTTTTTTCGGTAACGTAGCCATCCTGCGCTGCATATTAATATTTGAATATATGAATATTTTCGTTGGTACGGTGTGGTGGAGATCAAAATAAAATCGGCCAGATTCTGGACTAAATCAGTATGTCGATCGCAATAATTATGGACAAGTTACAACCTGGGTAGTCATTCGTTTACGGTAAGCCTCCCGATTTTCTCGCAATGTCATTTATTTTAAGTAAACTTAGCTTTGCACTTGTGATTTTTGTATGAAATCTCATATTTGATCAATTATCGCATCAGATTCTGCGTGCGTTGGTATCATGAATATTGATGACTTGCGCATGACGTATGGTGCCTATTGAGCCAATCAAATGCAGCGACAGGATGGCTACGTTACGGAAAAAGACGCCCCCGCACACACAGTGGCATAGCGTGGAAACATGGAAAAAGAGAGAACTGGGAAATCTAATCTAATCTAAATAGTTGCTAGGCAGAAAAATCCATCTGCTTGAAGGAGTTTTTAAAAACATGTCTTCTGACGCTCTCCTCCGTTCGGTTAAGCCAGAGGTATAGGCTCATCGGAACTATACATCCCGAACGAAATAGACGTGATTTTTCGGTCTAATCAGTTGCCTGCTTATTAGACCGAGTAAGACCGCTTCCATCCTCATGATTCCAGTGCCCACATTGGCTCGACCCATGCTACGCCACTGGCAGGGGTGTCGTTCACGGGGGGGGGGGATATATCCCCCAATATTTCACCATAAAAAAATTAAAAAATTAAGAGCAAAATTAATGATGAGAGCCAGATGAGAGTAGTTAATGGTTATTACTCGCAAGATGACCATCAATATACACATTTTGCTATCTCATTTTCATAATACATACATATATAAATAGAAAACGAAGTAAATGAGACAACCGTTTATGAGACAAGAATAAATTGAATTCTCGCTTACACGGCTTCATCAGGAATTGATGAATTTTATTCAATTTATTCAATCAACAGCATCATAGAAATGCAGTGCGCCAAATGTAAAGCCGCAGCGTTAAAAAGCAACGAGCTAAATGTTAAGCGCGATGCGCAAAAGTGCAAAAAAGAAGTAGAGAGTGGGAGAGTTATAAGATAGTTCACTAGTTGTTATGTTGTTTCCGTTCACCCTTTTTAAAATTCACGTCATTGTATCTTTATTTGTTTTTTTTTTACTCATTTTATTTCCTGATATTTCCTAAAACATTTTTCAAAACGCGCTAGGAGTTACAGTCGTGTATTTGTTTAATTCTTTTAATTTGGGCATTATTGCCAAGAAAAAATTATCAACCAATTCCTCAATATAAAGAACTCTTAAAGGTAAAGGAAAGCATCTGAGCAAGAATATCACATGACTTTTGGCCAGTTCAATCTGAAGTGAGTTTTAAAGCTATGACTATGTGGGGTTGATGATGCGTTTTTTCATAATGCAAGTAAAGTAATAAAATATTGTATCATTGAAGAGAAAGACGGTTTTGTCCAAATGGCAGCATGTAGGAGACGAAACTTTCAGTTTGTTCTCTGATTCATACTCAGTATCTATTTTGTTTTATTGATTTCATCCATTTCTTTGTTTATTTATATCTCTACATGTAAAACATTTGAAGAGCTATTTTCCGAAAGGAGCAAAATCTTTTGATAGCGAATGGAGATAATGATATACATTTTCCTCTATTTACCTTGAACAAAATTATTAACCTAAATTACGAGAGAAATTATGAACACATGCATCTTTTAATAACAATTTTCCATAGACACCTGAACAAAATCGGGTAAACAAAGAGTTCTTTCTTAAGTTACACACATGGATCTATAGTGCCTCTTGAAAATAAGCTCTTTGTATTTACATAAACAAGCAATACAACAGAATACTCCAGTTCGATATTTTGGAGAAAGATTATTATGTCACAACTTATTTTTGTTTTATTGAAAAGCTGATGCAGGCCTATGTATTGTATTCAAACGTAACAGGCATAAGATAGTTAAGGTGCTTTTGAAGGTTAGAATGTTATTAAGTTTGAAGTTTTGTTTATAACACCCTTCCAATAATAATGCACCTTCTAAGACTGGTTATAGTTTTTGAGAAAAAAAATAGTGCTCTGGTCAGGGCCTTAGGGGGATATTATGCTAATATTTTAGAGCGTATCTGGTATGATAGTATATCTGGGTGAAGAAGGAGATAATGGAAGTTTGTTGTTTGGTAGTTAGAACGTAAGTTTTATATTATGTTTTTAAGAAACAGACAGTTTGTATGAGATCAGTCTTAGTTATTGATCCAAATCAATCGTAAGTCCTTCAATAAGTTTGCAATCTCTTATGACGATTGATATCAATGCAAATAAGTTACGATTGATATCAACTCAGGATTGGAAATTTTCTGTCATTTTGAGAACCAAATTTTGCATCAGTGATATTCTGTTTCATTGAATTGAGTTTCCCGCAGAGAGGATTCAGTTGGTTTAATTAAAGAAGGAAGAGAGTCAAATGAAGAACCAAAAGCAATATGTTTTTCATTTACTAATGAGAACTATGTTTTTTGAGATCTCCTTACACAGAATATTGGAATGGGTTTTTCACGATGAATGTTGTTTGGAGACATCAATATTCATAAAATGTATGTTTCTATCACCAGGAAATAAAGAATTTTCTGTCTACATGAACCTTTCCTGGTTGCTTATTAATGAATTTGCCCACTGGTAACATAATACTTTCACATGTTGATATCCCTCACCATTGGATTTTTTTTTTGTAATGTCTAAATTTCGTTTAAAAATAGATGATTTCAGTCTGGTAGGCCTACACTGCAGGCAAGAGTCAGGACTAACATTTAGCATGTTATTCATTTTATTACCACTCTTATATTCTCTGAAATGTTATCTTTATTGAGGGTGACTTGAAAAAGTTAATAACTTGGAAGGGAGGGGGCAACCTGCCACACGCTTCTACCTCTTGGTTGCTTTGATCCATTGCCGAAAATATTTTGGCACCTATCATCCCCCAACCACGGATACAAATCAACACCCCTGGCCACTGGGCAGAGAGCTTCTTATAAAATGAACTCTCTCGAAAATTGAAGTACCGTCTGTTACATCTTACCTACTCATGTCACTACTTCATTATCACCCGGTTCTTCTTCCGTGTTAAAATATTAATGAATTATTGCGGTTGTAGCGATGTCGATGAAGTTAGAGTAGATGATAGTAGTGATAAAAAAGATGGAGTTGGAAGGCCTGTGGTGGCCGTTATAGCTAGAGCGGATACTGTGGTTGCTTTTTAGAATTAATGGAGTCTATTCATAACCTCTTAGATCTATGACAGAGTGAGGAACATGATCAGAATCACTTTTCAACTGCTGATTTCAATTATTTGGACCAGTGAGTATATGCAGTCATGCTTTGTGATAGTTCTAGTATTGATAATGAGATATAATGCAGAATACATCTGTCGATAATCACTCTATTGTGTGAGTTTAATTTCCCAGGTTAACCTATGAGCCCATACAGATTTCATCAATCATTTCAATACCTTTATGGGACTGATAAATAAAATATCGAAGTCGAGGATAGATGCTTCGCCCATCGACATACTCTTTCATTTTTCAAGTGCTTTGTGTACAATTGAAAATGACCCTTTTTTCTACTTTGCTTCTCCCTGAATAAATAACTTTAAAAAAATGATTTATTGCTCTCATTCCGAATGTATTCATGCACAGACGCAAACCGACCATACCTTCCATTGTTATTGTGATATCAATTCACTCAAACATACGTAAATTGCTTAGTGGTTGTAAAAAATACTCAATACACGCTGGAAAGTGTGTTTTCGGATGATCATAATAATCTACTTACATAGATTTCAAATAATTATGGAGAAATATCAATCATTGAGATCATGATATGTGTTAATGACAGTTCGGACTAGATCTGTAACATGCACGCACAAGCTGGTATTATTTCATTCATGTGAATTATTATTGTAAACGATTATGAGTGCCACCGTTGACATTTCACATGTACGTATAATTATGTATCATTATATTCAAAGCCGGAAGGTGTATTATTGTTTATGTTCATAAGAACATTGAAAACACTGATACGATTACCATCGTTTACAAAACATACGAAGGTACAATTTACACCCTTTCTATATTATACCTGTATGCAAATATAATCTCGCTGGATTCGGTACACGATTTAATATGAGTATAATTTGCAATACACAGCAGGTATAATCTACGACGCATGATTTATTGGTGTCTATTGAAAAGATCTAATCATAATCGGTGCGTCTGATGGTACTCAGTGTTGGGTTTATCAAAAGAGCTGTTATAGCTTGGGCAGAGACATGCCAGGCCACATGAATAATACATACAAAGTCATGTACACATACAGAGAGAGATAGAGAGGGGGTAACAGGTAGTGTGAGAGAGTGAGAGGTATTACTATTAGAGAGTGCGAATAGAGAGGAAAAAAATGAGTGATATAAAGAAGGAGGTAATCAGACATAATACTGAGAGAAATCAGAGAGGAAGAGGAAGTCAGAAAGAAATGAAGAGAGAGAGAGTAAGAAATAGTTTTGCATAGTTGAAAGTACGAAACAAAGGTCTGTAATTTACTCCTTACCCGTGTACAATAACATCAAGAATTAGACTTAGTTCGTAGTAAGAAAAAATTGTGGACATGACATTATTATTTTCATAAATGATCATAAATCATGAGGGAACAACACAGTCACATGGATAACACCGACCTATGAATGTGGAGGTGTCGTGGTATCGAATGGTTCATACACTTGACTCTTAATGTAAGCCTTGATGGTTCAAATCCCAGCTCGGCACTTACGTCCTTTGGAAAGACATTAATCCACATTTGCCGCTATCCACCCCGGTGAGAATGGACACCCGGCATTTGCTGGGGTAATTATATTATAATAAAGGGCAAAATATGATTCTAACGTGGCTAGCCTAAATAAAAAAAGACCTAACTACAGTATTTATGTTTATTTAATCATTTATCCTCATTTTTGTTTTGCTTCAAAAGCTTATTAAAAAATAAAGCTTATCGATTTGGTCTTAGTCCAACTACAAACATGCACTAAGCGAAATAAATTATGCAATAATTATCAACCAATCGGTTTTCTTGTCTTTTTCTTTGACAGTGTGATGCTGGTCTTGGAACCAAGATCCTCTTTGATCAGATCTTCAGAGAACCTCAGAAATTGATGATCCTTGGTCCAGCTTGTTCAACTGCTACCCAAGCTGTAGCTGGTACGGCACACTACTGGAACCTTGTCACGGTAGGAAGCTTTATGATTCTGTCGTGGTGTTTGTCATCTATCACCAAGCCACTATTACCCAGATTACGAATACTTGATTCAACTCAAGAGAACCAAGTTAATTACTCACGTTTTTTAAAAAAAATTTTAAGAGAACGCATCATCATAAACTCATGAGAGTTCGGGTAGAAACCGTCATACACACATTATAATAATGTTTTTTTTCGCTGCAAATTTGTATTGCATTTAAAAAAAAACAAATTTGTGAAATTTGAGGGACTTTTTTTCAATCGTGTTAAAGACGATAATCAGGTCACCACCACACTCCGAAAGGGCCGTGGAGGTGTGAATATGTTTAAGCAACTTCGGATGGTAATGCGTCTATTCAAAAGTAGATGTTAAACATTATCACGCTGAAAAGATGTTTATTTTAATTTTGCTAAATAAATATGAAGAGTTTCGTTCCAAAAGGAGCTAAATCCACTTTTTTAACTTCGGAGAAAAAAAGGATTTGTTTACCAGATTGTGTACATGTGTCTATGGAAAAGTGATATTAGAAGATGCATTTTTTCATAATTGCTCCCAAAATTTAGGTAAACTGACGAGTACTTAAGTGAACAATGTTCTGATATAAACTCAATTTTCATTAAAAGTGGATTTAGCTCCTTTTGGAATTAAACTCTTCATATATTGTTATTAGATGATGGAATATAAGGCATATGAGGCTAAGGTAAGCCTTTTTTTTACAAGGAAGTCGAAAATGTTTGTTGTTGCTAATCTCTACTTTCTACTGAAAATATGAAATAATAATGGCAACTTGTATAGCGCTCATATCCGGCACGCAGTGACGCTGATGGCGCTTAGAAACTATAACCCTGGTTATAGTCGAGCCGCTAAAGTAACTAGCGCTCCAGCATATCATATACCCATTTTGCACCTGGGTGGAGAGTGGCAAAGGGACATTTATGCCGGGCTTGGATTTGAACCTTGTACCTTGTGATCTACAAAGTCCGGTGACTTATCCACTAGACCACCACGCTTGTACTATGAAGTTAGCCTTAATTTAAGAAGTTGGCTCTCCAATAGTTCCATCGTGAACGCGTCCATGAATTGAACTGTGCGATTTTATTCATTTTGTTCGATCTATTTTCTTATTTTCAACTTTTGTGGAAGTTGGGCAAATTTTAAAAAATGGTAAGTTAACACGGGAGTACTCGATAACCCTATTCCATCAGGAATATTAGTTACTATGTTTTTTGTGATTTTATATAGATGTCTTATTCAGCTTCATCACCGGCGTTATCCAACAAGGAGAAATATCCGACATTCTACCGGACACATATGACTGATACATTGTATAACACAGCACGTGTTAGAATCCTCAAAGACTTTGGCTGGACACGTGTGGCTACGATCCATGAAAATCATGAAATCTTCTCTTTAGTAAGATAATATACCATGCTTGTACACACACAGAATCAAGCCGCTAAAGCATTGTAAATGAAACATATTTCATTGAAATGATGGGCCTTCATTGATATATCAATATTTGTTCTATCCGTTCACAACTCTCCCCACCTCCAAAAGACGCGGGAGGCGGGGTGGGGGTCATGAATTATGTATGTGGTACCTTTAGCATTTTCAACGACTTTGTGTGAGATATTTGGCGGCTATATTCTGTTCGTGTTTAGGCAAGTCAAACTTACGATTCGTATATACTTGTGAACTCGCGTTAAATCGTGTAGATGTTTATTTTCATCCCTATATTCCTTTAGATGTCGTATGCTGCTGCGTCATCAATC
The DNA here is from genome assembly GCA_037976565.1 of Mesocentrotus franciscanus. NCBI lineage: Eukaryota > Metazoa > Echinodermata > Echinoidea > Camarodonta > Strongylocentrotidae > Mesocentrotus > Mesocentrotus franciscanus. The sequence continues at coordinate 4,436,818 of CP137669.1, read as the reverse complement.
CTGTCAAACAGGAATAAATATCCATTGTTCTATCGGACTTACATGCCAGATTCTATGTATAACCCTGCTAGAGTACGTCTCATCAAGGAATATGGATGGACAAGGGTCGCTACTATCCACGAGAATCATGAGCTTTTCTCGCTCGTAAGACAGTTCATATTTACCACCTAATGTGCGTCGGTGTCTCAGGTGTTTCGTATCTTCATCAGCATTTACTTCCTTTCACACACCGCCCTATTAATCGTGTTTGATTTGTGCATGGCATTATGTACTGTCTCTGTCTGATACCCCTTTAAGAGTGACTTTTTTATATGATTTTCATTACGTGTCAAAGTTCTAGAGAAAAAGAAGGGATAATTAAAAGCACCAAAGGGTGTTACTAGGCTGTTGTTTATCTGTATTTTAGGAATTCGATTTTATGATCGTGTTACAAGCACATTTCGGAATAATATTGTTTGATATTGCACCTACGGGTACTAATAGTAACTCAAAGCACAACATAACACCTATACTAGCACATGCATTTTAAGCACGCCTGATTGCATACATTCATCAACGCACCTGTTAACCTCTTCTTCTTCTTGAGGTCGTGTATAAGTCATTGAATTTTCACCGTGATTATATTCGTCTTTTGAATAGAAACGGCTTCCAAAGAGATATTCGAATATTTTTTATTTATTTATTTATTTATTTATTTATTTATTTATTATTATTATTTTTTTTTTTTTTTTGGGGGTTAAGACAGACAATAATAAAACAATGGAAAATAAAAGCTGATTTATAACGGTACGAGTAATAACAAAAATGTGCTTCCGGGATTTAGTTGATATACGGTGTCATTGTAAATATGTGTATTGTTATCACACATTAAGTTGTATTTTGATGGGAACACATGTACAATGTGTAAACAAATCGATTCTCCTAATGGGTTGTACCGGCAGCAACTAGAACCTGAGGCAGAGTAATGGATTTAATGCAGCTAGCTCTTATAGATTTCAATATTGTTATACACGATGAATCATGCGTGCAATCTTGTCAATTAATGGTTGGTTGATTTTAATTAATCAGTAAGGTAATGTGATTTGTTCGACTACTATTATTTAGTTCTTGACAAAATAAGCTGTTTCACGAGTGCTAATTGAAACCGTAGTTTGTAAAGTGCCACATTTTAACAAGTACACCCACAGTAAACGTGATCATAAATGAACGACAAACGTTCGCTTGCCGTTGATAGGTAAAGGAGGGAAGGTTGAGTTGAGCCACTTTAGATGTCATTAAAATTGTATGCAGGCTTTTCTTAATGAATAATAGAGAAAATTAGCTTGTTTCCTTATTCATAAGAAACAATTTCTCTGGTTTATTTTGTCAACGTACATTATCATATCACAATAACAATAAATATATTGCTAAATATATTACTCATTGCGGATGTAGTATCGAAAATAATATCGCTAGTGATATTCGTTTGTCTCGCAATGTGGTCAATAAAGGATCTAAAAGATCACGACGTTTCGTGCGCCGCTGCAACACTTCGTCAGGTGATAAAAACTAATGTAAGCAAGCGTGTTTTATACTCTACGGGAGGACCGGCGCGGCGGTCAATAATTCGATCGATAATTGGAACAATAACGAATATCACTATAGCGATATCATTTTCAATAAATATATTGATATTGATAATATGACATTTATAATGAGCCAGTGTTCATTATGCTATTAGCCCAGTACAAGAAAGATTAAAAAGAAAAGCGATCTAAAAAAAATGCATTCAATGATGACAAGAAAACAAGATGGGAGGGATTGTTTGAATAACCAGGTTCTAAGTAACTCAAGTTATTGAGAGAGGTTAGGTAGCGAGTGCTCATTTGAACTCAAATGAACATGATAAAAGGGAGAGGAGAGAAGAGTGAGAAAGAAAGAGAAAGAAAGAGAGAGAGAGAGAGAGAACTGATCGATAAAGAGAGAGGTATGTCATGTCCTTAGTAACTGTTAAGCAACATGGACAAAAAATAATAGAGATGTTATAATGTGAATACTGATTTAAAGATATAACACAGACGAGGGGAAGGGGGCAAATGGTGGCTGTAACCCCCTGATAATTTATTCGGGCCACCTTTACCTCCTAACTGGGTGAAAAGGTGGTCAGTTTGTTAGATTTTCGTATCTGATTTAATATAGTTTAGTAACTGCATTACAGTAAAACTATACACTAGCGCAGACCACAAGCTAGACACTGCTTTGAAAAGTGCATCTTGTTTATCAATGACAAGACACCCTTTCATTAATTTGTAACGTTGTGTTATGCTTTGAGTAGTCTCCAGATTCCGGTGTTTAGATCAAGTAGAAGCATTGCCCCTGCATTTTCCTTCATTCTGCCTATTTTATATCTCTTATATCAAAATTACATTTTTACCACTCGTTCGCTTCACTCGCTCGCAACATTAAGAAACCAGATAATTCCGGAAATGAGATGCCCTAATTATCTTCATTTTGGGCGGCGGGGTGCCCGAATACATTTTAAAAAAAAATTCTTATCTATATAGTGCGTTCATTACAAAAAAATAATTTTATATCAAAGATGATATTTTTTGACTCGGTCTCTTCCCTCCCTCGCAAAATTAGAAACAAATATGCCCGTAGATGGCACTTGACGTGTTCCAGAGTGATGCACAACCTAATGTTCTGTGATTAGTTTGGGATTGGGGTGACGAAAACTTTTTATTTCTGAAAAGGGTGCTGTGGTTGAAAAAAGGTTGAAAAACGCTGCCATAAACTACTACAATCATTAATTTTTGTTGTAATCAGAACCATTATTCTTTAAGAGGATTTAAGAGAATTTTTTCCTTCTTAAAACGGCGTAAAACCACTTCACAAAAGATGCAATAATCAAATCAAGTGCAACTTAATACCCCATATGCAACACCCAATACTCCGTATGCAACACCAATACCCCATATGCAACACCCAATACCCCATATGCAACACCCAATACTTCATGTAGAAATCATGTTTGGATTACATAGTAAGTCATTGTGATTTTCTCAATTTTCAATAGGAGATGGACAAAGCTGTTGGAAATGCCTCGCGTCAATTTCTTGCACAAAAAAATTGCGATCGTGATATTCTTTCATTTTCCGGAGAAATATTAGAAGTACTATGTTGTGTGTTGTTTTCTATGTGTTCTTGCCCATGATTAAACTTTAAACGCAGTTTGCTTCGCTGGGCGCTGCATGAAACTAAAGAGGCGACATAGGAAGGGAGAGAGAGAGGGGGGGATTAAAACTGAGTGAGAAATGGAAAGAGGAAATAAACGTGGAAGCAGAAGGAGGAGGGAGGGGCGTATAGTAGCTTGGAAATGTCAGTTGAACGATTACCCTGAGGGATGAATATCTGTGATAATAGATAATGTATGATAATGGACCTCCACCTTTAGTAAGACGAAGTCATCATAAGAAAGAAAGGAATCTTTGTATGGATTTGTAGGCGTCGTGGAGTTCACTTACACGACCAGTGTCATGCTTGAAGCTTTTTCATCCGCTCTCATGTCATTTTGGTCTTCTCCTTTGCGTGTGTAAATCTCTTTCGATGCGATATGTGCATAATAGCCAATGTTGACGATTCAGCGCTGAAACGGACTAAAAGAAAGCATACATTCATCTTTGTGATATAACTAATCACATTTATGGCTTTATGTGTTTTTGTCTGCTTTCTTTTGATTTTTATAGACATAAGAGGATGATTTATGAGTTTGAAAGACTTCTTTATAACATGTTTAATCATTAGTCTAGATTTAATTACTTCTTTTTGACTTTTATTTTGTCCAGACAAAAGGTATTACTCTTAATGTCAAACATAAGTAGAATATGATATTATTGTACATTCCTAGTAAGGGCAATATTTTAGTTTTGATGAAACAGAAAGGCTTTTATAAGGCTGACAGATGATTGAAAATATGATTAGTTTAAAACAGATTAATATGGAATAGTGACAAATTTTTTTTTTTTTTAAATCGCCATTGCATGATTTAGGATGATTTAGTTTGAGACAGGTGTGACGCAAAATTACCCAGAGGACTTTGGAAAGCAAGAAATCTAAGAAAATTTTCATTACGTGAGATAGGTCTTTGAACTTTTTTCTTTTCTTATTGTCTTATGTATTTTCATGTAAATTTACAGGGTTTATCCTAATTTCTTGAATAGATATCCTCAAAAAGTTTTTTCACCTCTATATCTGCACATGCACATTGACTTTCATTCATGTGTGGGAAAATAGGAAATAAAGTAACAGAGTACTCAAAACTTGATGGGTGTTACCGCAATAGATAAAAAGCAAATGTAATATGGATTCTATACTCACTCTCATTAGTTCACTGGTTCTTGAATTTGTCCTGTTTTCTCGCAATTACGTGAGCGCAATTTGCATAAATCATTCATCATTGTGTGGGTGAAGCTTTGTATGGAGCCATTAAATAAACGTTGATAGGTTCATGGAGAAACCATGTGTACAGGCAAAGAGGGAGGTAGGAAGGGCAAGAAAGAAAGGAAAAAGGGAAGAGACAGAGTGAAATCAAAGAGAGAGAGAGGGAGAGAGAGAGAGGAAGAAAGGGTAGAGGACAGCTTAAAACTCTAAAAGAAAGTGAAAGATGAGGTTAATATTTGATATGATAGCCGTCCATTGCCCTTCTGAATAATGCATCATACGGACACCAATATATAAGTACATATTGAATCGCAACCTATATCCATTTGAATAATGCATCATACGGACACCAATATATAAGTACATATTGAATCGCAACCTATATCCATTTGAATAAATAATTATATTCTGAGTATTATTTCACATTCTATTATCATTTATGTACTCTCCATATTGTTATTTGTTGGAATTCATTTTGTAGTTTTATTTTTAACTTATCTTCAAATCTGAAATATGTCCATATATACAAACAGTAATGTTGACCTATGTCAAAGCTTCTAACAACGAAGCAAAACTAGACAGATTCATATATTATGTCATTCGTTATACAGCATTATGCTGTCGTTATATTAATGATTTGCAAAGAGAAGATAGTAAATAGACACATAAACATTGTCGTCAATCATAAACGTTATTTTCTTTTCAAGATTTTCTTGCACTGTTGATGACAAATTATTGCAAATAAAAATTACCATATTTCGTAATATTATATTTCCATCCATTCGAGGGATATACTAAGGATATGTATTAAATATACATATTGATGCCATTTATCTTATATAGACTAACTTGGTAATGATGATTGATCAATTTTCTCAATCAATATATTACAGGACATGAATTTGTGATGAATCTGATGACTGTAATATTAAGATGTTATGATTATGAACAATAATGTTGATGCAGGTATGAATCATACATAATAATATTAAGTTATGAACACGTTAATTGATTGCTGGATAAGTTAAGAGTAAAACGATTTTTGAATTCTACTCGTGTTCTTGTATTCCTATAACCCTTGTCAATGTTTAGCTACTTTTGTAGGGTTGTATTGTCATTATTTTTCCTTTGTTATTGTTTGATGTTAGCACCTCTTATTTTATGTGTAATAATTTGATTTTTAAAAATAATTTAATCAATGAAATAAATAATGAATACATGTATATATACTATATATACAAGCAATTTCAAATGCTTTTGGGGAAAGAATAAGTTTAATTTGACCAGCTAAATCACCATGATCAGTAAAATGAAGGAAATGAAGAAACAGACTAGTTGAATATTCATCAGTATCATAAACGTTATATTTTTCATTTTTAATCAATACCTCTTAATCCTGATATTATGTATTACATGTAAAACATTTTTAAAAAAAAGGAATTATGTTTATGTGAACAGAGCTTATGTCCAGATCAAATGTACGCTAAAAGTGGTTCAAAGATTGCCCTCCAAAAATGAAATTAATAACAATTCATAGCCAAAATTTCCGTTCAATTTTTTCTAACTAGATACTATTTATATAATTTATGTATTGTATTCTTGCGAGAACGTTGTAGTGGTATTAGAAGTATAAAATTATTTGTCCTGAAATTATTATGCCCTTTGATCATTATCCAGGCGATCGATAATCTACTTACTCTCTTGCGGCAAGCTAACATCACCATCATTACCTCTGAAAGTTTCTCAGAGAACCCAAGAAATCAAGTAGAAAATCTCAAGGTAAGTCTTCATCTCTTTCTCTCTCTCTGCCTTCTCTATCTGTCTGTCTGTCTATCTCTCTGTCTCTCTGTCTCTTTCTCTTTGTTTCACCCACTGTCTTTCTTCTTTTCCGCTTTTTCTATTTGTATCCCGTCATTTTTTTTAAATCTCATGAATCCCCTATTTCTCTCCGTAAATATGATAAATGAATCACTCCTCTTTATTAGATTCGTAATACTAAGAATACCTCTGCAGCAACGATGCCATTGGTACAATTGTTATTGTTATATTAACGGCACTGACAAATTGAATATAATGGTATATCCAAGAGTGGAGATGCTATAGGGTCGTCGGAGGGAATGCCGGGGCACATTAAGAAAAAGGTTGAGCAACTTTCGTCAAGTCATTTTTTTCGACACGTAGGACTAAACATACACACCCTCCCTCCCACACACAACCATGCGCCCACTCACACATATACACCCTCCTTCTCACATACAACCATGCTCCCACAAACACATACACATCCTCCCTCTCACACACAACCATGCTCCCACAAACACATACACATCCTCCCTCTCACACACAACCATGCTCCCACAAACACATACACATCCTCCCTCTCACACACAACCATGCTCCCACTCACACATACACACCCTCTCTCTCACACACAACCATGCTCCCACTCACACATACACCACAATAAGAACAATACTTAGCACATGGTTGCATAAGGAGATGCACATACAATGTATGACGGGAGAAAGAGAGGGGTAAATCTCAACATTTTGTTTCAAAAGTCAATACAACCCCACCCACACATATAAACACGCACATACGTTCCTTTCTACTATAGGGTAGCTCCACATAAAGCCACTTAGCGTCGTCACGAGGGAATATCTTTCGAATAATGCTTAAGAAATCAGGCTGAATATCTTTAATAAATCTTCATTAACTGCTCAGGTTATACGCGGCTTTTTATCGATATCTCATTTGTCATTTTTTTACGGTGATAGTGTAAAATGAAAATATTGATTGAAAAGATTGGTTTACAAATTAAGAATAGCTGATTTTTAGGAGTGGTAAATAACCTTCTCTTGCACCTGCGGCAGCCATGTATAATAACGGTCATGATGATCAGATGATTGACCTAAGCTTTCGATGTCAAATCATCGATCTTATTTTAAAAGGCATAAGTATGAAAGAATAAAATTGTCTTTGTGGCCTGTTACAAAACTATTCTGAATAGGAGTGGGACGAAAATAGGCAAAAACATTACGTAATTATAACTTCAAAATCTTAGCAGGAACCTGAAACGTGTACAGAGTCGATACCCTTATTTTTAATTCTTAAAAAAAAGCTATATGAAACACGAAAACATTTTTGAAAAATCAACCTAAGACCATTCCAATAGCCTATTGAATGTGTGAGCATGTCACTGACTTTTTACGTAATCCGAACATAATATCTAGGGGATGTACAATAAGGTATTGAAATTGCACTTAAGTTGATTTTTCAAAAAAATAATTGCGATCGTGTTATTAGTTGTTTATCTTAATTATTTCTAAGACCTCGTCAGAATACTCGATATCTTCATATCTACAAGTCAGACCAAATTCAAATATTTGAATATATTCATTTCTGATAACGATTGTTTTTTGCCTTTGTATCTCGCCAGTATAATAATCTCAATGTATTTCCCTTCCTTCCTATGCAGAATCAAGATGCTAAGATTATCCTTGCAAACATGTATGAGAATATGGCACGAAGGGTTTTCTGTGAGGTAAATACAAAATTATAAATCAGCATTGATTAGTATTTAGTTCTATAATAAGTGGTAATCTGAAAGGGTTAGTAAATGTTCCTGCTCCTTGTTCAGTTGAGACATTTATATTCGACCATAATATTTTTGCTCTTACCAAGCAGCAGTACTATGAGTTCCCGAACGTGTATTCAGCTTCAGATTTCTGTTAGAATTTTCCCATTCTGTTATTTTATAACATACATAATTATCTGCGCATACTGTTGTTATGAAAAGCATTAATGAAAGGTTGTGTACGTAATTCACAAAGCTTTTCGTTATTCATAATGATTTACGTAATAAGCCTTAATGCCTAACATGCTTTTTGAATAATTACACTTAGACGAGGCCGTGCCTATGGTTACGAACGAGAGTCTTTTAACATGATTGTAGGCTATGCATCGTGTAATGTGGTAATTACATTCCATTTCTTGGTATGCTTCTGTGTAGGCCTACAAACAGGGTTTAACAGGAGAAGGGTTCGTTTGGTTCATGATCGGTTGGTATAGTGATGGTTGGTACCAGGTCCCAGACCCTGATGTGACTTGTACTGTATCTCAGATGAAGGAAGCTGTCGAAGGATCGTTTTACATTGCTACTGAGAGCTTACAGCTTAGCCCAAGTAAAGAACCGGGAATCACTGGTCTGGTGAGTAGACCTGTCCTTCTTCTGACTAAAGACCTAGGTGATGTTAAGAACACTTGCGAGACGAGGGAAATGATTAAGCTAAGATGTATATATATCAGAATTAGACACACTGGGAAAAACAATAAAGATGAATAGATGAAAATAAGTAGGAGAATTAATAAGGGATGAGGAGGTAGAATAATTGGAGTATACAGACGAATAGGAAACATGAATCACAGAGTATCATTAATTAGAAAATGGGGAAAAAGACAGATAATTATAGAATAGTTCTATATAATATGTATATATTCAATTTAGCATAATGAAGCTCTCCACATCATTATTATATTATAATTCTTCACGTAAAAGGCGTCGTATTTATTTACTCATGCATTGTGATACGTGGACAACGGTATGAAGTTTGTTTTTGAAGTCTACATGCATATAGCTTCATTACGATTGTTTAATTGCTTTTAATGTGTTTTTATTTTTAAAAATTATATTAATGCAAGTTGTTGAAATTCCAAATCAAGGAGATTTGTCACTGAATTCAGAGAAATATTGATGATAGGACACGTAATTTCTCACAACACATCATCTCGTGATCAAATTCTATTCACTTGCAGTTCTCTGACGTCCCCATTCAAACAACAGGCTTAAATCATGCTCATTCAAATATTGTCTATTAAGTTTGATGATTACTACATTTCAAGGAAATCGCATAATGGTTCTATTACTCTGATGAATGAAGAATCAAGAAATAAACGCGTGATTCGATCTCCTCACTTCCAATATGTGTCAGTGGTTTCCTACGCAGCGAATCCTGAGAGCATTAATTGACTAGGGACCTAACTGAACACTGAGTGCTCAATACAGATGTATATGTATGCCGGGTAATTTGGTGAATAAAGGGTGATTATTTTTCACATTGGAAGTCCATATTAGGTAGATGAACGAGAAGTCACGATCATAAGAACTATTTTTGTTTTTTGTTTTTTATTTCTTGGTATTGCACTATGTCTCTCGAACGTGTCATTATAGTTCCACTGAACGTATATCGAAACGTTTTAGTTTCAATAGGATGCTGAAATAGGAAAATCCATCACAACGCTTCCTCTACGTGTACCACGTGGGCAATTATTCCGCTAAAATTATTGGCAATGCTTGCTCTAAGTGTGTCCATTGGACTGAAAGCATTATTATCTAAGCCTCTTGTCCCATTTAATGAGGAAAGACAAGGGAATTGATGATATCTCACTCGCGTTATTGTTCGTCCGCAGATCAGTCTCCAATTCATGGACAAACTAATGAAATATCCCTTGACATTATCCACGACCTTGCTATAGATGGATTATAGTAATGACCATTCTTAAAACCGTTCCTAACGATGGAGCGTTCTTCGTATTCGTTTATTTCGTTAAGTTTTGTTTCGCTGTCTCCTTTTTCATTCCTCCTGTTGTTTTATCAAATTTTTCAGTTTCAGTTTCATTTTCAGTTGTTCCAGTATTTTACAACATTTTACTCCTTTGATCAGACTCAACTCTCGGAGAAATTTAATCAGAAATATTATTATATAAATATATCCGTTCCCATGCAGACTGCTGAGACGTACACCAAAGAGATACGACAGCGACTAGGCAGCCCACGGTACGCTAACCTGAATTATACCTTCAATAATCTGGCGCCCTTCGGATACGACGCAACTTGGGCCGTAGCTCTCATGTTCAACCGTTCTGTAGAGGTATTGAAGAATATGACGTTCAATGATGGCGTTCCAAGGAGACTGGAGAACTTTACATACGAGGACAAAGAGATGGCTCAACTCTTCTTTCGTCTCTTAAATGAAACGGAATTCACCGGTATTACGGTGAGAGGAGAGAGAGAGGAAGGGAGAGGGAGAGATAGGGCGATGGGGAGAACAGGGGAAAGGGAGAGAGAGAGAGAGAGAGAGGGGGGTGAGGGAGGGAGAGAAAGAGAGAGAGAGGAAGAGAGGGGGAGAGAGGAAGAGAGGGAGGTAGTGAGAGGTAGTGAGAGGAGGGTGAGGTAGGGAGGGAGTGAGAGAGAGAGAGAGAGAGAGAGAGAGAGAGAGAGAGAGAGAAAGTTACTAAACATCATTGACATTTTGTGCATCAATACATGGATCGATGTGTTTGAGTATCCATTACAAGAAAGGAATAATTTTGCGTTTAAAATTAAACGAAAGAAGAATAATTCAGATTTGTATAACTCTTCATACTATGACACAAGCTTGGTTTTTTTTAATAGATGGAGAGAAAACAGATATATATATATTTCCTCTAGTACGAGATATTTAACCTATTGTAATATTATATCCACATTACATCTACATCGACATGTATTCGATATTGCATTCTTAACTCATACACTTGTTTTTCTTATATTCATCTCTGTTAGGGGCCAGTGAGTTTCAAGAGTGGAGACAGAGTGGGAATAACTCAGATCGAACAACTTCAACGTAAGTATAGTATGACTTCCTCTTCTCCTAAACGAATAACTATTTCATATCACATTGAGACCAATTATTACCATTTTTGATTGTCAGTTTAGGCGATAAAGTTGTTAATTTTGCACCAAACAGCTTCCATCAAGCACTACAAGAAACCACTGTACTCATCCTCCAGTCCAACGTCTCCTCGTATAACTCGTTGATTCAGGGGACTGGCTGATGCCTTTGCTCCCAGCTAAACAGTGAGGAATTGACTGTGTATCTTATGCTGCAGCTATGCTTCCATTAATGCAATTTGAAACTAATTTATTTTGAAACTAAAACTATTTTCTAAAAGTCACCAGTAAAAATTGACATGTCGCTTTTTTCTCTTCTTTCTAACGTTGATATTCAAAGGTTGCTCTCCTATATAGAACAACATGGATCTTTAATTATACTACTGATTCCATTCAATTAAGATCAAATCAGAATAGGTAAAGTAAAGAAAGAATATTGTATATAGTTTGTGCTTTTTGTTCTCCTTTCTATTCCAGTGGGCTGCATGAACAACCAGTTTCAAATCGAATCTTTGTGTCTGACTTTAAACACCGACAGTGAGACGTGGTCGATGGCCAGTTCGTCATGCAGCCAATTTGGTGATAGGACGTTATTTACTCCTTCCTTCGACGCCATCGAGGACCTGATCGACATCGTTTCCGAAGATGGCATGACGACCACCAAATGGTACGACGTCGTAGGCCTACTCAAATTTCACTTTTATTTCATTTATACAATTGTGAATGGTAACGCATTAACATCTTGGAAGATCTAGGATGAACTCTATATTTACTTATAAATGAGTATGCCTTTTATGAAGTTAGTATGGGAGACATACAAACCACACAGAGGAAGAGCGTCAACTCAAGTTCGACAAGTTGTGAGCTAACACATAGATCAAAATGGCAGATAAACAAGATATAAGAGAAAGATAGTCCTTGGTGGTGGGGTAGGAGGAAATTATAGTTTAATGAATAGTGAAATGGCATCTATAATCATCGCTGGTTATATGAATATGAACACAAGTCATGACATGAAATAGAAAACAAAAGAAGATACGTGTATACCTGGAGAGGAACAGCCTCGTTATTAATATTTTAATGGCAATGTGAAGTGAATATGAGTAGCAGTAGTAGTAGTAGTAGTAGTAGTAGTAGTAGTAATGGTAATAGTAGTAGTAGTAGGTAAGTAAGTACTTTGGTCGCAAATACAATGACAATGGTTCAATGTCTCATGCACACAGGTACATAGGTCTCTATGTTGACTCTGATGGTCAGTTTAATGATGTAAGCAACTCATTGAACCAGTCTGAATTACAAGCCTTGACAGGCTCTTCGAATCCATGGTCGTCATTAACAAGTGGTTGCGTGGTTATAGATCTCGACCAAGCTGACGAAGATAGCAATCTCCTCATCGTAGACTGCAACCAGACCTATCCGTTCATCTGTTCTGAACCAACCAGTAAGCTACTTTACCATGTAACCGTGGTAACAATAAAATGGATATCTTGAGATTACGAGTAGCCGTGGCGGCAAACCCGCCGCAAAACATCGCATGCTGACTTGTTCACTGTAGGACCTTAGTCTGCTCAGTGGAGTAAGATAATTGACCCTTATGATCATTGTACGCATTTCGAGCAGATAATTAAATCACGACTACAATAATGTTGATTCTAATATCGATTTGATAATAAAAGGCGAGTGTAATTCAAGTTCAAATATTTATGCCAATCACAATTCATGGCTTCTTAGAGCTGAAAGCGAGTTCTTGTCTTTAAACATTGACATTTATCCAGGCTTTATGTGTATTTGCCTGTCTGCCCTGTGAAACATGCTCCAGCACTATAGTCTAGATTGAAAAATAATGTTTATCTGTTCACTGTATTTAACGTCTTATCCCGACCTTCCTTTTCTCTCTCTGTCAGTATTTCTAGAGCAACGATTAGGACTATATGACACGGCAGGAGATGTCTTAGACTGGAACTCAAGAGGTCTTATTTGGCCAGGTAAGACGCTATTCAAAGGCTTTGGAGTATTGTCTTGAACCTTGATATGTTTCATTTATTTATTCATTTGTTTATCAAGTATTTATTTATTTATCTATTTATTTATTTGTTTGTTTGTTTTCATCACTTAGGAACTGGTGAACCACCACTTGATAGTACCCCTGAGATTATCATTGTGATCAAGGATATTTACGAGGGCATTGACACCTATCTCTACATCATCTTATGCATTTTCGCGAGTCTTGGTATTCTTTTCGCTGTCTTCTTTCTCGCTTTCAACATCAAATACCGTAATCAGAAGTAAGTAAGATTATTGTAGTCATTGTGGCGTTTTCTTGAAACCAGCTAATCGGAAAAATAGTAGTAATAAACAATAAATTTGTGAAATGATGAATACAATGATCAAATACACTCACACAATACACTCACAAACTCATACAAAAAGATCGTATGAACACATTTTAATTTTAAATTTCACCTTTAGATTTTTCTTTTGAGGCCGCCATCCTAGTCAAGCATCGCTTATGATTGCGGTCTCCTGCACATTTTCCACAGATAGTTCGGATAATACCTTGAATTTATGATAATAATTATGGTATAGAAATATTAAGTTCGTTATTACATGTATTATGTAAATAACATTTTGACATGAAGTTATTATTGTTTGTATATTTCGTATTATACATTACATTTATATGTTCTTTGTTATTCAGTTATTGTATTTGGAAAAATGCAGAATTATAATCAAATATAAAAAAATATAATATCGACAGGTGAGTTTTTATACAGGAAGCCTTTTGGGTATGAGTCCAATACCAAGCGGCTTACGAAAAAGCACGAATGTATCATTGTCAAGTTTGCACTTGCAAATTGGGGAGAGAAGTCCAAGCTATTTTGTCCCATTATGTTACCTACCATAGATTTAGTATATCTGATCACAGTATTCGGTTAATTTTCCTACTAGAGATTAGATCAGACCAATTCCGATGTGAAATGAAAAATTTTATGTAAATTATTCTTCATAACCCCACAATACTTGGTAATGTACGGGACACTGAATGACCAAAACTTTGGACTTGCCGAGATAGATGTGAAACTTTAAGGCCACCTCTTTATTTTTCAGTTTTAGAAAAATATAATGATACTAATGCTAATAATAATAACTTATAATAACAGTGGGTTCCTGTAAAGCTCACATGTCTGTCAGACCTGACACTCCTGGCGCTCCTCATTATAGACTTATCTCATCTTCAAGATTTCTCGCAGCACAATTCTCATTTTCAGTTCAATGTTTGTCTTTATGCTTCAGATTCGTGAAGTTATCGAGTCCTAACCTGAACAATCTTATTATCCTGGGTAGCGTCATGATGTATTCATGGATCTTCTTGTATGGACTAGACGGAAACATGGTGGGGTCTAATGCCCATGAAACCATATGCCAGGTCAGTTTACCTCTCAGTATACCAAAACAAGCATTAAAAAAACATTTATTGTGTAAAACAATTCCTCAGATGCACTTAGAATAGCTAACTTTATTACAGTGGTTATAGGGTACAAGCCATACCAACCTACGATTTACCACACTTCACTCGAGAAATAAATAAGTGTTCTAACATGTTTTTATCTAAAGTTAACCTAAAATCTTCAGATTAAAAACAGAACATTTTTGTTCAGAGATATTTTAATAACATTTATCGATTAACTCTTCTCCTTGATTTATCGTCTGATTATTATGTTCAGCTTCGAAATTGGGTTCTCTCCATCGGATTCGTGATAGCTTTTGGTGCTATGTTCAGCAAAACCTGGAGAGTACATCGTGTGGCTACTTTTAAGATTATGCCAAGAAAACGAGTAAGTTTAACAAGTTATCTCTTTTAAAGATTATAAAGAGAAAACGAATAAGTTCCAAAAGTTACCCTTTTGGGACAATACCGAGACAACGGGTATTGTCAACAGGATGACGCGTTTTTTTTTAATGAGAAAATAAGTATGTTTAATAAGTCCCGTTTCTCAGAATATACTTGTTATAGTGCTCGCATCCATCATGCAATGTGTTCAGTGCGCTCCAGTGTTACACCGGATCTATCTAGGCTTCGATTTCGGTGCTCAAAGCATTCAAGGAATTCCTTGCTACCGGTACCTCACTTTGGTGGAAAGTTGCTACTGCAGATAAATGTCGTTCCAATGGACATTATTGACGTACCGGGGCTAGAACCCACGACCTTCAAATGTTTAAACCACTCGACTACGATACGGATCTGAAGTATAAGTTTAAGTTTACAAAGTACCCTTATATGTATATAGTTTTTTTTTTTTTACTTAGACCTTGAAAACAGGCAAGTTAAACAAGTTGCATCTTTAAAATTATACATAGGAAATGTTTATCCAACTGTTTATTAAATGACCCCTTACCGAAAATAATGAACACGTTATTTTATTTTGACTTTCTTAAAACTAATGATTGCTTATCTTAAGTTTATTTTACACGTCATCATACAAGCACTCATCAAATTTACTCGTGATAGAAACAAGAAATTAGTAATATTATTTATTAAAAAGAGAATTATCAACAATATCTTAAACGTTCAATACAGGTGATTCGTGACACGCAGCTTTACCTCATCGTCCTCTTCCTTGTCGCAGTCGACTTCGTTATCCTTCTCGTCTGGCAGATCGTTGACCCTATGGTCCTTGACATCAGAAATCTATTCTTGATGGTGAGACAGTCACTTTGTTGTGCAGTACATCGCGGGTGACAATTAAAGGGAAAGGCGGTGTATACATAATGATAAAATTAATCTTGAGTAGTTAACCAAGCTTGAAGTATATACAAGTATTATTTATGACTTTTGTCTGTCCATTGACCTTCTGCGGCTTCGTATGAAGAGAAGATCTGAACAAAGTTTGGAACTAGAAAAAGACTGTGAAAACTTAAAAGACTCTTTGATCAATAGGACGTTTTGAAAGACAAATATCAAATGAAAATCTTGATCATGTCGCTCGTAGTTTAGATTTGAAGATATTGCGGAGTGTGGCCACTCTGACCTAAGATACATGTTGTGTCCATAGGACCTTGTTCAAAGTGAGTTCGTGTGGGGATTGAGCTTGGACAGTAAAATCGTTTATTTCAACTACTCCATTTTCGAAGTCCGCTTGTCTTCAGCTTATGGACAGGTGTTAAGATGACTTGTAATTAAAAACGCCGATTACAAAGGCTTCTCAATTGTCATAAATATCGAGTTTAAACAGTAATATTATGAGATTTAGGAAATTGATAAGAATTATTATTTTGAACAATTTCAACAGGGTTTTCCCAAGAGTGCTGTTATCTGACATAGTGATATCCAATCTTGGCGTCACCTCCTCGTTCCAAAATTGTTTGGAAATCAAAGTGTTGGGTTGTAAAAGTACCGGTATTAAGTTTTCACTCCGAAGCATGGTGATTTGTTTGGGAATCTGAAGTCTTTTACTTTTCGTCTTCCTCGAAAATCTTTCTTTAGAACGATCCTGATGATGAGTTGGTAATGTTACAACCTTACGTCAAGTTTTGCCATTCTACATACCAGACTTACTGGCTTGTTGTCATGTATGTCTACAAGGGAATCCTCCTGTTCTTTGGTACGTTCCTGGCGTGGGAAACAAGAAAGGTAGGTTTGCATCTAGCCTATAATCTAGGCGGAGTGCCGAGCTTTTTTCTTTGCTGCTAGACTAACCTTAAGCAGAACGTCTGATACGGCGAGACTACGAACCGTGAGCCGCGACTCACGTTTCGTAGTCTCGCCGTATCAGGTTCGGCACTCTAGATATAAAGTTTGCATCAAGAGGGAAGAAGAAAAATATTAAGACAATTCTTGTGGGTGTATGGACAACGCTAATTAAGGCATTGTGATATACATTCACAAACTACATAGAGAACCACTGCATACCATTTGTTTACCTTAAGTTGCCGATATCTTTTTCAACTTTGATTCAGGCAATATCAGCCATCCAACTTTAGTCTGAAATTAATCAAAATCAATGTCATGTAATGTAATGCCAGTTATAAGCATGGAATCAAAATATATATTTACATATAATATGCAAATTTGTTTAGTAAGTATTGATGAGGCTATCAAAGGGCTCTCGGTTGAACAGTTGTGTCAGAATAAAATTTGAACCAGTAAGTAAATGAATGATTGTATGTTCTTTCTACATCAGGTGAAGATTCCAGCGTTAAACGACAGTAAATTGATCGGCATCAGCGTATACAATGTATTCATACTTTGCGCAATAGGAGTCGGTGTCAGCTATGCCTTACGAAGTGAACCAGCAGCTCTATTCATCTTTCTTTCCTTCGTCGTGTTATTCTGTACCACAATCACACTGGGTGTCGTCTTTATACCAAAGGTGATATTACTTTCTTTCCTGTTGTTGTTTTTTGTACCACGAACTCATTGGGTGTCGTCTTTATACCAGAAGTAATATTTCTACCAAAGGTAATATTTCTTTCCTTCTTTTGTACCACGAACTCACTGGATGTCGTCTTTATACCAAAAGGTAATATTTCTACCAAAGGTAATCTTACTTTCCTTCCTTTCCTCCTCACTGGACGTCGTCTTTATAGCAAAGGTAATATTTATACCAAAGACAATCTTTCTTTCCTTCCTTTCCTCTCTTTCCTCCTCACTGGACGTCGCCTTTATAACAAAGGTAATATTTATACCAAAGATAATCTTTCTTTCCTTCCTTTCCTCCTCACTGGACGTCGTCTTTATAGCAAAGGTAATATTTATACCAAAGATAATCTTTCTTTCCTTCCTTTCCTCCTCACTGGACGTCGTCTTTATAGCAAAGGTAATATTTTTACCAAAGACAATCTTTCTTTCCTTCCTTTCCTCCTCACTGGACGTCGCCTTTATAACAAAGGTAATATTTATACCAAAGACAATCTTTCTTTCCTTCCTTTCCTCCTCACTGGACGTCGCCTTTATAACAAAGGTAATATTTATACCAAAGATAATCTTTCTTTCCTTCCTTTCCTCCTCACTGGACGTCGTCTTTATAGCAAAGGTAATATTTTTACCAAAGATAATCTTACTTTCCTCCTCACTGGACGTCGTCTTTATAGCAAAGGTAATATTTATACCAAAGATAATCTTACTTTCCTTCCTTTCCTCCTCACTGGACGTCGTCTTTATAGCAAAGGTAATATTTATACCAAAGACAATCTTTCTTTCCTTCCTTTCCTCCTCACTGGACGTCGCCTTTATAGCAAAGGTAATATTTTTACCAAAGATAATCTTACTTTCCTTCCTTTCCTCCTCACTGGACGTCGTCTTTATAGCAAAGGTAATATTTATACCAAAGATAATCTTTCTTTCCTTCCTTTCCTCCTCACTGGACGTCGTCTTCATAGCAAAGGTAATATTTATACCACAGATAATCTTTCTTTCCTTCCTTTCCTCCTCACTGGATGTCATTTTTATAGCACAGGTAATATTTATACCAAAGATAATCCTTCTCTCCTTCGTGGTGATGTTCTGTACCCTAATTTAGTCTCAATGGGTGCCCTTTCAATGGTACTTTTTACTTTTACCACACTTGAATGTAAAGTGTCTATGAAGAACCCCTAATATATGCCATTCGAACACATATTTGCTGATAAGGCAATATGCTCATAGATCGATGTTGTTAAATAATGCGATGGCTTTAAAGCATGAATAAATATCTTTTAAACTTCAGAACCAAGAGGCGCATGGTGCAAATTATATAAAAAGTCGACGCACAAGACCAAGGTATTATATTTTGAAAGGAAAAAAATACAATGCAGTATTAATAACGCTGGATTTTGAAGACAAAATCTAGATTATTCATAGAACAAAGATGCGTTTTATAGAAAACCTTAATTATTACCGAAAAACAAAAATTACTGTAAGTTACATTCTCCTGTAATAATGAAATTCAATTCGATAATACACTAGACGTCTTCAGGATAATTTTACGTGAACCAAATTCGGGTATTTTTTTAACTTATATAGGTTTTGAAAATTGTATATCGTTTTTGAATCTATCTCGCGCAGTCACGACGGATATATTATAGACACGAGTACAAACTAATGCAGTTCTCAAAATAAGCATAGCTTTCTTCTTTCCATTCTTAATCTATCAGATAATTACAGTGTACAAGGATCCACTGGGTGTGAACGCTACGGGTAAGAGGAATCGAACAAGTGGATTAGAGTCCATGGATATGAGACCATCCACAGGTATTGACTATGCACCAGAGTCATCGGTAATATCAACAGGTGCACCAGATAAAGACAACCAGAAATTACAAGACAAAGTTGACATGGTATGGAGAAATTGATTTTAGGATCTTGCATTTTGTAGCTTGGCCATACGTAAACATAATTTGAACGTCTTAAATGATTTGTGATATTTTAGTCAATAGTTATTTCGTGATTATGTTTATCACAAATGCTACTGGTATCTTGATCACTATTGTTATTGTGACTGTGATAACCATGATAATGAAGAATTCAAGATCATATGATCGATATTGAACTAAGTTTGTTAAACATTACAAACCAATATTACCATTTCATTCACAAATTGTAATGTTGCCTATTTCTTGAACAACTTCAATACGGTAATCAATTTAATAGTCATGTAAAAATATAAGTCACATGGCACCATTAGGCTCTACATAATACTATTCAGAGGAGCGTATATTTTTATAATAGGCACGATATGAGTTAACAATTCGATAAATAGTAACAGTCGGTAGCATTACCAGACGTTGTCTGTGAACTGATTAATTTTCCGTCCAAATTTTGCAAACGGAAAAATCATTAGCTCCTTTATGTTAAGATATTCATAAAATGATGAAGAAGTATATCATTCTTCAGTATAATGTAACATCTCCCCCCCCCCTCTTTCTCTCTCTCTCTCTCTCTGGTTCCGTCTCTGTCTAACTTTCTACTTTAGCTCAAAAAGCAGTTACAAGGTACGAAGGATCTGAATGCCATCTTAAAGGACACAGATGATAACATGTGTGGTGTTTGGTGCTGTGGTCTCTCGTGTGGCTGTTCTTACAGACATGGATGTTTCTATTCTGATGAAGATGATGAGTCTTCTCCTGGGTTTACCATCAAAGAAGAAGAGAGCTCAACAGGAGATGTTTTCATGGGGGATGACAAGCCACATGGACACACTAAACCTACCATGACTTCAGATCGTGGTAAGAGCAATGGCCAAGCCACTGGAACTGTCGAATCCATTGCCATTGATGTGGAAGTTGGTGTAGAAAACGCTGGCTATGTTGCCACGAGTTACGATGAAAATGACACAAAGGCATCTCCTTCTCCTGCCGTAAAAAGCCAAGGTTTGCCAAAGACAGTATCTGCCGCGGAAGCTACGTGGGGGTCATCTTTGGATTTGACAGGAGTGCCTTGTGGTGATTATTCAATGGAGGCTTCCAATATCAGAGTTGTAACAGATGACAATGCACCACGTGATGATGACGAAGATGAATGTTGACAGCTCTCAGAGTATTCAACTTGTTACCTACTGGTAAGCGGAGCTAATGCAGCAGTTCATGTTGATGACACAGCCTTTTTAATGCCACCGCACGCCTTACGAGTAGATTATACGAAAGACCTTGAAAGGATTTTTAAAATGTCATCTGTATCCGTCTCGGATCTAGAATGGTCATATCAATAATAATCTTAAGCCCTGCAGTCGCATAGAAAACCCAAATCGATTTTTTTTTTTTTTTTTTTGGTGCTACTTTTTAGCTACAAGAAGAAATCCTATCGAAATTTCGTCGCGGTGTTTAACTGATTCTTTACTTTGTTCATAGCCTGCTAGCCACAGAAAGCTTTATGATCATTAAATGAAAGGGGACTAGTAGAAATTTTAGACTAGCCCCCTTCCCCCTCCCATTTACATTCGAAGATAAACAATGGTTTCTGTAACTTGTAGAAACTTAAGTATTTTGTTATGAGTATCATTTAGTATCATTCGGCATCACCTGTCACTAACCTTGTAGGGACCTGCATGCCCTTATAAATAATAACATAGTTACCGTAAATGTGTATCACTTATTTGTAATTTCTATGCTTATAACATTTTATTGTGATTTTTTGGTTTTGTTGTGAAAACAACAAAAAGTATCCAAACTAATACAGCTATTTTACAGATTGATCATTATATTTTTGTACAAAATGTTCATTGTGATGCTAGAGTAAGAAAGAAACGCACATGTTATACAAGTACAGAATATGCATGTTAGGTAATTTTTGAATTACATCGTACTTTGGAAAGGCTAGTAATTAAATAATTGGCGATAAAATAGAAACTTACAGTTTTACTTTTTATGAAGTGTCTAAATTCTAATTTTCTTGTTCGGAGCTTGTGTTCTGTAGATTAGCGGGAGACACATCGATGTTGTTGTAAACATTTCATATTTATAAGCATGTGACATGCATTGTGATCGAAAGGCGTGCCTTGGGGTATATTTTTATGTTAAAAAAGTGCATTTATGGTGAATCTACTATTATCCAGTAGAATATAGCACAGATTTGTTTACAATCATAGATTTCAGTAGAATTTGTACAACATTACCATTATGATTTTTATTTCCATCAGTACTATTAGCATTATTATCATTAGCGATGTTGTGTATTCATGGGATTGGTTGTCCTTATTGTAACTAATGGTATTATCAGAGCCATTATTATCCTCACATGCTAAATGTTAAAGTTGTATTTTGGGGGGAATTATGCTTGGTTCTACTCTGAAATATAAACTCTCACTAATTTAAATAGTCTACATGTACATAAGATTTGTCAAAGAGTGACAGTTTGCGATTCGAAAATGCCGTTAATTTTGGGCAAATGCGAAATTCTAGATTTTTTTCCCCTCCTTATTCATCTTTAAAAAAAAGATATTTTATGGGAATCATGAAAAGTCATCAAAATATTTTTTTTTTAGTGCACTTAGTTGTGAATGATAGCAGTCATTCGATTAAATTTTATATTGGTATTTCATTATCTTCAAAATCTTGCCAGAAGTTCATAATGCCTTTTTTGTGACTACGGGAGCTCCTGTTTCCAAATGGACCATGACTTTATCTTTTAATCATAATTTATCACGAAGCTGCACTTACACGTTTGGTATATGCAAATTTAAGTATGTCGCACAAATCATTGATGTTTGTACCACCAATGCAGATATACATTTACGTGTGTTTTATTATCAAATTGCCACTGTAAAATGAATATTGAGCCTACGTGGTTATTTATTGTTTGGAAATATAGCGATCAAGGATACGTAATGAAATCGTGAGGGAGAACAGGGAGGGAGAGAAGGAAACAGAGAGAGAGGGGGGGGGTGCATGGGGGACAAAGATGTATAGAGAATGAGAAATGGATAATGGGAGGGCGCGAGAAAGAGAGAAAAGATAAACAGAGTAAGTGAGCTATACAGTGGGGAGACTTGGAGAGAGAGGGAAAGAGAGAGGGAAAGAGAAAGAGGGGGAGAGAGATAGAAAGAAAGAGAGAGAGAGAGAGGGAGAGAGCGCGCGCGAGAAAGGGAAGGGGAAAGAGTGATAAAGATGGACGTAAACAAATTGAGAGGGGGAGATATGAAGATGCAGAAAGGGATAGGCAGGGCGAAGGAGAAGGAGAGAGAGAGAATAATGAACGGGTTGGTTGAAAAATAGGGAGACGTATAGAGAGAGATGGGATAGGTACGGGGGAGGGGGAACAATAGCGCATTCGGGGAGCTTTGGGGCTGAAGCCTCCCCCTCCCCCAACACAAAAGAAGAAGGAAGAATGGAAGACTGGAAGAAAGAATGAAGAAAAAGAAATATGAATGCTTCTTAGAGACCAACGATTTTAAGACAAGAAACAGTATAGTTCGTGGCTAGGCAGTCTTGATTGTACTTGAAACAGCGCATCAAATAATACCTGAGATCATTATTAGGTATACCTTGTCAGAATAAATAGATAAATGAAGAAATAAATAACTGAATGGAGCGCTATGCCCAAGCTCGTGTGTCTTTGTTCACCACTGGGAAATTCTTCCGGGAATGCGGACCAGCTTGGTGTAATTAAGAATGTCTTCTATTTTCTTTAAATACAGTGGGATGCTTTCAAGAGAACGTGAAATACCTTTCTTATTACCTCATTCCAGTTTACAGGGTCCTTTTACATGACAAGTATAATGCCTTGCTATCATTGTTTGCATATTGAAGAGTAGTTAATCAAATTTCTTCAAAGTTTGATGTAGAGGCGTTTTCGGGTCTTTAAAACGCTGAAAACGCATGAGCTTCCGAGGAGCCCCTTGCTCGCCCCTCGCCGGTGCCTTGCCCCTTGACCCCAACCCGTTAGACGCTGCGCTTGCTTCGCTCTTCGCGCTTGCTTCAACTCGCCAAATAGACTCCTGTACATTTTGAAAATACACGTACAGGGTACAGGTATATACTTTTCAAAATTTGGCCAACAAATTTAGGCCAGCCTCATGGGTATGGAATAGTTCTTGAAGTGTCCAAACACAGTCTGCCTACAGACTAGGACAGTAGGAGATGAAGTTCAAATATCATAGTCAAGTGATTGTACTTACCTATTTACCATCGACAAGAGCAACATTAACAGTTATTATGCTATAAAATGTTATCTAAGAAAATATAATCGAATCGACAATGATACAAAGGTCGGTAGTAATATTGATACACAGAAAATTATTATCAACGAAACCAATGCCCCATTATACACAGAAAATTATTATCGACGAAACCAATGCCCCAATATACACAGAAAATTATTATCAACGAAACCAATGCCCCAATATAGGTTGCCAGAGATAAATCCGGGGTCATAATTTTGAAAGCACTTTGGAAGCACATAGATTGATAAGTGACTGTACAAAAAGCGGAATATGATTATAAATCGGTGACATGCAGCCCATTGAGATTTATCACGCGCCCCATCTTTCAGAGTGAGATAAAAACCATTTTACAATGAGATCTTAATCGTAAAGACATTATTATCTAGTGATTGAACCTATAATTTATCAACTCAGTGTAAACAATGAATGAGAAGTCTATACAAAGTCGTGTTTACACTATCCCGTTTGGTTCAGTGACTGTGTTTTGGTTTTAGGATCTTACATTTTCAAGCAAGAAAGACGGCAGAGATCTGGTAAGGAAGGGCATGATGAGTTTGCTGATGAGTACAATGATAAGTATATTGGATATTTATCCATAAGGTCTTTTCATATTTTTGAAAAATATTTTTTGTTGTTAAATCTTTTCGTTTTGTCAAACAAACTATTGATGTATGGTATGCCAAAGAAGTTGAAATAAGTGAATACTACCTTCATTTTAGGAACAGTTTTGTAATTGTTTAAGCATGTGAAAAATTGATTTGTCCCGATTTATGTTTCTTGAGAATGTGACATATTAAAGCTAACATCTAAACGTATTCAAACAAGGCCCTAATTCAACCAGTCCATCTTACCGAAAACGCATAAAAACATCAAATTTACAAGGGGTATGAATAATTTAGGAGTTAACTGTACGTACTTCCAGCTTTGTCAGGTAAACACGGAAGATTAATCTATTGTTTATATAATATCTACCTCATTATTGTCGATATAAATGGACGGTATAAAATTGGGGGAGTCTGCATGCAGTCACATGATTTTCAAAGGATTGCTACAGAGCTTGTCATCACGAATTCTTCTTTAAGCGATGATTGTTATTATAAGGGAAAGTTTTGCGATCGACATATACATAGACCTATACATAGACCTACAGTATTTGGCATGTCAACCATGTCAACATATTAAGCCAGACTTTCAAATATATCCTTGACAAATTAAAACAGAGTCCTTTTTTTCTTAGTAATACTTAAGTTCGTTCCGCGTGAGCGAAATTGTGAGTAGTCTTTAGCAAGATATGATGAGTCTTCTTTTCTATTGTTATTCGAGATACTGCAACGGATTGACTTCGATTTGTCGTCATCGTATGAATGGGTCATGCCCTGCGGGGTTGGGTTCATCAAAACACCACCACACAGTTACCTTCGATCGCACTCCACTCATTCATAATTGCTCTTTCTCTATCAGGCCACAAGTAGACGTGAATCTGTACTTGGCGCGACAACAACTTATTCACAAATTTCTGTCAGTTGCACTTGTCGCCATGTTCATAACCGTTCGGTTTGGAGGTAAGTTTTTTTCTGTTATTTTCTCGAATTCAATCGCTAGTATGTTTAGCACATTTGGATATATTTCAACTCTACCGGATTGACATGTATATACATGTACTATTCATGGATAAGGCGTATTGTACACAGGATTACTGGAGCGTGCGGAGCGGTGTATACACCAATATATTATACCGTACATACCACTGTCTCTCCCACGTTGCTAGGCACGCGTTATACCAGTTTTTAATATATAAAATATACTACAGCACTGTATGTATACTGCTCATGTATGTCAGACGGTAGATGATTATCTAAGGTATATAATTATGTACATTAAGTCTGTATTGATCTGAATAGATGAGTTTCATTCTTGTTGCGCTGTTGTAACGTTGCTTCGATTATTGCATCACTGTGATCCTTTTCTAATCAATATTCCTATTGATAAGAACAATACAACCTGCTACAATGTCTACCTAATTTTCTATTGCTCTTTCCACTAAATAAAGCTCCATAAATGAATCATGATGAAATCCTTTCATCATAGACACTGTGTATTATTGTTTGGTAACCCAGCCAGTTCTGAAAGAGTACTGCATAATGAGCAGTACTTTATGTATTATTCATAAAATATCATTCTATTTCACATGCCTTATCATTGTTCAGCTTACTGATATGAGTTATGTTAGATGATCTTGAGTGGGAAGTAATATTATACAGAGCGACCTTGCAGTATGTATTCCCATTTCTTTGATCCTAAGATATCACTCAAAAATTAATATTCATTTGTAGTGGGGGCTACTTGTTTGCTGGTGCTCTAATCATGCGTTCATATTTTCCATGTAATCGATAATCAACTACAGTTATAAATAATTTATTTTGCAACAAAAGGCATCTTGAATATGAAGAATAGTGGCAAATGGTTTTAAAAAATCATGTGTTTTATTAATTACGTACACTGAGATATGATTGTACCTTTATGTTTTCAACATAATGATGACAGTAGGCCCATGTTTCCCCTCTCTAAATCTATGTTAAATGTCAAATTAGGTACTTACAATTCATTCAAGGATTGGAAAATTGAGATTCGCAAGCAGCATTCTGCAAGGTATTAGGGCTGTTATTGATTAAGAACCGAAAAAAAATGTTTCAAAGGAAGCAGCATTTATTGGTAATGAGAGCAGTTAAAGCAATGTAGTCGTATGTATTATTAAGATGCCTATAGTTCTGATATTGGGATCTGAAAGGTCTGTAGTATTTGTTGATAATTATAGAGTATACGTCATGCAGCACTCTGATATGTTCCGTTTTCCTAAACCCAAGCCCATAGTATTCCATTACAAAGACGAACCATTTCTGACAGGTGCAGCATAAAGGTGTTGTCATGACAACGTCACACTTTTACTCATAGCATCAGCAAAACGAGTTCGCACATGTATTCATTCTAGTTTTTAACTACTTTTGCTTTATCACCTCCATCAAGTACTATATACCATGACTGATGCGTTATCTCTGAGTCTGACTCCCATCTTCCTATAAAAACACACACAAAACGTAACAGGAAAGAAATTGAGTGTCGTGAGAAATGAGGGAAAAGAAAGGAAAGATAGAAGCGGGAAGCAAGACGAGATAGAGAGAGAGAGAGAGACGAGAGAGAGAGAGAGAGAGAGAGAGAGAGAGAGAGAGAGGGGGAAGAGAGAGAGAGAGAGAGGAGAGAGAAGGAGGGGATAGACATGATAGACAGGAATATGGAGAAAGAGGAGGGAGTAAGAGGAGAGATAAAGAGAAACTGATAGAGAGAAAGAGAGAAAGAGAGGGGAGATGGACTGACTGGGACAGAAAAGGGGAGTGAGGGAAATAAAACATTTACAGCATTTTCCCATTTCACATTACTCTTTATGTTTTATTAAGCGTATTAACTGTATCTGAATAATAATACTAATTAGAAAATAGACACAAATTCTCCCTTTCTCTAAGTTCACAGAAAAGATGAATTTGTTACATTTCAATACCGAAATGTTCTCCTGCCATTTCGTTTTGCATTGAATGTGTTTTGCTTTCGAGTTGAACTAAGAAAAGATGTCTCTACCCCTGTATGGGGCGTACCGGGGGCTTAACATGGCGATTGTTTGAGCAGATAGAAACCAACAAACAAAAGATACAATAGGAAATGTTTTGGAGAAGCTGACTATCTATTTTGTGAAGGAACAATAGAATGCAAACATAATGTTAGAAACACTTCTATAGATTGACGGGCTTCCATTGTGTAGCAGAGGAGTTACTTGAGTATCTACGGTACAGCTAATGCCTTCCATTTTAGTGTTGCTGTTAATGTACACATGTTCATGATTTCTCTTCTCATTATTTATACCAAAGAAAAAGTAAACTGGAAGAGTTTGATACCCACGATATTTGACTAGGCAGATTGGTCTATGTATGGGCCTATACATCTTAACAAACTCTTTACTCATTTTCTGTAAAAAGTTTGTTGTCATGACAACAGTGTGTCTTAACCATGCACGAAAACACATTTCTTATTTTCTTTCATTATGACTATGAGGCAGTCAAGGGGTGAATCAATTCTACTTAGCCTAGTAGTTGTAGCCACGTAGTTTATAATCTATTATTACATTTGCATTTATTTTGGTCTATATAATTGTGCTTCATTGTATATAAGCGCACAGATAATTAAATAAATCTTGGTCGGTATTCGGTTGTAGAAGAAATATTCAGGGCTATATATCTACTAATTATATTAATGCAAGAAAACTAACCGTTTCCATAGCAAGTAATATCGAGACAGACTAATGCACTACAATCCATGCGAACCCTGTTCTTACATAAATATGTTTTGATCGGGTTCTCCAATTTAGTTTGATTGAATAGATGGGGAGATCGTCATTTTGTTTCTGTCTCTCACAATATCCGAAAGAAGGGTAATATGGTGGATACCTGTTTCTATAGAACCACTTTTATTACTCTAATGTAGTGCAATGTCTGCTACCAACATGTTGAACATTTATCTAAAAGGATGAAACGATAACAATAGTACGGAAACTTATAATGCGCCGGCACATTAAAAGGAATAAAAAGAAAAAACTTTCAAGATACACGCACTTTCAGTCATTTCGTGATACTTTGTTTGTATAATCAATAATCATTTTGTCAAGTCACGTTCTCATTAAGTCACCATCTCTAAGAAAATCTTGTTTTGAATTAACAATGAGAGAAGGACGTATGAGAAGCATTATTCAATGAAGTAACCTCGTGTTATTTTTCAGCTATTCACATTCACGTCATTGTAATTATATGAAATGAAGAAAAAAATCCCCAGGGTCACTTCCATGTATTCATACAACTGTGAGACTATAACAATAATGTTCAGAGCTGATACATTAACAGAGCGATGGGTATATGCAAGGGGCTGAGAACCCTTTTAGTGTATGTTACGGAGCTGCAAAGGAGAAGTGTGAAAAGGGAAATGAAATGCTTTTTCCCGATGAAAATACAAACACGGGATATAGCATTATAGGAGTGTGAACTTCCTTGCCTATAGTTTGTAAAGACTAATCATGCTACATTCATTTGATTAAGGGTGATCCCATGTCTAATCTAAAGTTTCGATTAATTTAATTTGGGAACGAGTACAAGTAATGTTCGGGTCCCAAGAAGCGCATGATTTACAAAATTGAAGCTTCTTGAAGGTATACTTATTTTAATATATGATTATTTTTCAACTTGTTTTTGTATTTCCCTAAGTAATATTCTATTCTCCTTATAAATTGAGATTTTTCTTCAACAATAATTTATGTTCCAAAGGTAATCCCATTAATGAAACGATTATATAGTCTCAATTCATTTACTTTCGTTCAAACTAAGTCAGTTCTTGCGATCGGTTGTCCTTCAGTTCGTAATTATTTAACTAATTTTTGTTTGTTTTTATTTCATACCCTTAATTCTAAGGCTATATTTCTTTAATCTTATGTTTAAATACTAGTGTTTCTATTTATCGTACTATTAAAATTTATTTACAATTTTTGTATTGTAATTTCTTGCGTAATACTCTGTCTTCTAGCTAAGATTTTCTTTTAACAATAATTTATTTTCCAATGGGTGCTTTATTATTAGCATACTGGAACTTCATTATAATGTTTCCCCCCTCTTGTTTGTCATGCCAACAGAATCTCAATGTATGCATATGTCTGTTCTGTGTTCTTGTTTTATGTTTCCTTTCCTACCTACTGCAAGTGGTGGTTTTTCATTGTCCTTTCTTTAGATCCTTGTGCCTGCACCGTTTATTCCCGTTTAAGACATTTTCTTTACCATTATATGTTAGCGCTCGAATCTTACGTTGATGTTGCTATGCTTTCGGGTTTGGTTTACTCATATTTTGATTTTGCGTATTCATGATGGCTAATTTAGATCACCACTTACCTTTTGAGTCTGTGAGCGACGATGACATTTTTGATTTATTAAGACCCAATCAAGCTTATAATCAACCCTTTGTTAATCTTCCAGGAACCTTTGACGAAATTGTTGTTGAAAATTTAAATTCATCATCCCAAGAGTTGAATTTGAATTTTGATCATGAGGATCCAGCACAATTTTATAATATTATTAAAGATTTTAATAGTGAAACATTCTCTTTATTGCATTTAAATATACGAAGTTTGAATAAACATTTTGATGAATTGCAAACATTTTTAGATAACCCTTCCAATATACAACTTTCTTTAATTGGACTGACAGAGACTTGGTTATCTCATGATTCTAATTTACCCTTTTAATCGACAATTATGATTTTGTCTTTAAAAATAGGCAAGGTAGAGTCGGCGGTGGTATTGCTTTATATATACTTAAAACCTTTAATTTTGTTGTGCATGAAAATATTTCAATAATTAATGATGTCTTCGAAACTCTTTTATTGAAATTATGAATCCTGGAGGTAAAAATATAATGGTTGGAGTAATTTATCGACCCCTAATTCAAACCCAAGAGAATTTTTGATGCAGTTATCTGACTTATTGCGAAGTCCAGTGTTTATTAATAAAGATTTTTTTTAATGGGGGACTTTAATATAAATTTATTAAATCATGAACATAATACTGTGTCACAAGAATTTCTTGAGACTCTCCTTTCTGCCTCTTTTTTACCACTTATTTCCAAGCCCACTCGCGTAACAAACTCCTCTGCCTCCTTAATAGATAATATTTTTTCAAATGTAATCTCCCACCCGGACTCTTATATTGTTCTTTCAGACTTAACTGACCATTATCCCATCGTAACACGTTATACTCTATCTCATTCAATTAATAATCATGACCCACGTTTATTCAGACGTAAGGTCACTCAAGCAAAATTAGCTAGCCTTGTTTCTAGTCTTGAACATGTAGATTGGTCTCCTGTTTATGTTGTAGATGAAGCGAATTTCTCGTACGACAATTTTTGTGATATTTTGAATAACCAATTAGATACTTGCATACCTAAGCAAAGAGATAAAACTAATAATTATAAAAAACACCTAGGCTCCCTTGGATCACTAAATCAATATTACGTTCGATAAATAGGAAGAATAATCTTTTTTATAGATATAAATTAAAAAGCACTGAACGATCGAAAGTTAAATATACAACTTACAAGAATATTTTGACTAAGATTATTCGTTTGGAAAAGAAAAGATATTTTGAAAATATGCTAGTATTATATAAACATGATATGAAAAATACCTGGAAAATAATTAAACAGGCAATGAATGTTACTAAAAATAAATCTGACATAAACAAAATTAAGTTTAATGATGAGATTGTTGAGGATCCTCAGGACTTAGTAAATATTTTTAATAATTATTTTTCATCGATCGGTGAAAATCTTGCTGCTAACATTCCCCCATCAAATAAGCATTTTGTTGATTTTTGGGCCAGCCCAATCAAAAGTCTATATTCTTTGTTCCTACTCATAGATGTGAAATTTTAGATATTGTTTCGAAACTAAAGACTAAGAAAAGTTCGGGCCATGATGAAATAAATAATTTTATCTTAAAGGGCATCATATCTTCCGTTGTGGATCCTCTTGTTCATATTTTTAATTTGTCTTTATTACATGGCCAGGTACCCACCTCCATGAAAGTTGCAAAGGTCATTCCTTTGTTTAAAAAGGGTGATAAATTAGATGTTAATAATTATCGACCCATTTCTTTATTATCCTCCTTTTCGAAAATTCTTGAAAAGATAATTTATATTCGGACAGTATCTTTTTTAAAAATCATAATACTTTTTCTAATCTCCAATTTGGTTTTAGGGAAAAACATAACACTGTACACGCACTATTGTCTTTTATTGATAAGGTAGCTCATGCCATCGACAAATCTTCTCATATGGTTGGCATTTTCCTGGACTTCTCCAAGGCCTTCGACACGATTAATCATGATATTTTACTTTATAAACTTTCACATTATGGTGTACGTGGGATGGCCTTGGAGTGGTTCACGAGCTACCTTTCGGATAGAAAGCAGTATGTATTTTTAAATGACAACTCCTCAGATCTTAGTAATATAAATTGTGGCGTTCCACAAGGTAGCATATTAGGCCCACTCTTATTTATTTTATATATAAATGACTTTTGTCGATCTTCTGATATTCTGTCTTTCGTACTTTTTGCTGATGACACAAATTTATTTTTTCTCACAAAGACTCCCATAGATTAGTTGAAATAATTAATATTGAAATGTGTAATATTTTATTGTGGATTAGAGCTAACAAATTATCATTGAATCTCCAGAAAACGAAGTATATGTTGTTTAGTAAATCTATAAATTCATTGCCAGCTAATTTAGTTTTGGATAATACCCCACTGGAGTGCGTTTCATTTAATACATTTTTAGGTGTAACGGTTGACAAAAAGCTTTCATGGAAAAATCACATCGACAATATTTGTAAAATTATTTCCCGAAATATCGGTATTATTTATAAATTAAAGACATGTCTCCCTCTTAATTCATTAATTATGCTTTATAGTTCATTGATACTCCCATACTTAAATTATGGTCTCTTAGTTTGGGGTAACACACATCAAACGTCATTAGACAAAGTGTTTTTATTACAAAAGAAGATTATTCGTATAATTTGTAATTCCCCTTCGCTCCCATACAGACTCTTTATTTTTTGAAAATAAGATATTAAAGGTAAAAGACTTATATCTTTTCCAACTAGGTCAATTTATGTATAATTATAAAAATAATATGTTGCCTTCTGTTTTTCATGAAATGTTTTTAAAAATAGCTCAGTCCATAATTACCCAACAAGACATTCGGACGATTTTCATTTACCTCTCTTGCGGACCCTCTTAGCCCAAAGAACGTACATATATGAAGGTCCAAAGTTTTGGAATTCTTTAAGTGATGAAATAAAAAATGCTCCATCGATTAATACTTTTAAGAAAAAATTGAAATTGTTTTATTACAATCATATCAACCTCATTAAATTTATATGTTGTTTTGTTGTTTTGTTGTTTTTTTTTAATACAAGATCATTCTCTACTCGCTGACTCAAAATGTAATTTGATATATTATATTGTGCCTTCTCAAGCTTATCTCCTTTCTAACGCGCATCTCTCTTTCCTCATTTTCCTCTCAACCCCACATGCACCTCATCATTTTTTAAAATTATTTCTGTACCCTGATCTCTCTCCTTTTTGGGGGCATTATCTACTCTTTGTATTGTAAACGTATCCTCCCATGTTTGTCATGTAAGGTACTGTCCTGTCCCGTTCTCGTCTCTGTTGGCATCCCCCATTTTCTCTATTTTGTAGTTCCTTTTGTAGTTAAGAACTTGTTAATTTAATTAATCATTATTCTTAAGTATCATTTAGGGTGTCCACACTTGTACAAGCTTTGCTTTTTAGTGGACCCCTCTGTTTCCAATATGTATTCTTAAATTGTTGTAAATGTTTAAAACTGATTTTGTATTGTTTCGTTGGAAACAGAAATAAATTGAATTGAATTGAATGTGTATTACGCAAGGGCTTTAGATGTTTATTTGTCAAAAAGGACTTGTGAAGACTTTCTTCGGGTTCAAAAATATAGCATACGTCACAGAAAGGCGCCTGAAACTCTTGCTGAAAGTTTGAAGGGAGTTTGATGTCAGATATATCACGAAAAATTAGTCTTAAAAATTAATAATAGAATAAACAAATTTGAAATTGATTAGAAATTACTTACTCTTAGAAATAAATTAAATGAATTATGCATGAATATTAGTAAACAAAAATATAATTGCCAGAGTTTCCAGTCTTGATTTGCCATATTGAGATTCACAAAAAATATTTAGTTATCTCAGCTTTCAAATATTTACAATCTCTCATTGTTGGTGCAATTTCTGTCAAACTTTATGTATTTCTCTGGTTTTGTTACTGTTTTTACATAATTCAACTTGTTACAAAGATTGGACCATGGGCCCGATAGTCCCTTAACATTAATGTCGCAGGTAGAAAGGATTGGGGAACAATGATGACATTGCGAGAAGGGAGTGATGGAGGACACTTAAATAGAAAACATTCACTTAACGGGTTTCTTTGTTTGTGCATTTGCTGTATTTTACCTTTTTAGTTCTAGTAATGGGAATGAAGTCACGGCTAGTGTTTACTGCACAACTATCTTCGAGGTATGCTTTCTTTTCATTGTCCTTTTAAAATGTGTTTCTTCCTTTTGCAGATGACAAGAGTGAATTGTTTAACCCTAATTGCCGTAACGTGATTTTACTGGACAATATCAGAGAAAGATGTAACTGTGACGAGGATGGTAAGTTGTTACCATGGTAACCGATTTTTTTTGTTCTTCTTCTTCTTCTTCTCATCGTTCTCTTTTATATGATGTAAATAGAGTGGTGCATGGGCGTGGTACGCTATACTCACAATCTCTATTACTAAGATATCTTCAAAATCTAAATGTTATTTTTCTTTATAGACAACACATTTGCAAAGACCTTTTAAGAAATCAAGTCAAGGACATGCAGTTTTAATGTACATCCCATAGAAATCATGTCTTGATTACGTAATACATGTACATATGTCATATAGCGTTTGACATTTTAATAGGTGATGGACAAGGCTACTTAGATTTGTCGGCACTAATTAGTTAGACACTTATTGGCATTAATGAGGATTTTTTCTTCTTTCATTTAGATGTGATAGATTTGTCAGATGAGAACGGATCTGTTGCCAATTTGCCGGGTCATCTTGATGATTATGGCAAGAACTTCCTGACTGACAGGGGCTCTTTTATACTCGTCAGAGTAGAACGTAAGTATATCTCCTTTATATTCAGGATAAGAGAAGAGAAAAATGCGATCCATATTAATATTAAATTCAAGCTCTCACATCTAACAGAGGATCAAGCATTACCATTAGGAACGTTTAACACTTAATGTATCTCTACATATCGGCGCTTCGTGATATATACTTGACAGCATGGAAATATGAATGTGAGATATTCTTTCATAACATGCTTTTAACCCGGAAAAATTAAAGATTGTCTTTAAATATCAGTTTTAAAGAAATAAATAAAAAAATTAATCCGGCTTGGACATGCACTGGCGGGATGCTGAAAATATTATCTCGAGCACATTTTACGACAATAAATGACAGAGATTATTATAAAAATTGCCTTTAATTAGATTGTTTTAGATTATTTGTATTTGTATTTATTAGGCAACTTCATTCACCCACTAATTGAAAATTTAGTTTAACATAACAAAAGTATAACGGATGTGGAAAAAATACATCATTTAATATAATATATACTCGTATCTTCATTCGTAGTTTTGTATATTTTCTGGTGATAATAGCATTGTCTTGTTGTTATCAGGGTAATTAGTAATATTGTTTTCATTACGTAGGAGATGGGGATGAAGGTGATGATGATCGTCTAACATACATCCCACTTTTACAAGGAATAGACGATGATAAAGACTTCTTATGTAAGTATCTTCTAGATGTTAACTTTTAAAAACCATCTTAGCCATCGAATTCGTACTATTTCTCAAGTGAAAAAAACAATTGCTTACTGATGTTACGAAGTACCATGTTAGCTCTAGCCCTATCAGTTATGATTTTAGCGGTCCGTAATCAAAACGGTCAGTTATTTCATTTTCAGAGAAATTTTCACTCGGCAATTAGTACATTGTACTTCAAAAGATATGTTCTTTTAACAAAGGAATTCGTCTTCCCAAACGCATTTGAACTTTGTTTTGAAAGAGGCATTTTCAACCATGTTTGGAATGCTACTCATATTTTGATGTCAACCTTTTATGCTTCAAACGTAGATGATTATTAAAGACTAGTATTACAAAACCGAGTTTTGACAAACAATTTTAGAGAATTGCCTCTCCAGGGACAGTATAGCCTGACAATAGCTAGAGAGGATTTTGTCTTCCAATAACTTGTTGACAAATAAGTTTATTCTCTGTCGTATTATATTAATTGATTTCAAACTTTCCCATCCTGATTCGTAACTGTTTTGTTTTTTAATAGAATATGGGAAAATAAATTAAAGGTTCGGTTCGAATTTCCCTTCCCAGGCTAAGATCACGCCATCACTTAATGATAATAATAATAATAATAATACCAAAAAACAAAAAACAAAAATAATAATAATAATATCTGACTTTGCTTATCTGATCCTATTTCGAAGTTGTTCGTTAAAGCATTATTACGCAGTGTAAAGCATTCCCCATCTTTTTTGTTTTTGTTTTAATCTGAATCAGCACGATTAAATCCGAAACCAACGAAGGGAGGAGGTGGAGTTAAGGGAAGACGGAAGGGTGATCGAGCAGGATCACCATCCTCCGCGAAGGGCGACAGGCGGAAAGGACGTCAGAAACAAGAATCACAGAGTAGACGCAGCGGTGGTACGGCATCAAGAAATACACCCTCAAAACGATGACGTCACAAAGGAGTCCTTCAAAACTGATGTCGTATATTCTCTTGGGTTTGTAATGGACGCTGTAAATATAGATTGCCTTGTTGTCAGAAAGACATGAACATTTGCCTTGGTATTTGCCTTGAAACCAAATCAGTGAGAATTAATATCTCCTTAAAAAAGAAAGATCTTGTGTGACTGTTACGCTACAGGGAATGTATTTGCGACAGAATTGAGATTTACTTTGTATGGGGAAAACAAGTAATATCATGACGAACATGCTTTACATCCTTTTGAAAAACCTAGATTTATGTTTCTCGCAAAATAGTTATAGATCAAGGTCCTCGCATCTACTTAGAGAGCAAATGGCACACTATAAACTAAGTGGTGAGAGTCCATTCTGAGTGTAAACTAATTGAATCCAATGCTCTCATTGGTCATAATTATGTCACTGTAAAGGTGCTATGAACGTCTGGAAAACAACAACACTAAATTGTGAGCGTGCCCATGTATCTTGATGGTGAAAGGATACTTAATTAAATTGTACTTTTCTATTGTTTGGGGGAAGGTTTGTGTATTTTGCTGTGTGGGAATTTATTAAGTTTGATTACACCAGTGTTCAAATAAAACAAATCTTCATGGTAAAACTAAAATGTTTTAAAAACTTATCTTGTATATGATATCCTCATCTAAAGCAATTACCCCACAATCTATTTTAAAAAGGGCTCAATGCATCAAACACTAATTAATTTTAAAAGGATATATGTACTTGTACGACTATCTTTTCATTCTTCAAGCATTTCTTCCCAAATAATTGCAAGTACATGTACAAGAGGAAACATCCCATTAAATGTTGAAGTAACCCAATATTGAAGAAGATCTTTGGCATGCACTTTATACATTCATGTACATGTAGATGTTTTAAAGAGATTGTATCTTATTTAAGTGAGCTAGCTATCGCATGAACTTGGCTTGTGTGTGGGTCAATGTACTCTGCTGTATCAACTCATAAAATCCATCCACGTTTGTTTCATAACTAGTCCATGGTTGTTTATCACAAAGATTGAGTGAGTTGTAGCATTTCCATCCCTCTATCACAGTAGGAATAGTCATCACAACTCTCTAACTATGTGATCAATCCTGTTTGTATTTAAATATATATATGTTTAAGCTTTGTAAATGTAGGTGCTTGTATGTACCATAATAAAAGATATAATCTGACAAATTTATACAGTGAAAGACTTTTATTATTTATTGAAGCTTCTTCTTCTTTCTACAGTACTATATATTTATACAAAGAATATGAATATTCACAAAGTTTCACAATAGTTATTATATATCTTACGAGAATATAAATTACGAAATCAAGAAATATCAAAATGTACATCAGTAATTGGTCATTCTACTAAATTTATGACATGAACTGTTTAAGATTGAAAACATATATGAGAAATCATTTTCTCTCTCTCTCTTTCAAGTACAGGAATGAAGGAAATATCTTTCCATCAACAAAGGGAAAATTAGATTACTAAGGTAAGAGCCCTATTGTTGGTAGCTATTTTAGAGCTGTTGAGAGAGTTTATTGTCCTATCTTACGGTCACATCAAGCTTTTTCAAAGATCTTTGGCTTTAGTGTTCAGTAAATAATTTACTTTGGAAAAAATTCACTAAGATTTCATCATTATAGCAATTATACACTGTAAGTTGTTTCCTAATAAATATGTAATTTTGAAAGCTCACTACAGAGACCTGTAGCATAAAATAAATCGTATAAGTCTATTGATGGGGCATTTTGAGAGACTGTACTTTTTCTACAGTGTATTATATAGTAATCACACAATTGTTATCAACTTGAATTTGTATGCACATACACTGTATGGCACAATCATGGCTATGTCATGAAATTCAACAACAGATAGTGATTATTATTATATATTCTATTTTCATGCATCATTTTCAAACTCCAAAATAAGTATTGTGAGAACAAGTCTTGTTTCCTTCAACAGATGATGTAGCCTTTCGGGACCAAAATAGAAATGAAGCCTCTAACATTGGCTGCAGAGTTGAAACCATGTTTTGAATTTCAAGAAATGAAAGAAGAAGCTGTTTGCAGTCCATTATTTAGCGGAAAAGTCTATATACTTAGAAGTAGAAAATATTGTTTCAAGGTGATGGATAGAGAATTCAACAAAAAAAAACACTTTTATAACTGAGTCACACCGACAAGACCACCAGAAAAATTACATTACGCATATATATGGCAAAAAATAAGTCGGTGTGGCAGTGTGACTGAGGTATTATAATAGCCTAAACATGATTTATGCACATCAATTTCATTGCAATATTTCGTTTTACATGACACTTATTATACAAAAGCATTTATACATATAACCTCTTGAAATATATATTTGTGCATCCACTTGAAATTTGTTCAAGGGTTAGGCTTGTAAAAAAACACACTTAATTTACTGATGTGATAATCTATTATCAATTCATAACCTGATATGCACTCAATAAATACATGAGGTTTCATAGATATTTCACTGTCTGGAAGTGAATAAAAGAATACACTTTTTCGAATTGGTCAAAATGAAGACATATGCTGAGAGTGAGAAGAGCGCTAAGTCATATGATTTTGACATTAGTACATACATACTAGCTCTCAGTCATGACATACCAACTTTTCCTTCTGCAAAACATGTTAGATTGTTTCTGCTCCATTATACCTCAATCATTGAAAATAATTGTATACCTAGTATCAGATTAAATCAAGGCCAATTCCCCCAAAAAAAAAAAAATCAACTTTTTTGACAAAACTTGTAGTTGACAGAATTGCAGCAGAAGGAAAAACTAGAGCTTAAATGGAAAGTTCAGATCTGTAAAAGTTTCAATTCTCCTACAATGAAGAAGACAGTTCCCCTTACAAGATACAATATCAAAGATTACCACTTCATAATCACATCTTGCTAATTAGCTGTTCCACATTTTTCATCTTGAATATTGCAGTTAATCACATCTTGGGAAGAAGAGATGGAATATGGTTAATTTAAATCTGATCACAAGAACATGATTTTAAGATACAGCAGAAATTTTAAACATACTTTGGGTAGTTTAAAATAAAACGTCTACAAGGATATGGCACAATTACACTCAGATTAAATAATACTTGCATCCCACATCAGAAGAGGTTCTGGTCTTGGTATAAAAAAAAGTGCTGTCAGATTTTTTTAATAAAAGCAAGTAAAATGCTAATAGCCATTGTTGGTTGATAAATAAAACTAAATCAAATCATTGCATCTAGGTTTTTTTCAATCCTTAAAATAATAGACAGCAAACTCAAGGATAATCAACAGTTCTAACCAATTTGAGTACTGACAAACAAATTTAAGAATATCAACAGGGACATAACATGATTAGCATTTCAGATGAGTACTAAAAATGTTTTGTATCTTTTAGAGTATAATACAAGCCTTTGACTGATTGACACGCCCTCCATGACTGGAATGTGGTCTCTTAGGCCCATCATCAAACTTCTTCTTTGGTTCCTTGAGAGAGGTAAAAGAGAATGACCTTCCCCCTCCTCCGGTAGCCCCACGGTCACCCCCGGCATTGGATTCTGGGAAGTCATCGCTACCTATTGACTGCATCTTATGACGGTCAGCATCAGCTATGGCTTTCTTGAGAGCATTGGGATCACTGCTCTCATTGATCGTCTTGTTTCCTTTCTGATGGGTCACAACAGTGAGAGAAAGAAATCATGAAATATCATTTCTGCCAATTATAGAAAGATGATATTTTTTTTACCTTTATCAGTAGTATTTTGGTCTACTACCATGATGCTCATTTCTGCATGGTTTTATGCATCCTCTACCATACAAAATATGCTTATATAAACTAATATCAACCACGAGAACATAGAAAACAGGTACATTTTTTATCCATGCACCAACTGATTGGTGATCACTATGCTTGAAACCATTGAATGTGCTTCCCCCCAAGTCCTTACATCTTTATGCAAAATTTAGCAACAATAATATTTGTTGATATTTCAGAGAAAGGTCATGTCAAAGTTTCTCACCTGAGCATCTGAATAGAGCATCTTAGCTCCCTTTCCTTCAATGACCGGATCTCTTTACCATTGTAACCTTTCTCCTTGAGATTCAATGTCTTCTCTTCAATCTGTTCTATGGCCCAGTCAAAGTCTCCACTCGTCTCTGTAAAAATAAACACATGAAATTGTGCTTGAATTACATGTAGGCTTAAAGGTACTATGTCCCATTTGCAGGACAAAAAAATGAAAAGGTTAAATTCCAATGGCGTTTTGAAAGACAATACTAATTTAGAACTTCCCTAAAAAAGGGGGCTTGAAAATGTCTTTAAGTGGGAAAATAATGACAATTAGTTGTCAAATCGACTTAGGAGCTATAGAGCCAGTAAGTAATAGTCTGATTTCAGACCATTGTACCGAATGGTCGTACGCTTTATGCTGCGCAAAGATTCAATCAGTTTAATTTTGGCCATTACAAGAAGTGGGTTATTGATGTAGACAAATGCTCATGTACCCTTTACAGCTCATTTTATGTATGTTATTACCAAAGATGAAAAAAGCCAGTCAGTCACTCAATAGTGTCTGACAGTGAAGTCTAGCAAGTAAACAGGTTTCCTTGCATAATTTGAATACTAGGACACTGCTAACGTTTAAATATCACAGATAGGACATACATGACATATTCATAATTCCTGCAAAGTTCTACAGAATTTGATGTTGGCTGCAAAAGGGACATAGTATCTTTAAGGTAAAGTTTAGTGCGTAAAAAACAAAAATGAAAATTGGAATGAAGCTTGTCGAAGATAACTAAAGAGATTGTTACTATAAAATTGAAGAATAGCAGTGAATAGATAGAAAGTCAAAAATATTCTTATATTATTTAGATGACAAAATGTGCCTGATATTTTGACCATGATGTCTGATGAATTTGTTTCAAAATATCTGAAAGTAAGGCCAAATTGAGGCCATCACTTGATACTGTCTATGCTTGAAGTTGAGACACAATGTCCAATCTTCAAATGACTCACCAATCTTATGCATGACAAGTTTCTGCCACTCCTTCTGAAGGCTGCCCTCTGGAGGCCATTTGACCGATTCCAGGATGAAGGGTAACACTGGTTTGGATCTCTTCTGGGCTAGGTCCAGGACTTTGCCCATGTGTTTGGTCTGACTTATCTCTGGACCCATACAGCACACCACCGACATGCAGGAAGAGACGTGATCGTCGATCAGACTGGTGATGTTTGAGCTGTTGAGCTTGTCTTGAGGAAGTAGTCTTGTTACAAACCCCTTTGTGTCTAGTCTGTACAAGACAAATCACAAGAAATCAAACAGTGATGCATAAACTATTATTACTCTCAGTGCATCAAGTAATTTAGAGTTTGTTCCAATGATAGTAAAAACATCTTTTTTCAACATCATAATAGATGTTGATAAATTTACGATTTAAAAATAGGGAAATTAGAATTAAACAAGCATCTTTATGTGAAATAAGGCACTATGTTGGAGTATAAGAATAAACAAATCAATGTAAACCTTTCAAGTCATGTCAAAACTATGGAATGCCATGGCCAATCACAAATTGGAACCCTCTTCAAGCACTGAAAGTACTGAAAGGAATAAACATGTTTTATCTGTTCTATCAAAAAGGCTGGCTGCTTTGTAAATATAAACAAGAACACAATTTACTAGCTTTGAAAAACATCAATAATCCATAACCTATCTGAACCTATCTATGTGAAACACTATCATTGATGGCTGGATTGTTGGATGAATGCAGAGAGGATACATACCTGGCTTGTATATGAGTAGCTTCATTGTATCTTTCTGGATCACAGTGAATGTAGACAGTGTTTCTCTTAAGATGATTGTCAGGTCGCTTACATGGAGTTGCAGGTCTAGCTCTTCTATCAGCAGATGTCTGCTTGTACTGACCTGTAACAAAATTATTAATGAAATACATGTACATTTGATGTATTACAGGGCAGTTAGTTCTTTGGAATTATATGAACTAGAAAACTTCTTTAAGACTTGGAGAAGCGTGTTTCCTTGTTCTCAGAATAAACATCTCCTACATAACTGAAGACATCTTATTTGTCAGTTTTCAGTATTTTTCCAAAGCACCATTAAAGTATGCTGCTTCAATATTCTTTTTGTAAGTTCAATGAAAATATATTTCACCTTACTAATCTAAATAATAATTTCAAAAATCTCCAAATACTTATGGTGTACACATGCATCAATGGAATAATGTTCAAACTTCCTGAAAAATAAATAATATCTAATATGCCCTTAGGATACATCTATACTGTAACAGACTGGGTCTTTATTCGCAAAATAAATTGGAAAAGTGACTGGTGCTCTATTGAGAGGAATTATATGGCACACAAATTTAATTGAGTATGTAGGAAATGAAAGTAAAGCAGAAGGATTGATTTTAAAAAGAACAACTTTTAATTGAATAGTCCATATTAAACTTGTCTATATCTAAGATCAAACCTTACTTGTTAGACTGAATATAATAAAATATCTAACATGATTAGTGAATTGTTAAGGAAGTCAAATGAAAGGACTGGCTTCTACTCCCTACATGCCAATGTACTTTTAGATCATCTGTGATTATTTTATACTGTTTACGCTTATCCTCATATGCAAATGCCCTTTAAAAACAGAAATTAACATAACCGTACGGTCATTTATCTATTGAAGGTTTCACTCAAATCCATTAATTTCTATTAATCAATCATAAAACAGTTTCCAGAAACCATCTACAGCAATTTATTTTCCCTTTTTCACACAAGAACATGCAGTTGATGAGAGCTTGATTTAGAGTAATGAAGAAGAGAGGTCAATCCTCTTTGTAAGATTTATATCACAATTTTTCACAACTTTCAGTTTAGACTTGAATAAAGTTTCTTGCAGAACCCAATCCTATCATTTGGCCTTCCATTGATTGGTTTCAACGTACCTCGCGAAACTTTTGTTTTGAGGGCAAGATAGTGCGCATGAGGTATGGAAGATATAGCACAAATTCTGTGAATGTAAAACACAAAATAACACACCTTGTGTCACCGACTACATTTGATGTTTTATAATCTTAACTTTGTAACTAAATACTATCAACCTTCCTAATGTTACTGATTCTAGTAATCACAATATATCAAAATATATTTTTCTTCAACAAACCATATCCTTAACTTCTACAATGAACCTAAAACTATACCTAACCCTAACCATGACCATAACCCTAGCCCTAAACCTAATATAAAACCCAGCTGCAACCAGTACCCATACTCCTATCTTTGATGAAGTATGGCATACGACATGACAGGAAACCTACCCATACATACATACATACATACAGGTTTTAAAAAACTGTTGTTCTGAAACATTTCATCACATACACCATTAAAAATATTGCCCCTAAATGTAAGTGATGCCTTGACAATGCAGGCATTTTGGACTGTATGATGTAATTTTCTACAATAATTCTAAGAGGAGAACAAACCTGTGCATTCATGAGAGGAAGAAAAGTGTAAGACAGGAAAAGAACTTGCTAAGAATGTTTTTTAATTGTTATTGAAAAAGAATGGCGAACGAACAACAGTGCATGGAAGTTTGTCTGACATCTTTGATGACATCATCGATGAAAGAAATGTAATCCAGCCGATAGGACACACAAGACATGAGCGGTTAGATGGTAAACTCACCGGCAGCTTTACGTTGTTTATCAACCTCCATCTTGAAGGCGTCGGCTTCTTCAACCCAAGTCAACATGTCAGGGCATCTTGGTGGAGTCTGGTTGATCAGCAAGGAAGCTTCTTCCCCTACACACCCAAGGAATGAGACATGTATACACATCATAAATCTTCTCTCTAAGGGGTTCGACCGACTGGTTATCCGATGTGATGTAATGTAGCATTGATGTAGACGTAGTGTGAACCCTCTTTACTTCCCAGATTCGAGCTTGACATCATATGATCTAGTTTAAATACTGTAAAACTAAGCCTGATGGTCTTTTATTTTAAACAAATTATAAACCTCTTTCAATGCTCTGCCAATATTCAATCAGACTCAAGATTTCTGACAAGTAACTTCTTGGATGTTGAGACCTGATTACTGTATAAACAGAAAGGTCTAACTGCATGATGGACCCATACATATCTGTTAGAGAATGGTCTATTAAAGAGACTTCTTTGTCTACATCCCTGATAGATGCTACTCACCATATCTGTAGAGGGTTACAACTGGATACAGACCACCACCGGGTTGCTCCATAGGTTTGTGATAGACAATCTCTCCATTGATACAGCAGTACACAATAACAATCTGTCTGGTTAGATCACTAGGGATGTTCTTAGAGGATGGGTACATCACGCCCCAACCAATCCGGTCACCACTCTCTATGAATCTCTTCACTGGGAGCACTAAACAAGGGGAGAGTAGAAAAAAGATTAAAGATCAAATTACCATATTTCAAGAATTTAAAAGCCAATCAAAACATGCAAGACTTCTCCGATGGCTCCGATTAATAGGG
This sequence comes from Mesocentrotus franciscanus, assembly GCA_037976565.1. Taxonomy (NCBI): domain Eukaryota; kingdom Metazoa; phylum Echinodermata; class Echinoidea; order Camarodonta; family Strongylocentrotidae; genus Mesocentrotus; species Mesocentrotus franciscanus. Next base: position 4,392,014 of record CP137669.1, on the reverse strand, counting down.
GATTCACTTGTAAAGAGTCAAATCTTGGTACATACGTTGTGACTACGTCAAAGATGCTAGTAACCCTGGTGAGTGAATTAATTTGATAGTCCTATTACTGTTTCGATAAGACCAAATATCAAGGAACCTGGTATTTTCAATTGCACGTCTGTTCATAATTCAATGATACTTGGTCGTGTATGGGAATGACAAATACCAAGGTCTTGCCCAATAACATTGAATACACAAACCTTTCAACTTACTTTCGTGTTTGAGGTAGTCCATGTAGCCAATAGAGTTGGTATGACAGAAGTAGCGGATATCCCTAGCTTCTTTGTTATTGACGATCTGCTTGTACTTGGAGGGTCTCATGCAGTTAGTCAGTCCAATGGTAGGAGCCTTTAATACCTTCTGAGAGTCGGTAGAAAGCTTCTTGCAGTTTATCTGTACTTCATAGTAACTCCATGCTGTCAAAAACAAAAACAAAAAACAAAATAATATTTAACGTCTTTTCCACAATATTTTCAGGCATTCACAAAATCATGAAGCAGTGCTTAAAAAACAAATAGTTCCAACTTAAAGGGATCGTTTAACAGTGTTAAATCTGAGATACACGGCCCTACATGTTATTAGTGTCTGTGATATGGTGTAATAATGAAGCCCTAAAAAAATTGCGCTTCAAAATGATCAAGAAGTGCCTCAAAAAGTAAAAATCTTTGATTGACCGGTTTTACCATACTCGTTTTCCCTAATAGACTATAGTGTTATGAAAACCATCAGGCGAACGGTTTTCAAAATTTGTAATTCCAATCATAAATATCTTGATAATCAGACAGGCGATCAGCTTGTAAAAGTCATGGGGTTCCTGACTGACCTAAAGGTTTATGATTATCATTGCATCATGAGCTAAATCCAGAATTTTGTTTCAGAATCTGAGACAAAGTTACCGGATCCCTTTAAAAAATAATTTTCCACAAGATTTTGGACATGACATATTTTTTAAAAATTGAAAATACTTGCTGATTAACATACCATGACACAGTGGTTGAGGTGAAACAAGTATTCTGCTTTTAAGCTCCCGAGTTTTCTTCTCACAGCAAAGTCTACTTCCATTCATCAGGATGCCAGGACTTTTCAGCCAGTTCTCACAGTTGTCCTGCAAAATAAAATAAAAAGTCATATATGAAAAAATTCACATTCAGAACTCTTTTACGTGGTTTACAAAAACTATTAAGATTAATACACCTGTTTTCTCTTATCTTTTTCTTTTACTAAGTGCACAAAAACACAGCAGCAGTGTTATATGCAATACAAGCATTGTATTATTGGTATGATAACCTATTTTCAATTATAATGGTCGAACAGCCTTTTTGTCCGTGATACATTATGGGTAATATATGTGTACATGTCTACCAACAACACCTGTTCCACAATTAGAATTGAGAAAAGTGATACAAACAAGTGATTGACTACAAAAGAGAAAGGACAGTTCTCCATACATGACTTCACATATCGTGACTGTCAAATTTCTATGAAGGGTCAATTACCCTTTAAATTTTCCCATAAGACCTAAAGAACTGACCTTCGAAAAGGTAGGTGGTGGGTCAGGGCGTGCTGTTGGCCACGTCACATGTACAGTTGCAGGTAGACCTTGAAATCCTAGACTAGGATAGATATCCTTGTTGCTTCCTTTGATAATACTCTGACCCATCAAGCTTCCATTCTTGATGAACTGAACAACTTTAGTCAGGTCTAGGAACTGCACATACACACCAATCACATCACCTGCAATGAGAAAAAAAATGTGATTAGTAAAGCGTTTTTTGTTAAATCCCTGTAATCTTAAATAGACTTTGTCGATCTTGACAAAAGAAAAAAAGAATAGTAAGGAGAAGAAGTGGACAGTCTTTCCTCCTCATGACTAAAAATAATATCTTACAAGTTCTCATTTTATGGATTGTCTGATCAGTGGCTTGAAAGACATTAAAATACTAAAACACAAGACAAAAACATAATTTTCACTTTAAGTGATAATCGGTTAGAACGCGGAAGAGGATATTCTTGTATTCTAAGAAGGAACTAAGACATTTTCAGCCCTAAGTTTGATGATATACACTATACACACAAACCTTTCTTGAATTTTTCAGCTGCAAAATGTCCATCACTGCCCATGAGTATTTGACCATAAGAAGCATAGCCTGCTGAGTCTATGAGAGAACCAGGGGTACTCCCACAGCTCTGTCCTCCTCTGCTTACTCCTACACAAACTGTGCTTTTATCATCTAAACAAATAGTAATAAAAGATACAATCATATACAGGCCTATTATAGTCAAGACTTCCACTAAATTCATATTTGCTGTTTTATTTCAGCACTAGTTTAAAAATCAGGAAATAAGTTTCTTGTATCACATGAATTTGTTCACTAGACAAGTAAAACAAAACACATATTTATAATATTTTTATTTTCAAATTAAAAACAAAAAATTCTGAAAGAATGGTTATAATGCAATATTTCCCCTGGACAGAACCTGACCTTTTCTTTTATAAAGTAACAGATTTCAGGCGGTGTCAGACACAATTTTCCCAATCCATCTTAAATTACCTAGATAATAGCTATCTAGATAATTCACTTACGTAGGTGACAGACAGGCGACAGACAGAAATTTCCCGCGAAAAGTCCTGTGAAATCTCGATAAGGGAGAATTTTCTTGGTTCGTTGTAGGATTTTTCGTGGGATAATTGATGACAGACAGCGAATTATCTAGATAGCTTTTTTCTAGATAATTGGCCTCTGTCTGACACCGCCTTTAAGCTTATCAGCAAGACAATAGCACTGAAAACCTGACTAAACTGTCTTCTCATTAGGTACTGAATAATTACATCTGGGTCAACAGAGGCAAATAGAAATAAAGTGCTTTGTATATGAGCATAGGCACAGGTCCACAATTCAAATTCACGATATTGTGCTTGAAGTCAAGCAGAAGAACTACTTCCACTTACCAAGTTCTTCTATCTTGATAGTGAAGTAAGGTTCTGAAGGTGTGATTGTCTTGAGTAGCTGTAGAAGCTTTTCATCATCGAGTTCAGACTGGGGTTTGATGAGATCACTCGTTGGGCAACCAACAGGTTCAGAGAAACGGAAGAAACCCTGGGTAACTCCTTCTTCATGCTTTCTATTCTCATCCCTATGAAAGGAACCTGTAGATTGATAGGTTAGATAGAAGAATATTAGTACATGAAATACACATAATTAAATACTAATGGTTGATGACCTGACGGACTGAATTAATTAATGCATATTATTTAATTTTTATGACACTGATAAGAAGCATTTCTAATTGTGTGAGTCAATATCATAATAAAAATGACTAAATGGATCTTCAACTGCGCGCAGTCAAAAATGATGCCTCCGCCATAGAGCAATTTTACAAACCAAAACGGAAGCAATTTTTAAAATTCAAGTTTGATTGTAATCCATAACAGAATCTCAGAATATCGTGATTACAAGCTATTTTTCATATACATGGCTCTGCAAGATAAATACATGTCCTGAGTTGAGTTCGGTTCTGATGATAATGCGTTCACAAGCTATTTATAGGAATACATAATGAGCCCCATGACCTTTTACCTCTTGACCTTAAAATCTAATCAGTTCATTGGCTTTGCAAGATACATATATGTCTTGAGTTTGATGGTAATCCGTCCATCGGTTCTAATGTTAGTGTGATCACGAGCTGTTTTTGCATACATAATGAGCCGGTGACCTTTGACCCCAAAATTTAACCAGTTCATTGGCTCTGCAAGATACATTCATGAACCAAGTTTGGCGGGAATCCATCAATCGGTTCTTGAGATAACGCGCGATCACGAGAACGGGACATACGTGGGGACAACCCGAAAACATAATGCCTCCGGCTACTTTGTAGTGGAGACATAAAAATAGTGGAGTCTTGTTAAGGGCTCATGTCCGGCACATTGCCCCTCCTGGCATTCCATTATTATTACCCAGGCTTTAATCAGCACGGCTGCCATTACAGCGCTTGAGCATTTTACCAGATTACAGTAGGTGGAGTGAGGCAATGTAGATTATGGTCTTGCCAAAAGATATTGGTGCTGCGACAGTAATTTGAACCCCTCACCTTGTGGTTCACAGTCAGGAGACTTATCCACTGGACCACAACACCTCTACAGTCGTCTAAAAAAAAAGTTTAAAGCTGGAAAAAGTCTCCCCAAATAAATATTTCCAAATATTTTCAAATAATTGGGATGACCCAATGTCTCTTCGATCAAATGACAATTAAAAACAAATGACATGTTATGCTGGAGTGAGCAATTAGCTACTTTAGTTGCATACTTTGAAAATTACTCAATCAATAACAATATGATATTCTGAGAATATCTTTACATCAATGATACGTTGATAACTTGCACCAATCTTTTTTGATAAGTTTTTCTCTTCATGTTGTAGATTCTGGAGCACACATTGGTTAGAAATGAACCTACCATCAAAACTTCCCAGTCCAGGGAATTCTAGTGCTCTCTTCGCTTTCGCTAACCAATCTGTCTTGTCTGGAAGCGCTGGTACAGAAGCATTCATGTTCAGCCTCACACTGGAACCTAAAAACACAAACAATTGACTTAGTATTTGTGGTAATATGATATGTGATGACTTGCATTAAAAAAATATACAAACAGCATTTTGCTTTAACTTTAGACATGCATGTGGCAAGAGCACTGAACAGGAGGCATCTACAGTAAGCAGTGAAACCGGAAAGAAATAGTCAACAAAGTTGTTGGTAGAAAAATTTGATTTAAATGATAGCAGAAGCAACAATCAAATGATCTTACATGTACACAGAGCAAACCTAAAAGTTATTTATCACTACTGATATTAGAGTGCTCTTAATAATCTTACAACTTCTATTTCTCATTACTTAATTCATTTTTTCTGCATCTTCGAAAGATAACTCTAACATGCAAATGGAATAGCATTTGGTATAAAAAACTATAATTTTCACTGCAATCCTTTTGACTCACCTTTACTGACAAATGCACATGTAGGATAGAAACCTCCTGTAGACTGAGTAACATTACAATGATGTACAACAGATTGATTCCTGGTGAAGTACACTACCACCATCTGGGTAGCTGTTGTAGGTTTATCTGCTTCAAAAAGGAGAAGACCACAACCGATCCTATCTCCAGCTTTACACTGGCCCGTCTCGCCTAGATTCTTCCCTATTAACAAAACATCACAACATCAAATTGCACATTCAGTAAATGCCTTGTGGTTTTTCATTGATGAGGTCTAGTTCTTCTGATGCTAAAATTTCAGTATAAAACCACTAAATGAGCAGTCAATTGTAGAGTACGGTTATTCAAGAACACAAATCTGAAGTGAAAATTTTGATTATCTGCCCTATACATATTAACTCAGCTAAAGTACCATGTTTTTATGAATATTGTCATTGTTTAATTCACAACTACCATTAAAAGAACACAGGAAGCATTCTTCAATGAAAATAATCTACTTTGACAGAAATTACAAATGATTTAAAAACACATTAGTGCTAAGCTACACCTATCCCAAAAGGAAAAATAAGGTTTCAACTGGTCCAGTTTAACTGGACAAAGTGAGCAAGACCAATTCCGAATCAATTTTAACTTGACAAGATATACTAGAACTACTCGTACAAAACCAGTTAAAAATCAATTGGTCTACTTGAATTAGTATCTATCTGGTGTGAAATTTACCTTTTGAAGCTTGTCCACTGTTGAGTATCTTTCCCTTAGCTGTATCATAAGCAATTGTATACTCTGATTTTCCAGGTAAGCCTTCATGTCCTGACCAGGTTGATGATGTCAATCCTATCAATGGACCTTCATGCTCCTCATCTGGTTCACGTTCACCAACTGACTCTAGGGTTGTCTCAAAATACATACTAGAACCTGAACGTGAAAATATATATTTGGAAATAAACATGAATTTCAATTTAAAGTAAGATCTATTCAACAAGCAGACTATACAAGCAATATAATGGGTTACATTGAAAATATTAACCAAAAACAAATGCATTTAATTTCCTTAATAGATCACTGAATACAATTTTAGCCCCGTCAGTATTGAAGTAAGTAGTTTTTAAAAACTTATTTGACATAAATATATGACGATTTTGTAGGGAAAAAAAGCCATCACCATCATAAGAGCTGAACTTACCCTCTTGGAATGCACATGGTGACTGGATGATTCCCTCCTTTTCATCAGAGACACTGAGTTTATCACCCTCAACCTTCATGTTACTAGATGACATCCATTGATTTAGGTTAGTCTAGAAAAGATAAATACAATATCATCATATTTACCAAGTCATATATCTGACAGGTGTCTTTTCCTACATAGGCAGTATGATATAGTTTAATGGTTTCTCTTCAGTTGCTATAATTTAGAAAGGTACCCTTCCCACAACACAAACATTTCTATCTGATTCTCCATTGAAAAACAATACAGAAATCTCATAGCTCAACCTCATATTTTTATAATTTATCGTAATCATGTAAAATATTGGGATATTTAAAGAACTTTTATAGTTTGATGAGTCTTCAGAATAACTGGTAATTTAATATGCACAATTTAATTTCCCCTAATTTTACCAAAACAAAGAAGAATGCCTTAATCTTAAAGACTGTACACTGACTGTATATGGTTGGTTTGACTAAGTGTTTCCACCAACCAACCAACCTATTTAATTGATGAAGAGTGTACACATTATGTAGCTGTGGGACAAACACCTTAAAGCCATTTCTTACCATGGATAACTGAGGTACAGTTGAACTAAGCCACTCCACCTGTAGCTCTGCTGGACCCCACCATGCATTGATTGTAGGATAGAGGTTCTCAGCTCGTATAGTAACCCACTGCCGACACTGGATCTTATCATTCTTCCAAACACAAACTAATGACTTATGTGCAGTGAGTTGTTCTATTACAAGTGTTATCACGTCCCCTTTAAACAAGAAAATAAGACAAAATTAGAATACTTTACTAATAGACATGAATTAAGCATTAAACAAGGTCATAGTGTTATAACTTTAATATGCATATTGACTTTACTTTGAAATTTGAAATGACTCTTGGTTTTTTTTATTAGCATATGTCCATGATGATAAAACTCATACAATCAATTTTAATGAAAATCACTTGCGCATATCTGACTTCATTAATATATTTGTCACCCTTAACATTGATAAAGGAATTAACTATATAATAATATCCAATAATATGAATTTAAGTATAATGAATGGCTTACCTTCACCAAAGCTAGAGGATTCATTTCTACTTCTCTCTCGATTAGGTGTTGATACAGCTCCATTATCACTGTGGAACATGAGAGCATCCCGAGATCTGTCTGATGATTTCTGTTCTTCTTCATCATTATCTATCTCTTGAACAATTGGACTGGAACTGATTCCTATTCCAATTGATGCATCTTTGCCTGGAATGAGAACAAGTGATTACAGTACATGTATAAAGCAATTTATAACATTCTTTCTTACTCCACTTCACAATCCTATTATCTACAGACAAAGGTAGTTTTTTTTTTTCTTCACAAAGTAACTATACTCTCCTTACACCTTAAATTCTGGAAATGGGGACATGTACATGTACTCGATGTCTTCTCCCTCAAAGATTTTTATTGATAGATCATATTATATATAATTAATTATCATAGGAAAGAAATGAGCCTGCCGCATACTCCTGCGGCAGACCTTCCGCAGATCTGCAGCAGACCTGCTGCAGACAGTCAGCTTTTTCACATGCAAATTAGTTTTGCCGCAGACTTTCCGCACCCTTGCCGCATACTCTTTCAGTATGATGAAGAGTCTGCGACAGGTCTGCAGACTCTTCATCATGGATATTCATAGAAAGGCTATGACAAAGAGTCTGCGGCAGACCTGTCGCAGACTCTTCATCATGAATATTCATAGAAAAGGCTATGACAAAGAGTCTGCGGCAGATCTGCCGCAGACTCTTCATCATGAATATTCATATCCCATATAGACCTGCTGCAGACTTTCCGCATACTCTTTCATGTCCACTCCAGTGGAAGTGGCAATTATTAAAGTATGCAGTCTTGCAGGAAGGCTGCTGGAGAGCCATATATATGGCATGCATTGCATCATTACATTCTAGCACCTTGAAGTAGAAACAGGCAGAATTGCTTCAAAAATTCTACAAATGTGGGTTTAACACAATGCAGAAGTAGAGGTACAGGTAGAAATACAATAACTGCATACACATAGTCCAGCTAGAGTAGAGTCACAGATCCATGCTACTGTGCACACATTACGCAAGAGTTACAACAAAAAAGTGAGTTAGTGGGGCTGAAGATAAGATCACATGGCATAACTAAAGAGTTTGGAACAGCTAGTCCGTTAATTCCTCAGTCTCCTCGTTATGGAACAAATTCCTCTCATGGTACCAGTTAGAACTTGAAGCAAATTACATATTGTTTGGTTTGACAGAAGCTAAAAAGACAAATAAAAGTGCCTAACACAGGAATTTACAACCTCATGGTATCGTTGGTTGCATGGTCCTCCAAAATGGCCGCCTATAGCCTTGCCGCAGACTGTATAATTTCCCACTTTTCTGTGGCAGACTGTTCCTGTGGCATACTGGTATGCGGTAAGTTTGGAGCAAAGTATCATTCTGCCGCAGATCTGCCGCAGACTGTTCCTGCGGCATACTGGTATGCGGCGAGTCTCGAGCAAAGTTTCATTCTGCCGCAGATCTGCCGCAGACTGTTCCTGCAGCATACTGGTATGCGGCAAGTCTGCAACAAAATTTCTTTCTGCCGCATACTTCGGCATACTCTTTGCCGCAGAGTCTGCGGCAGGTCTGCGGCATACTTATCACTTTCCTATAATATATACTTTTCAACTTAATAAAATCAACAAGCAAATCCTAGATGAGCAAGTGGATGATCTAATTGTTCTTCTATTACTGACACTATATCAAGCAAAGAGTTGATTCTCTTAATACTCATTCTTTTTACACTTACCTAATTGCACAATTTTAACCCTGAATGCTGGATGACTGTTGCTGAGTGGTGATCCATTATGCTGAGCATAAACAATGTGTTCCCAGCCTTCGAGTAAATCTTGTACTCTGATGATTGCTCCATCTTCTCCAACCTCTACCAAGTCACTGTGATGTATGGAGCTCATTCTACCTGCATATCATATATGGAACAGGAGGGAATTTTTTATGGGCATAATAATTTGATTGATGTACATGCACTATAATTTCTTTTCGGATAAAATAAAGATAGATAAACCATTTTCCTCCTATTGCCTTCTTTGATCCTTGCAAAGTTGGGTGGAAAAAAATAATTAAAACAAATCAGCATACCGACAGTAGGCCTACCTGTGCTCTGTATTTCATAATTATCTATGAATTTAAGGATAAAGGTGAATGATGGACAATCAAAATAAGTTAATGAGAGATAATTACCCGAGATGAAACCGAGATGAAAGCATAATTTTTGTAATCTATCATGTGGCAAACATGGTCATTTTGAATCCACCTTTTGAATATTTTTATGATAACTATTAACTATTACATTTTAATATTTTTGGAATGAGCTTGACTTGCTTAACATACACATGATACAGGTATAATTCACTCCAGCAAAGCATAGTAGTCGATGCTAATGCATATTGACCTCTAGCGTTGTATACATGTGTCATGTGTGCATGAATCAAACATTCCAATTTTTGAACTTTTATACCGGTAAAATACTCTACTATTACAACATAACGTGGGTTATTGTATATATATATTTAATCATATACCATTTTGGTACATGATTTTAAAAATAAAATTGAAAGAAATTTTGTAAACTTTTTTAATAGCCCTTTTTTCCCCTCCCTTTCGAGGACAATTGCTTAGTTCCCTCCTCCTGATATTGATAAAATCAAAAAGCATGCGTTGCGGACACTCTACTTTAAGGCAGTTGCGCAATATCCGATGGGTGGCTATCTATCTCGCATGCGCTCGTTCGTTCGTTCGTTTGTTCGTGTCTCTTGCCGCTGACCTGTGTTGACAACCGATCGCAACGATAAACAAATGCGATGTAATTAGGCGTTGAGGTCTCCCTTCATTTTGGAAAAAAACATCATAAAATTAGAAAATAGCAGAACATAGCTGAAGACAGTTGGCCCAATCGGTAAAAGTAGGCTCAAATATTTGCAAAACCAAGGAAATTTTCATCAACGAAACTTGTGAGTTCTATTCATTATACTTATATTTGTTATCATCAATTATTCATTAAATTGTTTATAAACCCATTTGAAAGTATCATACAGCAGGCCTTACAAAAATTTGCGTCAATGTGTTGCCTTTTTAATACACAGCCAGGATAGTATTAATGTAGACCGAAAGCTTTAGTCTCTGATATCGACGGTTGTTCTGCTGTCGGAGATTGCATCTGGCCCCTCTGACCGCCTCTATACATATGTGTATGAGGAATGTCAACAAATGTCAGTTTTATTAAAGAATGACCCATACCAGACAGTTATTTCTGTCTAGTATTAATGCTGCTATGTGTGGGTAAAAATAAATCGTGATTTTTGTATTCGACAGTTGTTTACAGGGGAATGAATATGCATAGAGCTAAGATTAGAAGAAAAAAAAGACAAGCGTAAGAAAGTGAAATCTATAGTCTAGGTCACAAATATTCACAAAATGGCCGCGCTCTGTAATTTCACAAACCAAGTTGATCTAGACCTATGCTCTAGTTTACTATTAGTCCACGCTAGATAGTGTCTTACTCAATACTCTTACTAGTCTAGTCTTACTCTTAGTAAGTGAAAAGAAGAATTAAGGTACGCAACTGCGCATTCATGTGACGTGACTAGATCTAGAAGTAGAACTAGTTTAGATATATATTGTTGGCCTGACTTTCTTGGTTGCAATATTTTTTCAATAATCGGACGGTTTACTGTTAATTCTTTGAAAACAAAGACAAAGTGCATTGCTTACGCATGGTTCCCCTAAGGCCTAACTTTCCCCATCATACACGTTTACATGGCTGTCTCGTCACCGACTGCCAGTCACATCACACTGCACTGTTATCTGTCTGCAACAAGCAATGAGCTGACTAGACAGAAATAACCGTCTGGTATGGGTCATTCTTTAATAAAACTGACATTTGTTGACATTCCCCATACACAGACGGTAACCAATACGGCTCGCAACGGGGGGAGAGATTGAGCCGATTGTGCAGCACTTGTTACCCGAAACTTTCTCCCACGATTTTCCTTATTTAGATCTAATTTTTGATTTATAAATCAGATATAAAAATACTATGTATTTTGTTCTCCTATGTACAGTTCTCAAAGTTTTATTACCTATTTCAAATGCAAAATTTACGGACTTACGTATATGAGTTATCCATTTTTATCTCAGAACCAAGGAAACGGTACGTTCATGCATTCGAACTGGTAATCTATGACATGACCCGCCCGATATATTTCCGGGTCAACCGACCAAAACAAGCCCAATGGCCAATCAGAGCACGTGTTTGATATTGGGCTTATGAATATTCAAACATCACCGGCTCAAGCCGGGCTGACTCATACGTAGCTATTGGACGTTCGAAAAGAAAAATGAATATTCATCAACTCAAACCAAGATGGCTGACAACAAATCTTGTTGACTACAAGACTTTCTCGGATTAATCATTAATTTAGGATCTAAATGAGCAAGCTATCGTAAGTCAAAGTATATATTTCCGGGTTATTTTTATGGCTATTTAGATTCAGTGTAATATTGCAGCCAAAGTGGATATATGAAGACGTAAAGAGTGAAAAACTCGTTGCATATCTCATTCATCGCGGTCCGGCCGAACCGAACCATTCGTTCCGCACACTACTGCATACGCAGTACTTCAGTCTATGTATAGAGGCGGTCAGAGGAGCCAGATGCAATCTCAGCGGAACAACCGTCGATATCAGAGACTGAAGCTTTCGGTCTATGAGCTGACTCACTTGAGATCGAGAGTTGAGACTAGACACGATCGCGATCACTCGAGATTCGAGATAGTTTAGAGAGTTTTAGATGCAATATTCACAACTTTAAGAATTTTCTTACCAGAAAACACAATATTGTTCGAAGCATATATCCTTTCATCAGTTCTGAAATAGTTTAAACCATTTTCAAATAATTAACAGCTTTGTAACACCAAAAGGTATGCCGTTTCACCGACTTCGTTTACAATGTTGCTATGACCCCAAGGATTACCGCGCATGCGCAGTGTGTACCTTGTAGGTCATTTCGTCGGACTGAAAATTGTCCAAAAACAAGCCGAAGGACAAGTAAAAATATCTTTAAAATGATATCTAGAACTACTGCAGGTGTTGTGGCTGGTGTAGCTGGTACTCTGTTTATTGGGTACTGTATTTATTTTGATAGGAAGAGAAGGAGTGACCCATCGTTCCGTCAAAAACTTAAAGAACGTAAGTCTAAGTGGATCCGTGAGATAAAATATTTATCCACGTGTTGTATGGACATGATATGTCATGGTGTTTCTGGTCAGTCATGTAATTTGTCCGTTGATTCCGGTCATACATGCCAGTGACTATTGGCATTGCCATGATTGTGGTAGTGACTTCAATGCTAGATGTACATAATCTAGTCTAGATAATCTGAAAGTTTGAGTGAAAACAGAACATTATTAATGATAAAAACTGGGAAAAACTGATCTGATCGATTCCTTAATTCTCCCAACTAGACTAGATCTAGACTGTACATAGACTAGTCTAGATCTACTTCTAGGTCTAGTTAAGGGATTGGTGATAATGTGAAATATTGATATTGATAATGATATCACCAAGCCTTAACTTAAACGGCTCCCATAGACGTGCCCGGAGAGCGATGTAAACAAACCCTAAAATGCGTCCGAAATCACCCCTTCCCAGTAGACCAGATCAATATTGGACAGTGGCCTCGATGAATTTTATGCCACTTCTGAAGTTCTACTCCTAATTGCCTACGAAAATTAAAAATCAAAGTTAAAAGTAAGGAAATATCAAAAATAATACACGAGCGATACAGCTTGGGTGCTTTCCACATGTTCTGTGTGAATTTACGTTTTGCGTTACAAAGAGATTGACCTAGCTCTGACTCGTGCTGACGGCATTTCCGTAAAGTGTGCTGCTCCCGTAAAATGTGATGTATAAGTGTTATACAGCACATTTTACGGGCTTTAATCAGACTTTAAACATAAAAATATAATAATTATAAAGAAAAACATGTTTAGCGTCCTGCCTTTTTGAAAAATAGGAAGGAGGAAGCCCTTTTTTTTTCTTTTTCAAAATGGCCTCTACAGTAGGTCCACATTTTCCCTGACGTCCGTCCAGCCAGTCAGGCTATTTTTCAAGATGGCCGCCAGCATTTTATTTATTTATTTTTTTAATTCAGAAAAAGATCATTGCACCAATATGTTTTTCATGTTTATCCATTTTTTTTTTAAATAAAAAAAAATAGGAAAAAAATAGGAAAAAAAAAAGCAGGTGGCCCCCAAAAAGGAAGGGGGCGGGGACGCTAAACATAGATTTTTTTTTAATGGCCTATAGGAGAAACAAGGAAAAATAATAATACCAAAAAACAAGAGAAGTCAGTTGTATTATTACATATGATACAAACAAAAAAAAGATTGTTGGTGATAATAGTCAAAATTGACTGATTGCCTTAAAACGCTAATCATAATCAACAACAACAACATTGGCATGCATTGTCATTGGCCAAATAATTGGGCATTGATGATTGGCATTACTCACACTGACAGAGTGGAAGATTTAGTCTGATTATGTAGGGTGTCTGAAAGATTTTGAATTCTATTTTTTTGTTAGCATAAAATGTACTGCTGATTCAGGGGAAAAAAGTGGCACATCTTTTGGGGTAAATTCATCTTCTATTTCTAACTGCCAGGTGATCTGATTCTGATTTCATTTTTTTATCTTTTTCGGAATATGTGGAAAGAGAAAATTCTGATCATCCTTTTGACGCTAGCGGCTAACCCCCTGAACCTAGGGAGAAGTTTTTATGCTGACTGAATCAAAACTAGAAGAGAAAGTGCAAACCTTAAACCCTCATAAAAATTTAATGAATTTAGTTTGTCTCTTCCCCATTCATTAACAACGTGAAACCAACCTTTTCTGTTTTACAGGAGTTTTGTCACTTTTTTGCAATTTTGCAGTTTGATCTCAAATTTAATTATGTAAAAACATACATAATCATAATCATATAATGATATACTAATTACTATCAGAAAGATCATGAAATTTGCTATCTTTCTATAGAAAGTAGAATAATTTTGTTTACATAAACAAGTCAAGTTGTACCACATCTCAGAAGCCCATGATGTGCACTTGTCTGTGTCTATGTGTTAACCTCATGCCTATCAGTTAAGGCAACAACAAAAGTGCTGGAAAAAATGTCAGATTTCATTCATTCATTTGAAGTAAAGAACTGGTGTATTTCATGAAAAATCGAATTTCTGTCACTGAAGATTTTTTTTTGTTGGACTAATCAGGGCATTCATACACTGTAGTACGTAAGTTAATTTTGAGAAAGTTCTCTGTTTATATAATAAAAATTGATGAGATTGGAAGAAGAAGATTAATGTGGTACGGTTCCGATTAGCGAGAACCGCCGCCAGACCTCCCGGCTAAAGCCGGAGAGTCTGGCCAGGCTACCCGCTACCCAACGATGACCAGTTATACATTTTGTATGAACCTTTGCTCATGTTGGGCATTCACTGTAGAATGCTCTCCCTCACAAGATTTATTGTCTAAATAGCGGATAAGTTGTAGTGTTGAAAAATAATATGAAACTTATAGATTAATTTGGTATTTTCTTTTCCAGGAAGAAAGTTGAGAGGGGAGATATCTTCAAAGCCAAGTAGTGGAGGTTCAGGAGGAGGACAAAAACTAGAGGTACTATATCTGTATGCTGCTTACTTGGTTTGCAATAAGGGTTGTTGTTTTGTGGAAGTTCAATACTTGCTGATTAGACTGATTGAATTCATATTCCTTTGTTGCTTAAGAGTTGGCATTTTTTCTTCTTTTTGGGAGAGATATTAATTTCATCTTGTTTTTCGTTTGTCAATATTTTTTCTCTTTCTTTTTTTTTTCTTCTTTTCTCTCTTTCAGTGCATGGATCCCCTTTTTATTATGTGTATGTGTATCAATCAGATATGATTATTTACGTCTGGGGACTGTCCTTTAACGTCAATTATCCGAGAGACGTGACTAGTCTCAAACAGAGGTCCGCTGAGTCAGTTTGTAGGCGAAAGACAGAGAGCTGACCGTACCATGGACATTACTGCTAGTCCAATTCACATCTACATGTGAAGAGGTTGCGTATTATATACTGTTGATAGCAATTATTTTGAAATACACCTCACTTTTAATTCCATTAGCTGTTTTGCAAGGCATAATTAAATATATTAAGATTCTGAAACTTCAAGGGCATTGTGGGATTGATGATCAAAGCAGTATATTTTGTTTTGTCCTTGTACCTTTATGTTGTACCTTTACGTTACAGTACCTTTATTTTATATGATAAAATAGAATTAAAGAAGAAATGAAGCTTACAAAAGATATGTTTGTTTGTTAGATTCCAGATCTGAAGGATGCTGAAGCTGTTCAGAGGTTCTTCTTACAGCAGGTACAACGTGGAGAGGAGTTACTTGCAGCAGGTTAGTGAGTCATATCAAGATTCCATCTATTCCATTTGATTTTTATCATTGTCATTATCATTATCTATTGTGGAAATTTGAAATGAGTTTCATTCTTCTAATTGTTTGTTTTTATGAACCCCCAAAGAAATATAAAAGACAGGAGTGGGCTATTGAAAATCACCATGTGATACTGGCAGTGAGGGAAAATCTCTGTAAAGAAATTGCTGACAAAATTTGTGCTTTATTCATGTGTACAACAGAGGCGATAAGTGAAAAAGCAAGGGCAAAAACATAATTTGATAATGACAACACAGGCAATTTTATTGATTTGATTGGTGTATTATGTCCTATTTTACACTATTTAAACAAGAAGTTGTGCATTAGACATGTACCTTTTTCAAAATTCTTACGCACTAGATCTTAAACCATTATGAGATACCTGTGATTCTTTCATGTAGGTGATTTTGAAAATGGAGTTGAGCATCTGAGTAATGCTGTAGCTGTATGTGGCCAACCTCAGCAGTTATTACAAGTTCTTCATCAGACTCTACCGGCACCAGTCTTCCAACTCCTGGTTCAGAAACTGCCTGCAACCAGCAAGGTATGTTTTACTCTGCCGAGCTTTATTTCCTGTGTAGACAAAGATGTCTACACTTTGCTTTTATTCTTTCTTTTCTTCCTTTTTTTTTTTTTTTTTGGTTGCCTTTTAAAAGATTATTATGTTTTTTGTCATTTCTTTTCTCTCTTTCTAAAATATTTTTTAGTGCCCCCCAAAAAAATTTGACTTTCAGAATAAGAAGTTGAATTATCCGTAATGAGATGCCCCTGTTGTATGAGAACAAAAATTTGAGTGCCATTTGATGTCCTTTCTGGCATGAGTTTCCTTTCATATCATATTCAACTTTGATGCAGAAAAGGGTATTGGTTTACAATTTGTGTTCACACACTGATAGTACTGATGTCTTCATCAGTCATGGCAAAAAAATACTTTTAAATCAAAACCCTTGTCCCTTTTTACACACATCATTTTGCTAAATGTTAAATGGCAGAATATTTAAAGATGATTTAACATCTTTGTTTTCTTTTCTTTTCTCAAATAAGATAAATAACTACATGTACATATACCAACTATAAGAGATGGTATGGTAGATATTTAGTGGATTGTTGTTTAAGGCTGCGATGAGTATGTGAATACTCGAGTACTCGCACTGTTGACAACTACTCGAATACTTGGCCGCCATTTTTTTTTTCCCCCGTTCACCTGGCACTGTCCAGGCCGACGGTCATCCGTGCCAGAAGAGCACCGGCATGGTACCGTGGGTAAAAATGTTTCCCAGCTCAATCATACAAGGGTGTCACTGTCAACTCACCACTCAGAAACTGGGACCAAATCTCCGGATTTCTGTTTGGACTCGGAGGAATATTTGTCTGTCATCTTTAGTTTTAAAAATAACATTGTTTCAATTATTTGTGTAAAAATTCAAAAGCACAAATAGGCGCTTTCAACAGCAACTTGAAGTAAAATCGCGTGGGTTTTCAGAGACGAACCTTCGTACTGTTCGTAGTATGGTGTTGGCAAAAAAAAAAAAAATCAAAAAATTAAAAAAAAAATTATTTTAAATTAAAAAAAAAAAACTTGGCGTCCGAGTAATCAAGTACTCACCTGTAAGCCTAGGAGTGTACTCTAGTACCTCATTACACGGTTATGCACAGCCCTATTGTTGTTTTTCTAATCTATTTCTAAAACTGACACTGTCACACATCCTACAGATTTGAACAATTGTACTTTATGTTGAACCATCAATTTAAAGGCAGCCAAATTCAATTTTCATGCTTTATTTGTTTTCTTCTTACAGAAAATTGCTGCTTTGAGTGAAGCAAGGAGTTCAGGGGCTACAATAAAGGAAATAGACGATTTGGAATGAATTTCAATTACTACTGGAAATCAGGAGTGGTGAACATGGGCATAAAACCACTAGACTGTTGCTAAACAAATTCCATCTGGAGCTGCATAATGGCCAGTCATAACTGTGATGAGGAACTTTCTTTTCTACCCTTCAGGCAGGTCTAGCACTGATTCAGCCTGATGTATTTTAAAGATGTAGAAATGATTACAACAAGCAAAGGCGATCATTGATTTATTATGGTCTGGAGTCTTTTGATTTTTGCTTTTGATTTATGTTATGTTGTTCTTGTTGTTCAAACTGATAGTTTGGAACAGTAACTTGTAATGGAATCCTAATAAAAGCCCATGGGTGGTATTCCGATAGCGCGTACTAAGTTAAGCCTGGCTTAACTAGTTCACACTTTTATGGAGTGCCTGTTGCCAACTCATTTACCCTGTACAGATTATTTTAATCCTGCAATGAAAAGTGTCCAAAATATTAATTTTGCAATGAAATGGGAAGAAAAAGATAATATGAGTATGAAACGATTTTCAATAAAGTCTTTGGTAGATTATCTTTGTCATGAATATTGAAGGAGGAAGATGAAACTTAGCATTCCATAGAAGTGTGAACTAAAATTCTTGTTTCGTCTGGACTTAGTCCCGGCTTAACTTATGAGAATACCACCCCATATCTTTGATTTATATACAAAAAGCTTCATAACACCTATCATGTAAAATACATTGCATTGCTCTTAGACCTGAATGAATTGCTCCTATGTCTTTTGTCAGGATATTGTTAGCTACTGGCTAAGTGCATACACATACTTTGTCCTTTCCAAAGAAAAAGAAACATTGTTCATTATTAAAGGTAGAGTACATGTAATTGTTTCTTACCTTAACATAGTTCATGGAACATACATTGGATATATTGTGATATGAGTTCATTACTTCATATATGTGAGAGAACCTTTTTAATACTGTTCGTTAAGATGTGATGTTCTATGTTTACCTAGTAGGTATACCTGGTACATTTTGGTTGCTGGATGTATACAAAAACATGAAAGTTAGTGTGCACTAGTTTACACTAGATCATACATAGAGGTAATAGCCATTGTTTCATATATGCGTCTTTTTGTAGCATGGTAACAATGCCATCTTACAATTGAAGAATCACCGGTAAGCGAGTTCTATGCTTTCCACAGTATCCAATTATTCATAGCACATATGTGTACATCTTGCATCGAATGGAAATGTAAAAGACGGTGAAAATGTTTATTGTAAGGACCAAGCAATGGAGGGTGTGTTCACCTAGGTGTCAAAAGGTGTCTAAGAGGATTACAGCATCATGTGTACTGTTACTTTGAATGAACATGCTGTAGAATGCATACTGGGTTCAACAAAACCTTAACACATAATTACAGGAGTCCATTCCTGGATTTCTTTTTACATCTCCCTAACATATGATGGAATTGTTGAGTAATGATTAGTATAATTTATCCATATAATATGACATATGTTCCATGCCATTGTATTACTTACTTTATAAGAGCCATTATGGTAAAGCTGTACTATACATGTATTTATATTCCTTTGATGTCTACTGCAAGCCATGTACAGTCATACTTGTGTGATGAACTGATGATGTAATAATGTACAGTGACACATTATCGTTGGAGAGAGAAAAGTATACCGTTTTGGTCATCTTTTTTATGACTTGAATATACATACCTGCGATCAGGAACTTTAAAAAAATCTTGAGCATTTTTTTCTTCAATTTTGTGTGTTTCAAAGTGTTAAACCAAAGCAGATTTACACAAAAACAAAGAAAGAAGAGATAGTGATATAGCAAGGAGGACATGGATTATAGAATGTGGTCAACGAGAGAGTGAAACCCCAGGCACACTGACAATTGACCAAACAAAAAAGTTGCACAGCTCCTAATGGCTAAAATGTTGTCAATCATCAATTGGTTTAGCAGTGTGACTTTGGTACGAGTGTGTGAGAGAGTTGAATATTAAATAATTTCAATGATAGATCAAATAAACATGTAGTATGTCTCTTGACTGGTATTTATTATCATTACCAGTACTATAGTGTATGTGTATTCTGAGAAATCTGGCTTGCCATATTGCATTACATCACAGTGTAAAGGGTGTATAGCAAGTTTTAGGCACCAGCTTTGAAACTGGTTCAAAGTTTCCCATTTTATATTTAATACTGGTACTTGAATTAATTTATTTGTTCACATTAAAATTAATTTGTGTAAGACTGTAGATCTTTCAACAGTAATACACTTTGAGGTTACCCTCTGCAGTGCCATCAACTTTAAGAATCTTTGTTTAAATTAAATTTTCAAAAGTTACATTCTCGATTTAATTCTTAAGGTATGAAATATCTTCCATGACAATAAATATATCAATTCATGAACATAATCTTTTTTTCAGAAAAAACAAGGTTTACAATATACACATTCTTGCATGCGCCACCCACAGCACAGAAGGGGTTCATAAATTCTATATTTGTCTGTTGTCCCTGAACTTCTAAAATCATGCTTGATACAGTCAGTTGACACAGACATACTGGTACTGATAACTGGAATCACAGCTTCCATGGATAAATTACTTATAGATTGACACATACCGGTATTAGTGTCATTACATGTTTACCTCAATTGTGGGATGTTTGCATTGATATGCTACAATGCTTATTTTACTATGCAGCATTAACCATGCCTGGTTGTCGAACGTCATTTACAACTTATGTCATATCGTTTTATTTGTATATTAATTTAACAATGGAGGGGCACCATAAATATGAAAAGGTAAATGTATGGAGTGATTTGCATCTAAAGGCCAAACTGATCTGGCGTCAAGTCCAAATTTAGTTCATGATCTATCTTCAAGGTTAAAAGTCTACCTACGCAAATGGACCTATTTAAGTAACCCATACTTATATGATGCCATTTTTAATCATAACAATAATACATGTATGTTCATATATATATACATATTGGTTTCATAGCCCTTTACATGGTATATTAAGGTGGGAAAATCAGTTAATTTTTTTTTCTTTCAGATATGAGAATCTTTGACTCAAATTAAGACCAATTTCCAATCCTCATAATAGCATATCAAGTTATTCCATCATTTAGCACACACTTTGACCACATACACATTCTATGTTCCACTAAGATAAACAGATACACCACAGAAACTCATTTGTATCATTTCCTTTTACTATTTAATGCAAGTTAATTGAAGTTAACCAGTACAACTGCATGGAGCCATACACTTTAGGTACAGAGTGAGACATGATAAATAAAAGATATACAAAGGTTACTAAAATAAATTGTCACCATCATCATGCATAAGCTCTCAGTACTTCCCCATTTATAATTATTTTAAAAATTCACCTAGAATATAAGTTGTAAAAGAATCTTAACTGGATCCATGAAAAGCAGAGAGATTCCTGTAGACAATCAGATGAGCAAATCCAGTGTCTATGATTAAAATTTGTTTTCAAAAATGAATTAATAAAGCCGCTCATATACATGTGGTAAACAGCCATGGCAAAATAAAATTCCTCTGTTCTTAAGTGTGCTTCACATTTGTGTATCTTTTAAAACACAGAAGAGTTGATAACATTTTTTCTACCCACTTCCATTAAAATATGTGACATGTTTTTTATTTTGCCATGGCATTTGTAAAGGCAATTTACTATGTTGTATAAACGAGGCCTAAAATTTTACAGGGCAGTTCTGCCATAAGATGGCATTGCTCGGTGAAGACACATGAGAAGATTGTTTTAATAACTTGTATTGCTGTTTAATAAGAGTATGATGTTAATACACCCACAAAACAATCACTAGAATTCAAAGGCAGTTACCTTTTGTGTTTCTATAGTTTTGGTCACAAACTCAAAGTGCATTATGAGCAAATAAATAGAAAGAGAAATCTATTTTGTTTAAATACTTAAATAGAAATCATACATGATAAAGAGAATACAAGTAGCAAACCAGTAATATGCTTTATATTGGTGAATACATACAATTACAAATCATAAAGCAAGCAGTATTAAATATATTGAGGTATTTGCTCTGAAATGATTATAAATTACAAGAGAATACAAAAGACATTGCTTTTTTCACTATTTCAAGAATGTTGATGAATACAGGACATAATTCCTTATATGATGGGACTAATTATCAAGTACATTATATGTCGCATTACAAAATTTAATCACATTAAGATCCCTGACTATCTTTTCATGATGCCAATAAAATCATATGAACAATCCTATTTCCTAAAGTACCAAGCCAACACAAATACTTCATTAATCAAAACAATGATTTTTGCTCAAATTTACCAATACACTTGCTTAAAATGTTTAGTGGCACACTGAGTGCAGGAGCCATTTCAGACATGCTCCTTTCACACAGGGACATACCATCTTTCACTTTGATTAATTTGCATTTCCAAAGAAATGACACTTGATGACAGATTCAGAAGCATACAGGATGTATGGTATAATGATCGCAGGTAATCTTATGGGTGAATCATTTTTAAGATGAATTGGTCTTTTTAAACATTTTTTTGCTTTGTCTCATAAACCAGCAATAAAAAACAAAACAAATTACATCTAAAGAGAGATAATACTTGATTTTTACACAACATGAATATGGTATCTTTTGCAAAAGTACAGCAAAGAACTGTATTGCTGACACAGAAACAGATAGTGATTTGGATTACTTTTAAGTATTACCAGATCATGTCTCCCTCAAAATGAGCCCCAAAAGATATCTGAGTTGTCCTTTCGAGATAGCATTTGCCCAAATTTTATCTCAAAAAGTATACAGTACAAATCAATACACATAAAACATACAAACGTTGAAGACAATAAAGATCAAACAGAATGAAATTGAGAGAGAAGACAGGAAGAAAAGAAGTGCAACAACCTAAGAAGAGAGGAAAAGAAAGAAACACAGAAATAAACCTATGGTTGACCTACAAACAGCAACAATCTCTGTACACATAATAAGCTGGAGCAATCTTTGGTAATAGATTTTAAGACCTCATTGTGGCAATTTAAGATTGGATTCATCCAGATAAAAATTGCGTTTAACCTGCAATTAGCAATAAATATTAACAATTTTACTCCTTTGTCCTCTCCTTTAAATTAAAAATCAATTTCAGCTTCAGATTAATTCCAGTTATCAAATCTTTTTTACATGATTTCAACATCAATACAAGCCTGCATAGCTGTTAGTGAATATTGATGAGGAAGAATCACACAAATCTATTAAGCCCAATACTTCCCTCTGACAATGAAGTTACATATTTTATTCAGTCTCTGTTGTAAACTTAGAATAATATTATCAAGACACAAGCACATAATCAAATGAGCTCATGTGTATTGTATAAATGCAAGAGTATTATAGAATTACATGAGTAGTTATAAGTAAAAGGAAATATCAATATAACACATATTTGTCTTAAAATTTATAATTACTTTATACACATGAGTTGACTACAAAATGAAGAAAAATGTTAGAAAAAGTGGAATGCAGTAACACTTTTGCACTGACATGGAAGCAACTATAAGTATCATTAGATATTGTAGCCCTACATGTACCAGCTCAAATTCATTCATTAAGTTAAATGTACAAACAATTATTTGCTGTACTGCTAAAGAGATCAACTGCCTCACCTACAAGCTTTGCAATAAAACATTATTTTCAGGATATTTCCCCCCCCCCCATCTTCTTTGTTTCATTCTGAATACTTGCTTAAGCCTGGATGAAAAATACTAGCAATACTGTTATATTGTTTCCTTTTAATTGTAATATATGTGATGTGGTAAAGATACTTATAATTGCTTCCACCTCCACATCAGCTTGTTGTCTTTACATCGCAATAGATATAAGAAGAAAAAAACACATTTTTTTATAGATACAACAGGAGCTACACTGGTCAACTTACAAATAGTATTCAAATTCAGTGTATAATTTAGAAAATATTTACAATGGTACAAAATTTATTTACACTAAAAATCTGATGCAGAGAATGTATGTTACAAAGAACAATTTAAATTTGAAAAGTACAATGACAAAATTTGAAACTGTATTACAATTACCAGTGCTTTTCTTCATATTTTAAAACTGTAAATATCTTTTTACTCAATCAATAATGTAAGATGTAATAATGTGAATATACACAAATAATATACAAGTATATATAGATACATAATATCAACTTTTCAGTTATGGTGTGCAGCAAGCCATCTCTTAGAGACAATCTCAAATTTGGAGACTCATGCTTTCACAAACAGTATCTGTGTGATGTAATCACTGAATAAAATCTTAACATTTAATATTTTATGGTATTCAAAGATTCATTCCATACACTTGCTACATATTCAAGGGGTCTGATGACTTCTTAAAAACCTCTCATATGTAAACATCCCAAACATCTATTGTAAAAATAAAATAGCCCAGATGAGACATCAAGCAGATTATATAGAAAACATAAATAGAAGGTGTTGGTCAAGGTTCTACTACAATACTTTACACTTTTTAGTTTTCAGTGCACTTGTACAAAACAAGTTGTGGCAAAGTGTGATTTCATCAGTTCAAAGATAGCTTAAAACTGTGAATCAGGGAAAAATCAGTGCTAGCCCAATCATGCACCAACCATTCAAAGAGCAACTTTGCCCTCCAACTCTGCTTAAATTCTTCTGTTGAGAATCCAATCCCAACTGACACAGAGCAGATAAGCATTTGAATGGGTGGATGGCCCTGGCTGAACAATAGCCATTCAGCTCTTAAATCCCTCAACAATGGAGAGATTATGGCCTTCCACCTCAAGGAGTGTGAAAGAATCTGAATATCATTGTGTTATGTACACGGTGTTATGGAACAAGTAAGAAACTGTATAAAGATATTGTTACCCCATTGAAATCATCAGACTTTCCAATACAAACACATTTATATGACTTGAATCCATACCTTTCGAATAATCACCATCATCCCAAGCTTGCGGTGGGATGCTTACTTTATTATATATGTACATGTATTTTGTAATGTATACATGTATGGTCTGACAATAACTGACCTATATAAAGACTAGTTGGATTCTAACTTCAACAGTTTACTTAAGCCTCACCAAAAAAACAATCACAATTCATGCCCTAATCCTATAGATATCTACTGATATTTCATGTCTTTTAATCTACCCGGTTGAGAAATATTCAAAGTGAAATTACAACCATATGAAATAGACAAGAGAAATCCGATTTGCAATGTGAATATATCAAAGCTTTTTTTCTTATTTCAAATCTACATGTACCTATTGTGTTTTCCAGGCATTTCATGTTGATGTAATTCAATCCTATGTCTTGAAAATATAATTTTCTCTTTCCTTTCATTTTCATGATTGAGGGCCTGTTCTTAGAGAATTGTAAAAGAGCCATATAATACTTCATTAAAAACATGCATTCATGTTTGAAGAGTGACTGGCATCTAAGATCTGGTATCACATTCATTCTCCTTCACCATAAATAACACATTAATACTTGATGGTTTTTATTTAATACAACAAATACAGATCATGCAGTAGTTTCATTAAATACACTTCTCACTGTTCTTTCATTGGGTGCATTTATCATATAAATATGTTTGAGAGCTGAACGTACAATTTGACCTGCAAAAGTTATCAATTACATGAAAATGATACACAGCATGATTCTAGTTGATTCCATTTAGATGTGAAACCTCCACCTTCATCTGAGAGTATACATGAAAGGTCTTGTCACCAGGCCTGGCAAGCCATAAACCTTTCCTTTCCAGACTGCCGAGAGCCTGCACTACATCTCAGTACTGCTAGTAGATCACAATATGACTATTGAGTATGCTGTGACTAGATACAGGTGTACTGTAACCAGTCAGTCCGACTTGGAGGGATGACAGTACTGTTAGGGGACCAGAGTATGGCAAGGGGGCACTGACTGAATACTTTTTCTTTCCAGACAGCCTGATCTACCTCTTGTATATGGAGGTGTACTATAGCCAGTATCTTGAGGGATGACAGTACTATTAAGAGTACCAGATTGGGGCTGACGGACACTGAAACTAGATACCCTTCCTTTCAAGACTGCCTGTACTACCGCTACTGTATGGAGGAGTGCTGTAACCAGTAGGTCTAGCTGGAGGGTTAGAGTACCTGGCGGAGCTTGGGGCGCTGTGATTGATTACTGACACTGCTGTTGCTACTACCATTAGTGCCATTAGTGCCAGTTCCATTGGGGTTGTTTGGGTTGTCTCCCAATTTACGCCACACCACCTACAATGTAAAAACCAATGAAATGGTAATAACATTACTTTATGATTCCATGCACTTTAGCACTCCTGTAGAAGAGCAATGCAACACCATAAATTCAAAAGATTCATCAATAATCAGACACACAAATGTACAATGAAAAATACTCCACACAAGAGTATTTTGCTTTTTTTTAATGAGCATTTGACCTACAACTAACCCTCCATTTCTTAAAAAAAATTAATTTCCAATCCATGTTTTCAAACGTTAAGAACACGAAATAGCTGCTGATTTTCCCTTCCTTTGTACTTAAATGTTTTAGAGACAATTGAATTCTGGACAAGCATTAAATGGAACAGGATGCAGAAAGGGAAGTGGTATGAAAAGAAATAAGTTTGACTAAGGTGCAGAAACTGAAACGCTTATGCATAAATGTGTACAAAACAAAATGCACTTTAACAGGAGCCAGTGGTGTAATTCAATGATGGGGAATTTTCTTGAAAAACATGGAGTTGTCCATGATAATGACTGCATGTATATACACTCACATTACACATCTCCCTGACAATAGCTTTCTCATTGGTGTTCATATGGTCATTCTCAAGGTGATTTGGTGTTGTGTCTCGCTCCAACATGTCATGAACCTCCAATACCTGCAAATCAAATACAAAACATATTTTCATCTTATTAGTACGAATATTCAAATACATGTACATGTATGTCAATAACAAATTGTGAATACCATAGAAAAAGCACTCGACAAGGATTCCACAAGAAACAAAAATGATCAAGTGATCGCTCACAAAAGAAGAATTCACACAGCATATTAGATCCCAGAATTGGATCAGAGAGCTGTCAAATACTGTTTGACATTTGGAAATTGTTTGTTTCTATCCAAAAATAATTCTACAGCTCCATTTTGGCAAATTTACATGTATATGAGACATTTAAACTACACTGTACATTAAAATTGCAATCAAATAAGTAAAGATTCATATATGTACATGTATACATGTATATATATCTATACTATTTACATTTTTAATGTCCTCAGAAGAAGAACAAAATTATAGGAAACGATAGCACAAGCCCATTAAAGTATTTTCAGGGGTCACAATATCAAATTATTTTATTTTATCAAATATTTTACTAGCATGTTAGTTCAACA
Organism: Mesocentrotus franciscanus; assembly: GCA_037976565.1. Classification (NCBI taxonomy): domain Eukaryota; kingdom Metazoa; phylum Echinodermata; class Echinoidea; order Camarodonta; family Strongylocentrotidae; genus Mesocentrotus; species Mesocentrotus franciscanus. The sequence continues at coordinate 4,364,923 of CP137669.1, read as the reverse complement.
CTATACTCCTATGGACATCCATTTGCCACAATATAATCCTGTATAATGTATGTAAAAAAAGTTGCATGCACGCACTAAATACAACAGTTTACATTTGATTTATCTTTGAAATCTGAATGGAATAACTGGCATACCAGTACCTTGCTTCTACATTACAGTGTAATTGCAGTCTAACTAGAGTAATCAGTCAATTATATGACACGTAGGGATAAAATTCAAGGGGTAGATTTGTTTTATCCAAACAAAACTATAATCTATGACTTGACACTGGCATACTGGCATACATGTACTGTCTATGGACTTGTGTTTTGGGCAAGCTCTTCAAGGCCAAAAACACACATCAAAGTGCTCCTTTATTTATCACAGAAATTCAAATTTTATGTCTAGTCTGAGGAGAGAATTCACCAAACTTATACACAATTTTACACTGTAATCAAGCCAATCTACAATACTGGTGCCTTTCTGGTGCATATATGTAGTAAATGGTTGATAAAATCTAGTTCCATAAACTGTCTGCATTCCAGCTTGGCAATAAAATGTCTGTACATAGAAAATACAATACCATGCCTGACCTCCTATGGTTTACAACAAAATATGACCATGCATCTGAATTTGTTTCTCCCATTGGATTTTGATTTGGATGAATGCATTTGTAATTAACATGTAGTTCTACAATTTAATTTCTACTCCTTTTCCTCACACCATACATTTATTGTACTAGATTTGAAAGATCCTTACAAATCCCAAAATTTCAAATTTTCAATACCTAAAATCTAAAGTGCTTCATTATTGAATTATAATCAGCAATTTGAGGCAAACTTACATTTCTATCAAAAATGTCCAAAGATTGCATTAAAAATATTTCCATTCCCCTTCTCCTTCCCCCCCTCCCCTTCCCCTCCTCCCCTCCCCTCCCCTCCCCTCCCCTCCCTCCTCCTCCCCTCCCCTCCCCCTCCTCCCCTCCCCTCCTCCCTCCTCCCCTCCCCTCCTCCTCCCCTCCTCTCCTCCTCCTCCTCCTCCTCCTCCTCCTCCTCCTCCTCCTCCTCCTCCTCCTCCTCCTTCTTCTTCTTCTTCTTCTTCTTCTTCTTCTTCTTCTTCTTCTTCTTCTTCTTCTTTTGAGTAAAACTACATGCATTATGTATAACACTCAATTGAAAATGTAAAGAATGTTGAATGAAGGCAGCTACAACTGTTACAAACAATTCTCTCTGTGACAAGTGACAGACACTCATGTTTTCTTATCATTGTTTTGTGAGACAGGTGTAATGTCATTACCAATATCACTGGCTAAGGTAAGTATACTAATGTTATCTAACATACTTGCTAACCTCTTTATCACTCTGATATGGTTATGCAGGGCTCAACACTATCAAGACACATGGGCACCCAATATTTCAGTCCGGACCCCCTTCCCAAAAAGTTTGGGTGGAGCCCTGGTTTATGTATGAAATACAGGTGCACAATGAAAATAATCTAGCACATTTAGCTATTCTAAGTATTCTAACCCCGAGTCCACACACAACACTTTCCGTGATTAGGGGTGATTAGTTATACCGTTTCGGGATAGTTATACAATGAAATTGTGTGTGTGGACGCTCACTAACGATACGTCGTATAACGAAACGTCTTATAACGAAACGCGGGTTTGGGCATCGTTTCGAACTAGAACTCAATAAAGAATCATGTCTAATCACGCCTAATCACGGAATGTGTTGTGTGTGGACGTAACTAGTATAACTAGTCGAACTACAACGGTATAACTGGGCGGGGCTTAACGTGATCTCGCGCGAAAGGAGACCTGACCTCTCATTTCCGCTTCCATTTCATGACCGCAGTAGCACTGCGCACCTATACGACATTTCGCTGTACAGTTTCGGGATTACGTTCTTGTGTGTGTGGACACCCTGGAATTTATACGATGATTCTTTATACGACGTTTCTTGTGTGTGGACACCCTGGAATTTATACGATGATTCTTTATACGACGTTTCGTTATAGAGTTTCGGGATAAATTGTTTTGTGTGTGGACACGCTGTAAGGGGCATGATATTTCCTGGCTTTAGGTTGCCATGATAAGGGGATTGAGCATGTACATGTAGATGCCAGGGTAACATTCTTCCCAAGTGACTGAAATATATACTGGTATTCATGTTAAAAGATAGTTCACAACTGTATTTTGCAACCTACACTGTACTAATTTATATCTGGCTAGCTATAAATCAAAAGTATTTACAATACTGAACATTTTACAACTACAAGGCAATTACTTGTATATGTGTTATTCAAGATACAATTTGTTGTGTTTAAGAACCCTGAATAAGTTTAAAGTCATAATAACGTTCCCCGATCCACTCATCTCATGACAGAAGAGTCAATACATATAATTTGTTGTCAACTTATGGAATCCAGTTTAAATATTGTGGTCAGAGTATGTTGTTTTGCCACTATTTTAAATGAAATAGTTAGTTTCATGCATCCTAGACCAAAGTGCTCAAATATTTACTCAAATATTTACTCAAACTGCCAAAGCATCCATACTCAATAATTTGTGGGTTGATGTACTTATTGTAAAGAGTAATGTTACTGTATCCTCCTACCCCCATGTGGCTTATTACTGATCAACATTTAAATGTACATATACCCATTCTTTTCCTGAATTTCAATAAACACAAAAGAGCAATGACTACCGGTACATGTAAATTATAGCTTGATTTTTGTTTTCCATTAATCACAGAAAAATAGAAAATCAATGCCATTTTGCAGAAATTAATCATACATGTACATGTACATGTACATGTACACTGTCTATACTGTCTGGTAATATCAAGAAAAGAAGGAAAAGATAAAACCTACAAATTCTTTTCCCTTTAACATTGCTATTCTCGTCTTTTAATGTGGAAAACTCCACCAATATCTTGTCATCAAGAAATAATTGACATTCCACATTGCTGTGCGGAAGGTACTATCCATTATGATAATCACACCTTAGATCCCTCTACATGTAATCACACTGATTGCGGCCAGGCAGTGAGTGAGTCATCTTAATTATGCAACTATCTTGAGGCATGTTATGAATAGAGTAATTAGATCAGTAGACTGAAGGAACACATTACTCCCTCATGACAATGGTAGAAGAAAGCACACACTTGAATTGATCTCACTTGACTTGAACTTGCCTGCCTTAAAACACAGACGACCATCTGCTCAATAACATTCGCACCCATTTGGTAGGTTTGTCATTTGCATTGGTATTATTACTGCTTTGCACAGGTTGACACTTAATTTGTAGCAAGTATGTGTACATACATATATGTGCATATTCAGAGCATTCTTTGAATCCTGAATAATACATATTTAAAGTGTTTGTATTTGAAAGGCATCAGCACTGAATTTTCATGCTTGAATAGATGACACAATCTTGTAACAATAAAACAAACAATGATGAAATGAGAACATGGTAAAAAAAAATATTTGAAAAAAAAGAAGAAAAAAAGAAAGAAAAGAGAAAGAAAGAAAAGAGAACAAACAAGCACCAAAACCACTATGTGGCAACAATACTAGCTGTACATGTACATTACACTGATAAACACACACACACTGCTTTTATTTCAAATCTGAAGCTCAGATGACAGATTATATGTCAGGGGGGCTGAATGTATTAACCATACCTTGAGTGCATTCACTATAGCTTTGGGTGAGTTAGGAGCCATGTTACCATTCTCTATGCTCGAACCATATTTCCTGGATGAGTATGATGACTGCAAAAGCGACAAAAAGAAAAAAAAGAGATGAAACATGAGCTTAAGCTATCTTACAGTCTGTGTTCCCTGGTTTATTACTTACTCTGAATCAAACATGTTGATGCTACTAAACATGCACTTTAAAATTCTTTACCATCAAAACACTCAAGCTATTTATGTAGGCCCTTGTAGGGCTCAATACTAGGGGCTAGCTGTGACAATAAAATAAATTTCAAATGATTGGGACACCGAGATAATAAAAAAAAAACACATGTGCTCGTGCGCATACTTGTTTAAAAATGAAATCTGTACATGTAGGTACATTTAAGTTGCTAACTTGCTACCTTCCTGCCCATGTACCATCCATACAGGCAAAATAAATTAAAATAAGATTTCACCAACTATTGCACTAAAAACAAATGTAGTACCAAAGTACCAAACCCCACCCTGGTTGCTTTTTATAATTACTTCCTTACAAGTGAAAACTAACATGCAATATGCATTGTCTCACAAATCCTTAAGTTCACCAATGTCTCATTGAATTTTTAAATAAAACTAACATGACTTTTAATGGGATGTCAGCAAACTTCTGTATGATGGCTACATGAGATGTTGCCTGTTCTACATTCTTCTACATAATTGTTAAATAAAGAAAATAATCCCAAAACACGTTTCCCTTTACAGATAACAGGTCTTTATTTATTGCCGACACCAGATAAAACTGCAATAACATAGGGATATTTATTTATGATAGAAAGAGCTGAGTATTAATCATTAAGACTATATGAGTTGAAATCCAATGACCCAATATACAAGAAATGAATTTACATGGTTTGGATTGGAAGCGCTTGTGACATGATTGGGTGTAGGGCCATCCACCTTGTCCTCTGACCCATTTCTCCTTGTCTGGAAAAGGAAATACACAAGGAGTATGATCAAAGGAATGCAAGAATAGATGAAGCAGAACTAAATGACTGCATGGAATGGACCATTAACAGGAAAGAAAGAAGTCACTCGGGGTATCATACATTGTAGGTTTGAATATAAAGGTTAAATGAAGGGTATTATACAATGACGGACGGTTGAGAGGGCATTCACTGCTTCCAGTGTCTTTTTTCGTAAACAAGTCATCTTGTTTTCAATCTTGCTAATGGATGCAGGTACATGTACAGGTGGACACAAATTGTCCATCAGAATTCCAACATCAGAACTCTGTCCCTAATACCTTGTAATAAAATTTGAATCCTTTCATCATTCTTGACCACTTCTGAAAAATACACTGTAGTCTGTACAACAATGGATTTTATTTTGCGAAAGCAATTTCCAGCAAAAAAGTAAGAGAGATAAAGATAACATGTAGAGAGAGAGCATTTTCTGTGATTTAGATATAATAAATGCACAATGAATCTCAAGATAGATGGAGAAATTTTTGAAAATAGAATAGCGAGTTACCTCTGGTTGAGAAAATTGCCTCTTTTCTTCAAAAGAGCGGATTCTATCCTCGGTGAAAGGCATGTGATCTGAGGAAGGAAATCAAGATAGAAAAAGATGAGATGTCATGTCAATGTCATAAACATGGATAAAGAAAAAAAGATGACAGGAATTACATTTAAGTATGTGCAATACATGTATGTAAAAGCTTGCTGCAAATATACATGTATGAACACAACTATTTTAAGTGCTCTTGATAAATTTATGAAAAAAGGGACAGCGAGAAAACTTTTCATCAGTTTCTTTCTACCGTGCAAAATCTTGTTTGTTTAAATAATACTATAATATGTAAAAGCTTCATTGGAAGCTACATAAATGTACATGTATACATACCGGTATTACACAATTTTACTTACAATATCAATTCTTTTTAACCACGTCTTAATTTCTTTAAGGTACAAAGTTCAATTGTCAGAGAAATCTCTAGAATGAATAACATGTAAAGTTCGAATGTGAAAGACTTGACTGATATTGTGTACTTTGTTTAAAATAATGACAAAGAAACTGACTAACCAAGAAGCATGTGTACATAAACAATGAGCTGGAATTACATGTCACGCACATTCCTGACACTAATTTGTCTTAATACTTAATAATCAAGCAACAAAGGGAGAAACAATGTTTGAAAGCTGTTATGATAAAACAATAATTATGTTGAATAACATCTTTGTGATGAGATTTAAAACAGGTAAATTTAAAACAATAGAAATGATCTTGGTATTGGTATAAATGGAATAAAGAAAAATATATAATGCAGTTTCAATTTGCAAGAGAATGGTTGCAATAATGATCTACATGTACATGTATGATGTAGTCTTGTACATTGCATGTTTCTATACATGATTCTGTACATGCAACATTTTGAGTGACAAAAATTATTTGACATTACAGGTGTACATGTACAATATGTACTACATGTACAGTTGTACATGCAGACATGAGGAGAGATGAAAACATTTGTTGTTCTTACATTTGTTGTTCTTACATTTGTGTGTTGTAAATACATATATTGTACATGTAAGCCTTCAAAGTAATACTGTACAAGTAGCTGTAATTATCATGTTGATGTTTATACAAATTGATAATCGAGGGTAAAAACATCCATTACATACATGTACATACTGTACATTTACAGAAATAGCTCACACTGTTTAATATACAGAGTACACGTACATGAATAATTGACTAGTGACTACCTGTACATGTACATCAGAGTTATATTAATATGCACTGTTTTTTCTGCAAATATTGAAGCTTATCATCTTTCTTGATAAAATGGCAATGACGCCATCAACATTTCAGTCTTTTTGAAATTCAAAGAAAATCTCTTTCTGGTACATTGTATAGGATTTTCAAAAACTCACACCTGATGCATTTGTGATTTATCCGCATTCCTCTACATTTTGTTTGTCACGAAGGAAACAATTCAATTTACTGACAATGTACATTGTACATGTACAGATTCTATTGGAATGCCAGACACAATGGAATAAATGACAATTGATCAGATTATAAGCTTGACTTCTCACTGCTTGTGACAGATTTGTAACGCAGTGTATACATGTAGTCACATCTACATGTAAATCAATCAATCAATCTATTTCAAATGAAAAATAAAAAAACATTCCAGTAGGTACAATATAGGCCTACATGTACATGTACATGTACATGTAAAGTACATACAATTCACCACAATGTACATAGTACATCTACAATACACATATATCCTTGTAACTACCGGTTCCATGTGCATGCCCAGTACCATGTGCATGCCCAGTACCGGTATTGCCCACATGTCGGCATACAGTGTACAGCCAAAATACTGGTAAGTGTACATGTACAATGTACATGTACATATTACGTGAATGTACTTGTACATGTATATTGTACCATAAATGATAAATCTATATGTATATTGTACCATAAATGATAAATCTATAGTATATTGTACATGTACTGTACATGTAGATCCTCTGGTAAAAATGGATGAGGATGCTCTCCTCAAGTGCATACCATATTTGGTCATGTTCCCTGCTATTTGACTCGGACCACTTCTATACAAGCAGATTCATGAACACACAATACAAATCCTACAGGTATCACAGTTGATCACTCTCATAGTATTGACTTTTGGTGGATATCTGGATGTGTCCTTAAGTTGATACAGATCATTTCATTGTTCAAGTATTTGGACATACAAATGTATACCCACAAATGTTTTTGCCAAGAATTATGAACATTAATTTTTTTTTAAACTGTCATGTCAATGATATGTGCACATTGTGCCTATATGTATGTCTATTATTCACAATAAAGCAACTTGCATGAAATGCACATCTACAATGTACATGTACACAAGTACATCAGATACTTTTGAACTTGAACTTGATGGTTAGTATCTGGATGATTGCATTATTTACATTCCACAGCTGGTTGATCTGACATACATAGCCTGCATACTTCAAGTGCATTCAAACTTTCAATTTTCAAAGTTGATTTGCAAGAACTTGTATGTCAAAAGTTCAATTTGAAATTTGAAGATAAGTTTTACCTTTTGGTAATTCAAGGAATTATTGTGCTAATTCATAAGTAGTCCTTATCGTTTTTCATATTTTCTATATAAAAAATCAACAAGTGGCATTGTGCAATACCAAATTACATATTTCCCATCTAGGCTTAATGGGGCAATCTGGTTCCAATAGGCAAATAATTAAGTCAACCCCACCCCAAGGGAGAGAAGAAAGAAAGCAGAAGAAACAAAAAAGAGTGGGGCCTTTAAGAAATGTAGGATATAATGTACATGTAGGTGCAGTGTATATCAAATGAAATAATCAATTTTTGAAAGAATAAATAGGTTTACATGTATATAGGGGCATATCATTATAACCTGGTATTTAAGGGAAAATCAGATTCTTTGAAGACAAATTCTTAACTTTATAAACTTAAAATTGAATACAATTTTTAATGATTAAATGTACGTGACATCAAGAAATGAACAAGCTGCCAATTCATCTCTATTAAATCTAGATTAACACATGTAGCACATAAGGATTTTTAATTCATGAAGAAAAAAATCATCGATTTCTCATGTACATTGTCACACAATGTACCGGTAATTATTTTGTTTAAAGTTTTTTTTAAACATTTTTTTTTACAATCTGGTTAATTAGAGATCCTTTGATTTTTTCTTTTCTTTCAATGTTTTTCGATGTCATTCTTGCTCGAGGTCAAGAGCAAGAATGAACTGAGCATTGAGCACCATTAACTCGGCTTTCTTCTTTGCTTCGAAACGAGGGTTGAGTCCTGACTCGATCAAGACGATAGCTAGCTAGTAGCTACCCACTTGATCTGCACCATGTATCTTTCAACAGCTGGAGCAGCAATATCACACAGCTATCCACATATTTTGCCATGGCCGCATGCAAAGTCATGCCTAATATTCCTGTTTCTTCCCGCCAACCTGTCTTAGAGGTGTCGTAGTTGAGTGGTTTGATGACTTGACTGGAAATGCAAAGGTCATGGGTTCGAGCCCCAGCACTGCACTTATGTCCTTGAGCAAGGCATTTTATCTACATTGCTCCTCTCAATGGTAGGATGCAAACATCATAGTGGTTGGATTAGCATGTGCGCGACTGTAAAACAGCAACTTGCTGGAACACTCCCCAGAGAATGGAGAATGTGTACTATAATGTGCAGATTATAGTGAATCCAGTGACCGAGGTACATGTAATAATATTACTACACCGTAAGCGCTTTGGTCAGTTAATGGTAAAGCGCTATACATGTATATACATGTAAGAAACCGGTATTATTATCATCATTATTATCAAACCATACACCACTGTACAGCGCATCCACAAGATCTCTCAATTTACATGTACATGTACAGCTGTACATTGAGCATGCTGGCTTTTACTTGTACGACAGTTGCTCCCGCGACAATTGCTCTGCATCAATTTCCACCCTGGACCCAGCACTGTACCTACACTGTACATGTATAGTGTAACCCTCATCCTAACTCTCACAGTAACCCTAACCCTAAACCTAACCTACAATGTACATGTAAAACCAAATTGCCACCCTAACCCTTTACCTTCGACAAAATAAAGGTTGGAGCAATTTTCGCATGAGCACATGTCAGGTCACTTGTGCAGCCGTGCCTGTACACATACAAAATTCATGTACAGAGCATCCGCGTAAGGTCCAGACAGATTCGACCTTCCTCTTGAAATGATAGAGAAGTCCGATACCATTCATAACATCTTTAGGGTCCACACAAAGTCAGGATTCAACCCTCCTCTACCCCAAATGTGAAATAACTTTTTGGAAAATACTCCCAACTGGGAGTGGGAGAGTGATGTAGCGTGTCCTCGCCCAGCATGACCTCAGGCCAAAGGTCAAAACTAGATAAATTCAATCCATCCTCCACATCTACATGTACATGTACATACACATCCCAGGCATTTCAGAACATTACCGGTACTTGTGCATATGCATTTAGATTTTAGAGTAGAATTTGTTTCTTATTCTGTTGGGAAATACATATGGAGGTTGACCTGTTTAATGACAAAATACAAAAAACACTCATCCATGCCATGGAATTCATTTGATTTAGCTACAAGTAAATATTTCTTGAACCTCTGAATTCACAGTCTTCCTAGTTTACAAAAACAAAAAAAAGTTGAATTGTAACTCATGTAAGTTTTTGACACAGACTACATGTATATGAGTCTACTAAGATAGTTATAGACAAAGACTTACAGGTTTGGTCAAACTAGAATATCACCTCCAATTTACAAACCACTCTAAAAATATGAATATAAAAGACAATGAACTGATTTCTATTTAAATTCTGATACTATTAAATGTATTTTTTTTAAACTGACGAAAATTTCCATTGAAATGGTAGAAAAAGTAATATGCCAATAAATTTCCCAGAATTCTAGATACATGTATATACCGGTACATGTATAGTACTGTAGATGTGTAGGTAAAATAGATTTATATAATTATATTCACACAAAAAATCTACTGTTCCAAACTGAAACTGTTCATGATTTCATCCTAGTGTATTATACATGTACTGTACATGTTAAATTGTAGTACTCCTAGATTTCTTTTTCTATCACAGTCAAGTAATGTGAGTTTTGAAGAGCTGAATGGTTCAAATATAATTCAAATCAGAAGGATGAATCAATTGAAAGAAGTCACACAAAAATCTCCCTGGAATGCAGAATTTCAATGATCACTGCAACAGAAAGGTCATCAGGAAGGCATAGTTTGGTAACAATTTGAACTATAATTACCGGGACTAACCCTGACAACTGACAAGCAACGTTTGCTTTTGTTTTTTCCCCCATCCACATACTACATTGTAGCTTACCATGTTTACTTATTATTTCCCCCTTTTGTCAATTACTTGTTTGTTTGTATATTTATTTCTTTGTATATTCCTTTTCATTTGTATGTGGAAAATACATAAATGAAATGGATGTACATTTGTATGTATTGCTTCAGGGTAATCATCAAGTGGAAAGATTCACCTGACGATGACATCAAAGGCACAATGAAAATTCCAAAACAAAATGTATGTCTATTGTGAATGATTTCCAGCTGCTCACTAAGAATGTTATCAATACTTAACTTATGTTGACATGACTGCGATACATAAACATGTAGGAGAAAACACATTACAGCTAAAAAATAGATAATTTCATAAATTTTATTTTTTACACACAGATTTTGAAGAAAAAAAAGTGGAATAATTCCACAAGCCTTGCTTTCAACCAAGGTCACCTCATCTTTCTATTGTAACGCCATATTCTGTTAACTTGTTATATTCATGTCATATTTGTAATGTGTGTTATGAAAGAAAGATAAATAAAACTTGAACTTGAACTTGAACTTGAATACCTTATGTTCTAATTTTATTACTGATATATCAATCATGGCAATCAGTTGAGTTAAGCCCATGGCATTTCAGCATGCTTACACACACTCACATGCCATTACTAACTGCCATGCATAGTATACAACAAACAAATAATCGGGAGCGCCATGAGTGTCAAGTCTGACAGATATGAGCGCTATAGCCTACACAAGAACCCAATATTATTATTTATTATTATATTTTGGTCAAACCTACACCAAAATAGAATGGAATGCATGGACAATACAGTATCTCATAAATATGTTGTCTTACATGTACAATACATAAAGACATACATACATACGTTTAACAATGTACTTACCATTGTTTTGCAAGGCTGAAATATCACCACCATTCCCCCACATTTTGGAAGACCCTTCTTTGGATAAATGTCCATCGTTCAACACTGAGGAAGGTCCATTACTCATATTTGTCTTTTCTCTTAAATCAATTCCATTGCCTATGCTAAGAAGAGTACTCTGATTGCCAGTTCTTTCCTGGTCCAGGAGAAAGCACAGCTCTCTCAATTCAACATTCTCCTGAAATAACTTTTCTTGCCGTTCCTCCAATTCTCGTAATTTGTCCTGATACGTGGACACTCCATTGCGCATCACGTTTGTTGTATATTGACCAAAGCGCTGCCACTCACTTGATACTTTTTTACCTTTCTGTCTGTCATCGTCCAGAAAGCAACACAGCTCACGAAGCTCTACATTATCTCCATGGAGTTTCTGATTTTCAGCCTTAAGAGCTTGGTTCTCATTTGTTTTGAGCATCAACTGATGTTCGATTTCCTTTACGCTACCCCCTTGATCAGACAGCAACTTCATTCGCTCCTTTTCACACCATCGTAGCGTCTTACTACATCTTCCCAGCTCAACTTCTTTAACTCTTCATCTGTAGTGAACCTTGGTCCAGGTTTGACTGCCATCTTTATCTCAATGTCTTGACTTACAGTAGTTGTCTCTATCTCTTATACCGACTTTACTGCACTCACATTGTGCATCTTCTCTGTCATGATGAATTTTCCTCTGGCTACTTAAGGTTGAACTCAATGTTTCATCCTGATATCTGCAAAAGATATGGGAAATATGTGTTACCTTTAATTTAATAGTCCTGCAGTGCATGAAGGCCCAATACCAATATAACAAAATCCTCTCTAGACTCTAAATGAATCTGATTACTAGGTAGGTTCTATTAAACCTTCTGCACATAATTCACTAAGTTATGTGCCACCTCGTAAAAATTACAAAAAAGGAAATAAAGTGCTCCATTTCTGTTTCAGTTTAGCTCTCCATGTGTACCAGATTTTCATATAAGACTATATCTTTTTTCTTTCTTTCTTCTTATACAAACCAATGTAATTTTGTATTTAATGTATTAAAGGCACATGCACAGAGTTAGCTGAATTAGTGAACTCCCTGCGTGTGCTCATTTTTTCACTAATCGCTCTTACAATAAAGTAAGTATCGAATTGGCTATGCGAAAACAGCTATTTTCTAGTACACCGTGTGTATTTGCGTTTCGGCAGAACCAACACCACAAATTCTCGTGAGAGTTTAGTGTTTTTGTAATGTACATTGCATGTTAGCTCATTATCACCAGAAACACATGGAAGGTAAGCACTAAGCACCATTAAAACTCTAGTCTTGACTAATTTCAAAATCAAAGTGCTTTGTACGAGTAGAAAGAAGAGTCCACCACTAGCGAACTCCCAAGGTAGTGTACAACTACTTAGTACAAGGTTCTTCGGGTACAGAAACTAGAAATGGGTGATTATTTTAAGTATGCATTTAAAGTTTTGTTTACATCCATCTTCAGTTCACACAGGGTACGGTTGCCAATTAAGGCTAGAAGATTATTACATAGCCCTTAAGTACTTCTTAAGGTAACTCCGGGGAGCTCCGACGCCAACGCCGAAGGCGTCGGAGCTCCGGATCCAGAATCGGAACACGAAAAACAGCAGAGAACGGTCATATTTTATAGAAAACTTAAACGGTAGTGATTATAATTTTGACTTACAAGTGTGCTCGACTCCTCTGGGCATCAGCGAAACCACTTGAAATTATAATTTGAAGAAGTCTTCGATGGGAAAAAGGGTGATTTTCTCGTCCTTAACCGAGCCATCCATGTTGTACCGTCGTTTCAACATGGCGGAGAGAAAGTACGCTTGCGCGGTGGCGGCGCACCAAATATGAATATTCATGCTATAGAGCGCCGTTCGCTCGAAAATGCTGAATATGCACGACTCGAAACAGCAGAGCGGTGAATGTAAACGAGTCGTGCATATTCAGCATTTACTGCGCGGTGCTCTATAGCATGAATATTCATATTTGCTTCGCCACTACCGGGCATGCGTACTTTCTCTCCGCCATGTTGAATCGACGGTACAAACATGGATGGCTCGGTTTAGGACGAGAAAATCACCCTTTTTCCCATCGAAGACTTCTTCAAATTATAATTTCAAGTGGTTTCGCGGATGCCCAGAGGAGTCGACACTTGTAAGTCAAAATTATAATCACTACCGTTTAAGTTTTCTATAAAATATGACCGTTCTCTGCTGTTTTTCGTGTTCCGATTCTGGATCCGGAGCTCCGTCGAGCTCCCCGGAGTTATTCTTAAGGCTACTACTGTACTAGGCCTAGACCTACTTTGTTATTGCAATGTCAAAACATGGCCACCTTGTCCTTGGCCTTTTGACTAGTACTATAGTAGTAGTATTCGAGTCTGATGAGTTTGTGCTTAGAACTAGAACTAGAAGTCTAGATCTAGAATCTACTCTTTATAATTTAAGGTCAGGAGTAGATCTAGGCCCAATACCAGATTAAGCATTAGAAGAATATACTAGAAAATTCATGTCCATTTCAAGTCAAATCTTAGGTGCGCATACATTATATTATTGTGCTCCCATCACATGTACACGGCCCGGCCCGGCCAGGTACCTAGCAATCTCCTTTCAACAGCCAGACTCAGCCGCTTCACTACCGAGATTTTCGGCCACTCAGGAGTCTCAGCACTGCTGAGCGCAACGGATTGCAATATTTTGAAATCATAAATTTGTAGCGCTAGATTCCAACATTGAAATAAAGATAGAAACACCCATTTAATCCAAGCAGAACACAGTACATAAAAAGAAATAATATATTTACTCACATACGTTGTAATCAGATGAAAATGGACACAGAAAGGGTTATAATTCAACGATGAAGTTTGTAGACCTCCAATACGATCTAAAACACGTCAAAGTTGTAGTAGTAAACATGGCCGCATCTTGACCTCTGACCTCAATCATTTAACTGTACATGTCGTGCTATCATTACAACATACTCCCTCTGTGCAAATTATTTTCTTGTCGGTTTGTTCCAATTTTATAACTCGAATCAAATTTTAAAAAAAAGTGAATCATTGTTACGACATTAAATACTAATATTTGTCAAGAAATAGAGTTTTGTATTTCTTGTAAATAAGAAAATGATGCCAAAAAGAATATGTAACCTGTTGAGAGAATATGTACATTCGTTCAAAGTAATGCTCAAAAGTTTCATTGTCGGGGGTCTAGCTCTGTGTATACTCCGAAACCGCAAAACCGGAATTGATAATGGCGCGTGGTATCTCCTCAATCCAACATTCCTTTTCACTGATGAATTATGCTACATGCCTTCTATGTAAACATACGGAATTTTAATGGAAACTTAGAACATCAACATATTTTTGGGGTTGTTCCTGAACTTCCTGAAGCCAATAGGCAATGACGTAACATACCAGTACCATTAACGGTATCCAGTCATACACCTCGACCACGCCCATCTCCTCCTAAGACCTAAGCAGTAAGCTCATCATGGATGCGTGGTCCTGTTTTTTTGTGTGTGTGATTTAAATAAATGCATTTTTTATGTAATTCATCATCATCATCATCAAGGGCGTCAATCCGGGGAGGGGACGCCCCCGGCCCCACGATTTTCCTAGGGGGCATTATATCAAATGTCCCCCCCCCCCGCCATGTTTTGTCAGAAAAGAAGTTTTTTAATAATGTAATGTAACGTCAAAGCTTCCGCGCTTCGCGCGGGAGAGGGCCGGGGAACTGAATTCGAGAACGGTACAATGAATCGTCTTCTTTCTCTAAAAATTTAATGAAACGTCAAAGCTTCCGCGCTTCGCGCGGGAGGGGGAAACTGAATTCAAACAAAGATTAAGAGTCAAGAACGGTACAACGAATCGTCTTTAAAAAAAAATCTTCGCGCGGGAGGGGGACTGACTGAATTCAAACAAGGATTAAGAGTCGAGAACGGTACAATGAATCGTCTTCGTTCCCTAATGATTTAATGAAACGTCATAGCTTCCGCGCTTGGCGCGGGAGGGGAGGGGAACTGAATTCAAACAAGGATTAAGAGTCGAGAACGCCGGTACAACGAATCGTCTTCTTTCTCTAAAAAATAATGTAATGAAACGTCAAAGATAATTTTTAAAAAGACAATAAATGAACCGGTCACCAATGAAAGTACATGCCGTGAAACAGAATAACGAGAGAGAGAGAGTGTGTGTGTGTGTGTAGCAACATAAGTCATAACGTGGTATAACTTTGAAAGTAACTGTAAAGGTGACATGTAATTGTGTCCCCCCCCCCCATGCTCAAACTCGGATTGACGCCCTTGATCATCATCGCAACTACTTTCGGAAAATCAACCTAATGCAATTTCAATGGCCTTGTGCGTCAACTTTTGAAATGTGCGAACATATTTTACAAAGACGTATTACGTAATCCGGACATTATTTTTATAATCTATCTGGTTCTGCATCCGATTCCACCGTGTTGTTGGCGTAATTGTGCATACAAAGTCATTTAGGGATATTATTATAATGTTATTTGACATCTTGTTCAGCTACTAATACTATGACACTTGACATTATTAAACCAATTAAGAATTAGAATTTAGTACACAGAGAAGTCAACAACATTTATTCATCCATCTCACATCACAACGATGTCATGAGCAGTTACGAAGATATTAGTGAGTTGTTAACTTGTTATATAAATGATATAAAATTGACACAATATTATTTACTCTCGTTTTTGCTATTAATTAGGCCTATATATGAAACGACGACGGAAATCATGATATTTATTCCTTCTTTTTAGATTTCGGGCATATTAATTTTAGGCCCTATGTGAAAAATGAAAACTTCTATACTTGTGCAATATATTTTTAGTTATAAAGAGTTTGACCATGTTTACTTCGATTTTGTATTCTGTATAATCTGGTATAGAACACCTTTTTGATTTTTTTCTTCAAACATTATAAAGGAAATCCCTTTTTCCCAGAAATTTTATTAGCACAGATGAAAACACAGTATATCAAACTTTGAAGAAATTGGATGCAAATTCTATCTCACTCCATCGATCCACCTATGGTATTGTGCTTACACTTACTTGTCATCTAATACGCGTTACAATGTTGTTTCCCGGTCCCCCTGGATCGCCACTAACTAAACTCCTATCAATTTTACCTTACTGTTTCATATGGGGTAATACTGTCTAGTTTCATATGAAATAACATTTAAATATCGACCCTGTCGAGGATGGGGGAGGGGGCGTCAAAATGTATTTTGCTAGCATTGACTATCATGGTATTTAGGCCAATGTGCCGCGCGGGTTTTCAAATAGGGGGGCTTCACCTCCCAAAACGCCAATACCCAGACACGCTAGTGGTAGGGTTGAACATTACGTTCAATGAAACGAATAATTATTTTACATAAGCTTACACTGTGGAATATCTTCGATAATAGTTGTTTGTTTGAGTGTTGTTTGTTCTACTTTTATTTTCCGGCGTCATTTTAATGTGATTGAAATTGGAATAGAGAAGAGGTCGGAAAAACATGTTATGATGCATACAAATGTTGGAGTTAGATATAATTCCTTGTCTCCTTGATGATCGTCATGGTGATTATTTATTTGTAAAAGGCATTTCCAAACTGGTAGACATAAATAACATTAGGTCTTAACATTCAACCTTTAGTTTAACCTGTTTATTTATTAAAAAGGAGAGATTTTTTAAAATTTAATATATACGCATCCACCTCAAACGACTTGGATTTTATTCCGAATTTTCTCTGTACGGGTACACAAACAAGTGTGGTAGAATATAAACATTTGTCTTTATTGTACTTCTTTGTTTTCTGAGTGCATGGGTGCAAATAACACCTAAAATATAACTTCTTACGGAGGAAGGTCTTTCGCTATTTGTTCTTACAGTTATAATTATGTTCCACATGCTTTGGATGGATATTTTGTCATAATACACATTACAAACAAAAAAAAGAGTAAATTTATTACCTACCTACAAAGCTTCAATAGAGGGCGCAATATCTTGAAATTGTCATTCTGTTAGCTTTCAAAAAGCTTTATTACCCATTCATTTCTTTATATATTATATCCTTATCATCATCGTCATAATGATAGTAATTGTTGTTAATATTATTAGTGTTATTACTATCATCATCATCATCATCATCATCATCATCATCATCATCACCATTATCACTATTATTGTCATAAGTATTTCTATTTTTATTACTAATACTATCATTATCAAGATAATTATCATTGATGATGAATATCATCATCATTATGTACATATTATCTTGTCCATTGCCATACTAATTTGTTTATAACTTTCTCATTGCCAATATAGCTTTCCCTTCATCTCTCGTATCTCCCCCCCCCCCACTCTCTACTCTCTCTCTTTAAACTTATCCTCTCCCTCTCTCTCTTTAAACTTATCCTCTCCCTCTCTATTAATTTATGCCTCTCTGTCTCCTTACCATCCAAAACACACAAATACTCCATCAATTTATCTCTCGTTCTTCACGTTACCTTGATCTCTCTTTCCGAAAGACACAGTACAGGATTGGATTCTATGTCATGGTATATAGACCAGAATTAAAGCAATCTACCAGCTCATCTGCTTGTTTGTCCTATATATTTTATCCTTCCACTGGGGTATCATTCTATCAAAATAAAATACAAAATCTTAGCAAGGACACAATAATAAAAACAAGTCAATACATAATTATTTTTTTCATTAAAAAAATGGCAATTTACAGCATAATTTATTCCAGTTTTTATAGAATATATTACAAATTGTCTTCAATGCACCACAAGATCTTAGATAAACTGAAAAATACACAAGAGACGGCCAACAAGAGAATAAGTAAAACAACTAGAAGCATTTCTGATTGCACCAATTAATTGAATAGTACTCACACACCATCCAAAAATAATAAAACCTAATAGTTGTATAAGTGCTTCATTATATCATTCTAAGAGCTTTAGAATGGTTTGCCGTGGTAAACTATGAATACTCCACATTGCAAATTACAACTCCTAACTGAAAGACCGAGAGACCTACTACATAATAGGCTGAATACTAGAATTCTAGAGGATACCAAGGAGTTACTGCCTTGAGGATACATAAATTCTTATTAAAAATAGCACAACTTGTACACCATAAGTCACCAAAATATATTTCTTACAAGCTAGCCTCTTACATGTATAATATTGTGCAATTTGATTGCAACAGTGCATTCTTAGACATGTTTTCATGATGATATTAAAGTAAAAACTTGAAGGTATTTTTCTTTGTCCTCTTTTGCAAAAAGGATGGCGATTAGAGTTTAATGTTCCTGATTTTTGTTGTTTAGTTTTGAGCAAACCTAATTTATCCACATGAATACTATCAAAGACAAAGCAACCTTGTTAATCATGTACAAAAGAAAACATACAATTCAACACAAAATAGTATGGGAAGCTTTCATTTAAAATATGTATAGCCATGATTTGCAACCATGTACACAATCACACATCAGTGACAATAGTCATCAACATGTTATACTTAAAATAAGGAGAGAAGGAAATAAGTTTGAGAAGATGACAATGCAGAGTAGAGTTACACCCTTTTGTTATGTGAATATATAATATTGGTTTGGTTGTTTGTATGTGTATATGTGTTTCTATTGTACTTTCCTTTCCTGTATTGATTTCTTGTATTGCCTGTTATTCCTGGTGGAAGCATATTTCAATATTTGTTGACAAGAATAGATAAATTATCAATTATAAGCTTACATGCATAGCAAATCTGTAAACAATATTGCCAGTTTAAAAGCTAAAAAAACAAAAACAAAAACAATGGTAGAAAATTATCTATTGCTATCTAACATAAAATGATTGGTTAGTAGTCATATTTCCAGATCTCTTTTCCTCCCATTTTATACTTGTTTGCTTTTCTTCCTAGTTATACATGTACTGGTACATATTTCTGAATAATCGTAACCAATAAAAGGTAGCTTTAACTTACAACCATTTGCATGCTATTATGAATCTAAAAGGAACTGTACGATTAAGAGCTTTTCAGAACTAGAAGTACGTCATTCAATTTATCCTACATGCACATTGTTAGTTACACATTTAAGCAAATGAAACCATCAGTAACAAATATTTAAATCAGGATATCTGATTTTGAGATGATAATGAAAATATGGAAAAGATAATTACATTTTAATACAATTGTGAAGCACGAGATGTACAAATGATGATATATACATTTTGCAAAATCATACTATCAAAACTTGAAGGTATTTCTATATTCTCCCCCTTTTTTGCAAAGAGGTTTGCGATAAGAGTTGCATGTACTTGAAATCATCTGTGTTTAGTTTTGAGCTAAATCTAAATCCACATGAATACTATCAAAGACATAGCAACAATCTTCATAATGTACAAAATAAAACATACAATTCAACAGAAACTTTTCATCCAAAATATGCATAGCCATTAGCCATGAACCATTTACACTCATACATTAGTGGAAATAGCCATCAACATATTGTACTTGAAATAAGCTTACATACATAGCAAATTTGTAAATACTCTATTGCTAGTTTGAAAGCAAAACACATTGAAAGATGTTACGTATTGCTATCTAAAAAAAAAATTGATCAAAAGTCAAATATCTCTCCTCTTTTCCCATTTTCTATTTGTAATTTTTGTATGATTTTTTTCTTCTTCCTTGTTATACATGCACAGGTTCATATTTCTGAATAATCTTAACTCCAATTAAAGGTAGTTTCAAGCATTTGCATGCTATTACCAATGTAAATTGTACCATATAGACCCTTTTAGAAGCATAAGTATGACATTTAATTTATGTTACACATACATTGTATGTTGTAGGTTACACATTTAAGCAAAAGAAACCATTAGCAAACATACATACATGTACATTCATCATACATTTCATCAGGATATGGGATTTTGAGATAATAATGGAAATATAAAATAGATAATTACATTTTAATACAAATATGAAGCAAGAAATGTAAAAATGTTTATACATGTATATACATTTTGCAGAATCATCCATATGTCGGTCTTCATTAGTTCTCAAAAGCTGAAATATATGTGATGAAAAATAAACTAAAATTTGTCATCAGCATACATCAAGACCCTATATGTGAAGATCTGGTTAAAAAACACATACAGAAAGCATCACAAGAATATGACCAAGATAAGAATAAAAACTCTAGAGATAACTGACATACTGCCTGAACATAAAATCATGACAGCATTGTGTGAATTTTAAAAATTCCACTGAATACATGTACTTCTAAAATAAGGCTAGTTAGGGATTTTTTAAAATAATAATAAAAAGATTTAAAAAACATAGAATGAGAAGCAAGAATATGCTTTGATTGTATGTGATGCTTCAATATTAATTTCAGGTATAAAAATGTTAGAAAATATCAGTCTTACATATACATGTACATGTACAATGTAGTTCATGTAAATAAATGATATTTTCTGTTAAAAGACTAAGTGCTATCAAAAGACTACTAGTAATGTTTCTTCATATCTTATAGGAAAATCATATTTACGTAAGTACCTTTGAAATCTGACAACAGAAATTGAAAACTTCATTTCCAACCTGAATTTATAAAGAATTTTCAGCTTTAATTGATATTTCAGTGATTAGTCACTGTACTTACAGTTTTGTATTTTGGTATTAAACACACAATTACTGTGACCAAAAAAAAACAAAACAAAACAGTTAACAGGGTGTTAAGCTCTTTAATATTTCCCCAACTGATATTCATACTTGCTAGACTAAAATCACTACTAAGTACTAACTACGTTTCAGCTGAAGCAGTATTTTGGCAATTCAAGATAGAAATACTAGACAAGAATACAAGTGAACCATAAGATATACAATGTTTAACATCACAATGTTAAAAACCATTTTTAAAAAGTTGTTAATTAAAAGTACATCAGATTTGCAAGAGCATTCCAGAACAAAGTACTGTGTAAAATAATGTGTGGTTACATTACAAAAATAATTCCAAAGTATAAGAGATAGCAAAATACCAAAGGAAACAACTATTGATAAACAATAATTTTGCTTGAAACTTTCCATTTTTCAACACTGGACAAGTCAAAATAGATAAATTATATACAACATGTAACAAATACAAAATATAGAAATATAATATTGTTAAAAACTTATAAATGTTTAATTTAAAATAAAACTGATTGTGTACAGCTATGCACTTAAGAAATAGAAAAATAAAAAAATTCAAGCAAACTTCATTTATTTAGTAATTGCTGAAGGAAAAATTCATAATTTTTTGTTTTCTTTGCATTCTATGTCAATTTGGCAAACAAGCAAAGGAATATGGGTGCAATTATAATAATAATAATAATATTCAGTTCTTGTATAGCGCATATCACATTATAATGCCTCTATGCGCTTCCAAAGAGCTTTGGAAGTTATTACTCTGGCTTTAGCATGGCTGCCATTACGGCGCTCTAGCATTTCAAGGAATTAATTCCTGCCAGGTACCCATTTACCTCACCTGGGTCAAGTGTGGCAAATGTAAATTAATGTCTTGTCTTGCCAAAGGACATTAGTGCCGCAGCAGGACTCGAACCACGGACCTTGTGATCCACAGTCCGGTGACATATCCACTCGACCACGACACCTCTACATTTTATGCAACTAAAACTAAAACAGGAATGATACGCCACTCTGCTACTGTTTTGTGGTTATCTTACTGCCTACAGCACTTTCGACTAATTTGTGTCATAGCCATCAAAAGCTAACTACAAGAGGCAGATATAAATATATGACATTCACTCACTGTTTGATTGACAATTGACATCATAAAAGGAGTTTTACTTGATACATCTTCTTTTGGTCTCTGGATATTGATATTCTAGTGCTGTGTGAAACTGAAGGAAGAGGTAGTAATTATTACGATTCTCCTCGTCTTTCTGCTGATGGAATTCTGTTGTCTCTTTGAAGCCCTTGTGAACAACAAATGCCTTATCCAGCACTGCAAAGTTGAAACCTGCCATATACAGCTCACATACCTGCATAGAAGAAAACAGTATGAATGTGGAGATACAGATTATGTCCAACAAATTCAAACTTGAAAATTTCACCAAGATGTACAAATTGAAAAGTAAGCAAAACAAAGACACGCTTAGTTTTCACACTACACCACTATGGTCCCCCATAAAGTTTTTTTTTTCCCCTCTTGAAAATATAAATACGAAACGTTTACCTGTTCCTTATGAAAGCATTTAGAAAACATTTTATGAAAACCTTCTGAAAATTTGCATAAATCTTATAGTATGGTTCTTCTAAAATACATTGGTCTCATTTATACTCTAAATCAAAAATATTGTTTTTACACAAAATATTAGATATCTTGTTTGTGATCAATTTGTAATTATTCAAAGATAGGATATGATAAAAATGGATGTAGATTAAAGAAACACAGATTTTCTGAAAATTTTGCAATTACAAGGATCTAGAATTTAAAAAGTTGTTCCAGTAGATTGAGTAGAATTAAATCTTCATCTCCTTCAGATCCCAAGAACAATAGTTGCCTCCAGCAAAATGGCTTTCTTGGACGCAACATCCTTTCTGTGAAACAAGTTACCTTTGGAGTTGAGAACCACAACATCGTTACAGAGTTTCAAGTCTAAGGTGAAATCCTGCTTTTTTTTAGCAATGCTTGACACAAGAAGTACTTATACTCTTATTTATTATCTAATTTTTTCTTGTGCGCCTTAGAATAGAAGTTCTAGATAGATGGTGCAATATAAATGCCTCTTACTTTTATTATACATGTATTTATTAATGAATCCAATGTCTAATTACAAGCTATGACTAGACAACATCAACAACAACAACAAAAATAGATGTGGAGGGATAAGAGTTTTGCAACAGAGATTGCTTTTGCTGATTTTCATTACAGCCTTTTTTTTGGTAATTGAAACTGACTGAACATTACCTGACTGATGCGATTGTAGCCATACTGCCTGAATCGTTCATCATAGAGGGGTGCATCACTCCTGCTGATGTAGAAAGGTTCCCACATGGGCTTCCACTCCACAGTATATGCCACTCCAAGCTGACCTGTGAAGCTCTGTAGCAAAACATATCATATGGATAAAGGATCTGATTTAATTCATGGCTCAAACTTCTGCAATTATAATGAGCTAATAAGAATATGAATCCTTAAAAAGTTAAAACATTGTTGAAGTGATAAAGAACAAGCTTTAAAGACATGCTGCCGGAAGTTTCCATCTGCAGTATGTCAAAATTCCTCGACATCGGTTTTGATGTGTGTATCAGTCTCACACATGGCGAAATTGGATGTCCTACAAAGACATTACTTGAGCATACCCCCCAGTCTCTCTGAGAGTCTTCGGTAAGAGGACTTTTTGATGAACTTTCCTAATGGGGCAGTTGGTGGAGGGTGCAGTGCATTACATAAGACCTGTCTGTAGTAAAACTTAACGCCACTCTTAGTGATTGATAATATCTGTTATCGTATTCATCAACCGAATGGTAATAACCCATCCTTCTGTCTTTAAGATTTGTTTTAACCAATGGGAGCTACACAGAGTAATCTTGGACTTGGTCTTAGATGCCTAATTTTCTGAGACAAAACATTTCCAAAGAATAAGTCTAGAAATTTACAAACATTCAAAAAGCCAGGAGACAAGAACCTTCAAAAAACTTTAGAAAAGATGAAAACATTTAACTTCCATCACAAAAGAATCATACTTCTAAAAGGAGTATTACGTACGATCTTCTAAGTTCTATTCTCAAAGCACTGCAGAATTCCTAGCTGCACTGAATATTTACCATTTATATTTTTGAAAAGCTAATTCTAAATATTCCAAATATTATGATTATGTCTTGCAACTGAATACTGGCTACACATCAATTTAATATTGGAAAATCTAAATTACACACCCGAATGGTGATGCAATAGTCAGGGCCAAGTAGACACCCTTTCGTACTCGGCCCTAGTGCTTTAATTGTACTGAAAAATCATACAATTCCTTTAGGTAGATGATGGAGCTCTGTGGTCCAGTAATTTAAATGGACCTGATTATTATCCTCCTTGAGTGGCTTACCTGAAGACTGGTCCATCGTGTATAGTCTGTATGGTTCTGGCAATGGGGACAGGCCTTCACATAAAACTGTCTCACTTTATCCCTTTCCAAGTAACTCAGCAGTTCCTTCTTATCACCAGGCACCTTGGAGACTGCTCTGTCATCCATCTCAAATGCTGGTAATACAAACACCATCTGTTGCACCATATCTTCATCCAGCCATAGAGACGATGAACCCTTCACGAAATTCAGAAAATTCTCTCGCAGGCCAACACTTGGAAGCATATCAATATCCAGCACAAAATGAAACTCTGTTAACATGTTTGCACGGCCAACATTCCTCAGCAGATTGTTTGGGTACAAGATGCCATCTGCAGCATAATTGTTTACACTGCTATATGATGCCTTGATTGCATCCATGAGTTTGCTGCAATGTATTAAAGGTACTGTGATGGAAAGTTTATTGTTGACAGAACCAAATATTTCAGCCTCTTCTGATACCGAGTTAACTGGATGAACCAAATGGAATGTTACATTTCTTCTCACTCCTAAGTTGCACTCTTTGAGTGACATGATATAACTGACAATAGTTTTGACATCATATAAACTCCCAAACACAGACAGAGAAATGGGTCCTTTCCATCTGTCTACTAACTCTGGTACGTGATATAAGTTATTCATGGAGCAGTGCGTGATGAGAGTGATGTCTCTTCTCTTGATCGATTTGGGTCTGCTTTGAGTCTTTGCAAAATCATAGAATATCTGGTATGAGCCATACGTGTTGAGCTTTGCTGTAGGCAAAGTAATATGGATGAGTTGATCTCTCTGTTGATGTGTCTGATTCTGGTTCTGCTTGTCTGACATTGGTAACGCTTCTCTTGCCCCATTTACTAGGTTGCGGTTAGGATTTCTGTTATCCAGCCATGAGATCATGGTAAGTTGTATGAGTTGTAATAGTGTCAGTACCACCACAAGGGCACAGATTGAGTACTGCAGCAGTGTGCAACGCATCTTGAGTCATGAAGTACACCTCTAAGCAGAACATCTCAATTCAAATTCTGCATGAAAGAAAAAGAAAATGAATTTTAACATATGATCAAAGTAACAATGGAAAGAGATTTGAAAATTTATTATTCTTTTCTTCATACAATGTACTATCCACTGCAGACAAATCCCTGGTAATCCACACAACGCCTATTATAGGAATCCACACAATGCCTATTATAGGAAGCCCCACATGGGGAAGACAACCTTGTTTTAACTTTTACATACATGTACATCTGACCTTCCTTGCTCTCTGGCTTTGGTGATCTTAAAAGATCAGCTTGGTCAGAAAGCATTGTCTTTTTCTAAACATGTCTTGAAGTCTATTATGTATAAGACTTTATCTTTTCTTGTTTGGTACATGGCAATTTTTAACGAATTAGGAAAATAGTCTTACTTAAAATTCAATCACAAAGATAGAGGCTAGTGCCTAACTAACTCACTAATATTTAATAAGGACATAAAACATATAGCAAATCATTTCAAATAAGTTTGCAGACTAGTTCAAGTCATATAGATCTTGGTCTACTACCATCTTCTTCTTCTTCTCCTTCAACTTAGTTCAAGATAATCTGCCTCTTTCAATACTGAAGATTCTTGCAGATGCCGTATTAGACCGAAAGCTTCAGTCTCTGATATCGATGGTTGTTCCGCTGAGATTGCATCTGGCTCCTCTGACCGCCTCTATACATAGACTGAAGTACAGCTATGCGGTAGTGTGCGGAACGAATGGTTCGGTTTAGCCGGACAGAGATGAATGCGATATGCATCGAGATTTTTCACTCTTTACGTCTTCACACATTCACTTTAGCTGCAATATTACACTGAATCTAAATAGCCATAAGAAATAACCCGGAAATATATACTTTGACTTACAATAGCTTGCTCATTTAGATCCTATATTAATGATTAATCCGAGAAAGTCTTGTAGTCAACAAGATTTGTTGTCAGCCATCTTGGTTTGAGTTGATGAATATTCATTTTTTCTTTTCGAACATCCAATAGCTACGTATGAGTCAGCCCGGCTTGAGCCGGTGATGTTTGTGATCTTATTTATAAATCAGAAAATTAGATCTAAATAAAGAAAATCGGGGGAGAAACTTGGTGCAGCAAAGTGCTGCACCATTGGCTCTATCTCTCCCTATAGTGCGGCGTACTAATTACCGTCTGTGTATGGGGAATGTCAACAAATGTCAGTTTTATTAAAGAATGACCCATACCAGACGGTTATTTCTGTCTAATGCCGTATATACTCGGATCAGCCTGATTGGGGGTGTGCAGGTGGACCACTACACCGGGGTTTCCCCCTACTGTTTTTAGGTACGTTACAATCCGCGCTGTGCGGTGATCAAAATCTGACTTCTTGTGTGCGCCTTAATGTGGCGGTGCGGGGGACTCCCCTTAAAACACCGTTTTCGTAGCTGTTATAGGGGTTTGATATTTAGGATACTAGGTTTATCGTATTCGTTACACTTTCCTCTTTAATTTGGTATCCACTTTGTATGGAGATTTTCATCACAACGATCACCAGAGAGCAAACAAAATGAAAGTCAACTTCCACCGTCTTTTACTTAAGGATCGGGTCGTCAGGAATTGAAAAAGTAGGTAGACCGATAGCCTACCTATTTATCTGTGCTCTTGTGAAATTTAATTGAAATCCTTCAACGAGAAATGTGTATTTTTTGCCCCTTAATTTATGGATGTCATGTCATGTTTTGCAACTTTGAACGGCAGTCACTGGTGAAGGTGTACAGCGCATGCGTGTGTACGTACGTGTACAGTGTATATGTACGCGACTTGTTGTGTGGTGATCGTGGGATTGATGCGAACGATGCGAAGAAAATATCGTTTTCTGCCCCAGTTTTTATACAAAAATACTGATTGTGAATATGAAATCATGTAAAATATGGATAATTTATACATCATTCGTATATTATATGAAAAGAAACCATTCATTTTGGCCAGGAGAAAGGCAATGAATGTGGATTTTATAAACATAACAGGAATTAAATGTTGTGAAAATCGAGCGACTTTCTCCAGACAGATATGCGCATGCTCGGTCAGATTGACCTTGTTTTTATTGTTCTTGGTTTCCGGTTGTTCCTCGATCACAGCTTTTTTCTTAGGTCAATAGTAAATGAATGGGTAGACCGAAAGCTTCAGTCTCTGATATCGACGGTTGTTCCGCTGAGATTGCATCTGGCTCCTCTGACCACCTCTATACATAGACTGAAGTACGTCAATGGGATAGTGTGGGGAACGATTTACGTCTTCACATATTCATTTTGGCTGCAATATTACACTGAGTATTATAACAAATAATAAATAACCCGGAAATATATACTTGACTTACGATAGCTTGCTCATTTAGATCCTAAATTAATGATTAATCCGAGAAAGTCTTGTAGCCAACATGATTTGTTGTCAGCCATCTTGGTTTGAGTTGATGAATATTCATTTTTTCTTTTCGAACGTCCAATAGCTACGTATGAGTCAGCCCGGCTTGAGCGGTGATGTTTGAATATTCATAAGTCCAATATCAAACACGTGCTCTGATTGGCCATTGGGCTTGTTTTGGTCGGTTGACCCGGAAATATATCGGCGGGTCATGTCATAGATTACCAGTTCGAATGCCGTTTCATGGTTCTGAGATAAACAATTGGATAATTCATATACGTAAGTCCGTAAATTTCGCATTTAGAAATAGGTAATAAAACTTATACAACTGTACATAGGAGAAAAAAATACAAATTTGATTTCTATCTGATTTATAAATCAGAAAATTAGATCTAAATAAGGAAAATCGTGGGAGAAAGTTTGGGGTAACAAGTGCTGCACAATCGGCTCAATCTCTCCCCCCGTTGCGAGCCGTATTGGTTACCGTCTGTGTATGGGGAATGTCAACAAATGTCAGTTTTATTAAAGAATGACCCATACCAGACGGTTATTTCTGTCTAATGAATGGGGAGCGACAGCTTAATTTTCCATGTCAAAAATGACTGTAACTTCCTTAATACTGAAGCTAAGGAAGTGAATTAGGTATCAAATGAAATGTCTTCTGATGCTTTATCTGCTAAGGTATATCACAGCCACAGGTTAAGTATTACAAATCTCAAAATTTTGTAACATCCCTAGTGTTTTCCACTTAACATAGCCTAGCTGCGTCTATCTATGAAACAATGGGAGGGGCACGTTAACACACAACGCAGGCTTAAGTCATCCGCCTGGGTGGGATTCGAACCAGAGATCTTTGGTTCGACAGGCAGACGCTTTACCGACTGAGCCAACTCGCCTCCCGGCTCCCCTGATCTAGCTATGTACCGTAGCTGTCTACTAGTCCGCCTGTAGCCTGTAGGCTATATATTTATTTCCCGCTACACCAAACTCAACATGTGGGACATGAAATAATGGAATTTTGAAACTAACATTCATTACAAAAAATGATCAGGTCAAGGACAAACTCTACAAAATGTAGTGAAATAACCAAAATGTAAGCATTCATTTCATCTATAAAATGTGCAACAAGAACCAAAAAAATGTCAATAAATACCTCTCAATTTGCTTGGTTCAGCCTTTTCCCAAAGTGCGAACATCTCGTACTAGTGTCATAGCTCACTCTCAGCTCTATAAATCGGTTACGCCTATAGGCTGCACACAAAGTGTTCGGCGCTCTACATACTCAGCGCCGCAACATCTAGACCGAGTACGGTTGCACCTTGAAAACTACTGACCCTAAAAATTTCTCGGTAACGGGAAAAAATCTGAACAAAATAATGGGGAACAAATGAATGGCCCTGCCCAAAATAACAACCCATGCAAGCCAGCGCATTCAAAAGAAATACACCTAACTTATTCATTTCTTTAACTCAAGCGTTTAGGTGTCAAATGTTAATATTCCAAGTGTGAAATTTCCGCCCTGTGAAAATATTAAAACGGGAGGTTATTATTTTTGTCTTCGTTTTGTTCTAATTGTTAGTTTCAAGTTTGTTTGTTCCACATTTAAAAAAAAAACATAGACAGACATATAAAATAGAAATTATATATAATATACATGTAGTATGAGGCTATAATATATGAGCACGTCTCAATGATACTTAATTATGATAGATTTAGTAGAATCTGTGGAACCTATTGAAAAGCGGTGCTTGTATATAGTAGGTTCCTGATAAAAAAAAGACATGCATTGTAGATGAAAACCCGTAGCAGTAGAGAATGATCTAATTTAGAGGGGGAATTTAAAAGACAACGGAATAAGGAAATTTATATACAAATGCATTATATAGCACCAATCGATAGTCACTAGTAATCACCCTGGGTAGTCAACCGAACGAAACATCAAGTGTATCTATATACATTAATTAAGTTCAAGAATATGATTACATGAAAGGTCAAGCTGTATATTAATTGGAGAAAACCACCAGATAAATGTTACACAGTTTCCCGAGTGAAATGATCAAGAGGCCAGGATCGATTGGACCGTGTACACCAGGCCGTCCATGAAAAGAGAACGCGAATTAGATTAGATAGTACCCTGAGAAAATTATATAGCAACAATTTGTTCATATGCATTCAATAGTCGAGAAAAAAATTGTGTCGTAAACAGTTCAAAATACCAAATCCTCCAATGCCTCCAATAGAGCACAAAATTCTTCTATAATTATCATGTATATATAATATAGGCCCCCAGTGTTATTTAGGGTACGCGTATATAATTATGCTTGTTCCCTCCCTTTGAAAGCACCCCCTATCTCAGGACTGCCAACATTTCTGAACCCCCCTTTCACGGGCTTTTCCTGACTTGGAGACACCCCTAAATCCGGAACACTGCTCAATGTAACCCCCTATCTATGATATAGAGAAAGAGAAAGAGAGAGAGAGAGAGAGAGAGAGAGAGAGAGAGAGAACACCCCCTTTTTAAAGAAATCTCCGGGTGAAAAGTAAAATACACCCCCTTTTTTGTTTTTACAATTCTCGGGCCCGCGGACTTTGTCGCGCGAAAAGTAGGCCTATATCCCTTTACCGGAGATTTTGGGAACACGAATGCGGTCCCTCCGACCCCGGAGTGGGGGGATATAGGCCTAAATTATATCACCATGGGATTAAAGAGATATGACATTTTCCATCGGAGCTTTGACCCCACTTTGCATAATGTATGCAAAGATCGCGTGGCGCGAAAGTTGAATAGAGTTAGGGCGTTGGTCATTGACTGCTATCTAACGGGGCAGTGCGGACCACCCAATTTTTAAAAATTCTAAAAGAAATTTTCCTTCTTTACAGTCTTTTCTTTTTTTTTTTTTTTTTTTTAGGCACGTTGATATTCTTGCTTATGTTCTGCTTGACTAGATGGTGTCAGGTCTTTCCAACCTTGGCTAGACAGGAGATGTGTGACAAATATCTTAATTTGCTTACAAGCTTGGCTCAAGGTGGAGCAAATGAAATAAATTATGCTTAAAAGATTGGCTTGACAGGTGTTAGAACCAACATTGACACAAAGAGGTGTTCTATTCATACGCTTAAATTTTATTATCCAAGGTAACCTGTTGTGTGTATAGCGTTACTTGGTGCCAGTAAACGAAACGTCCGCAGCCGTCCTAGATGAGCGGTGCTCCCCTAGTGTTTGGAAAGTGTTTAAAGGTACTATGTCCCATTTGCAGGCCCCAAAAATGACAAAGTTAAATTCCAACGGCATTTGAAAGACAATACTAATTTAGAACTTCCCCCCCCCCCAAAAAAAAAGGGGCTTGAAAATGTCTTTAAGTGGGAAAATAACGACTATTAGTTGTCGAATCGACTTAGAAGCTATAGAGCCAGTAAGTAATAGTCTGATTTTTCAGACCATTGTACCGAATGGTCATACGTTTTATGCTGCGCAAAGATTCAATCAGTTTAATTTTGGCCATTACAAGAAGTGGGTTATTGATGTAGACAAATGCTCATGTACCCTTTACAGCTCATTTTATGTATGTTATTACCAAAGATGAAAAAGCCAGTCAGTCACTCAATAGTGTCTGACAGTGAAGTCTAGCAAGTAAACGGGTTTCCTTGCATAATTTGAATATTAGGACACTGCTAACGTTTAAATTTTACAGATAGGACTTACATGACATATTCATAATTCCTGCAAAGTTCTACAGAATTTGATGTTGGCTGCAAAAGGGACATAGTATCTTTAATATGTTTCCTTCAGCAGGTGGGTGAAAGCGCGATGGAAAATAATTTATTTTCGTTTGAACAGCGTGAATTAGAAAATAAGTGCCTTCGAGTGCATGGTTCAGGGGAAAATGTTGCAACTAACGATGATAAATCAGTACCCAAACGTATATGCGGTCCTCATTCTCGATCGATCCTTCTCTTTATTAAACTTCTACCGACCATCCACGCTAAATTATGTTAGAGAGTTAAAAAAAGAAAATTTGTCAATTAAATAACGAACTACAAATTAAAATAAAAGACAAAAGGTTGTTATGGGCTTTATAATAATAAAAAATTCGGAGCTTTACACAAAAATTTTCAAAAAAATTGGCTGATCAAAGAAGAACAATAAGAACAGATTTAGAAAAAGAAATACAATGTTTAGAACAACAATTGACGGAAAGCACTAATGCTGATATTTTAGAAAAATTGGAAAATACAAAAAAGAAATTAAAGGAAGTTTATAGCTATGTAAATGAAGGAATTAGGATTCGATCACGAGCCTCGTGGTACGAAAGCGGAGAAAGGGATTCGCGTTATTTCAATCAATTAATGCAAAATAACAAAAGAAAGAGTACTATTAAAAAAATTAAAACCTCAGATGGTGCTATTTGCTGCGATGAAAAAAGGATAACTGAAGAAATCTGGAAGTTTTACAGCATGTTGTACAGTAAAGTAGAGTACGAGTGCTCGGATAATTGTTATAATAGTTTCTTTCAAGGTTTACCGAAATTGACTGAAAAATCTCGAGAATACTGTGAAGGATCTATAAGTAATAAAGAATGTCTAGAAATCTTAAAAGAATTAAAACAGAACAAATCACCTGGAAATGACGGTTTTTCTTCAGAATTTTATCGTACCTTTTGGCCGGATATTGGAGATTTAGTTAAAGATGCCTTGAATGAAGCATATAGATTAGGAGAATTAGCATCGTCTCAAAAACAAGCTGTAATTACGTTAATCGCTAAAGATGGGAAAGATCCCTTTTCACTGAAAAATTATAGACCCATTTCCCTTCTTAATGTCGATTATAAAATCTTAACAAAAATTTTGGCTAAGCGAATCAAGAAAGTATTAAATGAGATCATTATGGGAGATCAGGTGGGCTACATGAAAGGGAGGAATATTGGTGAGGCCATTCGCATTATAGATGATATTATTTTTCATACATCCCGTTACAATTTATCTGGTTTTTTGTTAGCTGTTTCAAAAGTGGGTTAAAGTTTTATACATGAACACTCTAAGTTGTGTATTAAATGAAGGAGGGTCCACTGGTTATTTCAAAGTAGAAAGGGGAGTAAGACAGGGAGACCCTCTTTCTCCGTACCTCTTTATCTTGTGTATTGAAGTAATGGCACACAAATTACGAATAGATAAATTGGTGGACAGAATTAATTTTGGAGATAAGGAAACTAAACTAGTACTTTATGCGGATGATATGACAATTTTTGTTCGCAATAAAAATCAATTAATAGGTTAAAAGTATTATTTGCAGATTTCGAAAAATTTCCGGACTGAAAATAAACAACGACAAGACTAAAATATTAAGGTTAGGTTTATGTCAACGTTTAGATTGTGATTTTGCTTTTGGCGAAATAGTTGACTTTCTTAAGGTTTTAGGGATTTTCTTTTCCTCGATGAACACAAGAAAGAAGATCTAAATTATAAAGAAATCTTAAGTAAAATAAAAACACTTTTAAATTTTTGGAAGCAAAGGGATTTAACACTTATGGGTAAGATTCAACTATTGAAGGTGCACATTTATTCTAAAGTTCTTTATCGGGCGTCACTTACTCCTGTTCCAAAATGGGTTTATGATTCACTGGATGAATTAACTTTTGATTTCATATGGAAAGGAAAAACAGATAAAATCAATAGAAACACCATGTTTTTAGACTATAAGCAAGGGGGGTTAAAGATGTTAAATTTTTCCGCACAAGTTAAATCGCAGCGAATTATGTGGATTCAAAAACTTCTAAACAAAGATGAAGACATGAAATGGAAACAATATTTTAACTTTGTCACTGAACACGTGGGTGGAGATTTGATATTTTCATGTGACTATATACCAAGTTTATTAAAAGTGACAGCTCCACAATTTTATATGGATTTATTAGAAGATTGGGTGAATACGAGACATATAAGGAGTATAGACATTGGTGATGTGGTAATTTTTAATAATAAACTTATTCGATATAAAGGAAGTTGTATATACGATAAGAGGTTGTATGACAAAGGAATTTACAAATTAAAACATATTTTGGAAAACGATGGTAAACTAAAATGTGACAGGCATTTTATCGATTTAGGTGTTGAAGTAAATGAAATTGAAAAGATCAAGCACTTTTATGCCTGTTTACCAGTTTTAGAAATAATTTTAGAAAGGGAGAAGAAAAAAATAATTCTGGAACTGATTTCACTTTGGGGAAGAAAACAACTAATATAGCTGATCTAAATCAAAACAAATTTATGTACAATTAATAAAGAAAGATGATTTTAAACCTTTGGTTTTTGAGAGAATTGGAAGGAACTATGGTTTTTCCTGTAAGGAAATAGAAAACATATTTTTAAGACTAAGACAGTGTACACTTAACAGTCGATTAAGAGAGTTTCAGTTCAAACTTATACATAATATATTATATACAAACCATCACCTCTTCCGTTTTGGTCTTGTCTCGACTAACTTATGCTCATTTTGCGAAAAAGATGAAGAAACATATAAACATTTATTCTATACTTGTGAATTTGCACAATCAGTGTGGGGAATGTGCACGAGATTTTTAGACTTTGAAATACATAACTGTAGTTTGGAGGAAATTCTGTATGGGAAAGAGGAGAGAAATAAAGGAAAATATCAATTAATGAATCATGTTTTAATTCTTGTTAAATATCTGATTTATAGAAATAGAGAACTTAAAAACCACCCTCTTTTAATGAAATAAAGAATAGTATAATAGGGGATAAAGTAGAAGAAAGGAAATTGGCAGCAATGAGGGAACTCTCACTATTCATTTTTCTAAATGGGAAAACCTGAGTATTAGACAAACAATTGGAACCCAGAGCCAGTCGTCCACCAGTTAAGAGGGGGAGGGGATAAGGATAAGGGAGAGGTCGGGTACACTTTTCTCTCAGGACAACAGTATAAAAGAAGTATAAGTTGCTACATTGTTAAAACAAAATTTTTGGATTATACAACTGCATAATTTATGTTTTCTTTGAAAATATGAATTTTTATAAAATGATGTATAGGAACTAACTATGTAAGTTTCTTTTGAAGCCCTTTGTAAGACAAAAATTTATACTGATTTATAATGTCATCACATTTGCAGTGAGCGTTACATATGATGATTGTAATTTGTACTATGATTATAATTTTTTCAAGAGAGAAAAGAATAAAAACTGACCATAAAAAAAAAAAAAAATACGCGAAAGATTCAAATATACTTTTCTCATGAAGTTTCATACCAATTAGATTACGAGATTTTGAAATGTAGTCTCATAAACACGATTGCAATGAGTTTCAAGAAATCAACTCGAAGCTCGATCGATGCATTTCAACATGCACCCAGCTGTATTGGTTGTAGATAGCTATCATGCATGTTCGGATTATGTAACATTATATCTGTTTACACATTTCAAAAATATGGTGGACAAATCTATTGAAATTTCTTTTCGCATTTACCCATGACAAATTAGCAGTGTTGAATTTTGAAGCTGGGCCTCTATATAGGACGCACTAATTTATATAGGACTTCTAATTGGGCGCAAAAATAACGTAAACCGTGCTAGAAAAAGCAAAATCGAGGAATTTAACAAACTGAAAAAGATAGGATATAAAAATATTATATTATATTTGCAAATGTTATCGTTTGTTGGGGGCACAATATCTAAGAAGAAACGGGTGAAACTATATAGGGAGCAAAGCAATGAGAATGAAATTATAGTCATTGCTACCTATACGGTATGCCTGCATGGGAGTTAGTGGGAAGGAGCCATCTCAATTAGTCTGGCGGATTTTTTTTTTGTGGGTAATAGGGATGCTAAGTTTGGGGTTGGTCCTATAGCTGACGTCCGATGATCGGGGGAGAATATGAAGTTGAGGGCTGTGGCCACGGAGAGGGATGTGGCGGAGAGGGGTGCATGTGATGGGGTTTAGGCGCTTCATCATATTGCTTACCTACCGGGGAGTTTGTGGGAAGGATCGAGCCATCTCATTTTGAGCTACGCGGAAAGAATAAAGTTGGGTCATATGGATGCAAAGTTTGGGGGTGGGTCCTAGCTGCATGACGTCTATATTGGAGAAGAATTTGAGGTTTGTGGTTGGGGCAGGGTTTGTGTGTTCCATTATTGCTCCTTACCGGGGAGTTTGTGGGAGGGAGCCATCTCAAGTCAGGCAGGACATTTAAAAAGAATGAAAATTTGGTCATAGAGGGATACAAAGCCGTTGGGGTGGGTCCGAGTTGATGTCTATCGGGGGAGCTTGAGAGAGGCAGTGATGGTGGTGTGGTTAAAAAAATGGTGGGGGTAGCTGCGCGCGTGTGGTCAATAACCCGTATTTGCCAACGAATACAGTATATATTCAATTCAAGACTCTATTCCAGACTCAGCTGCAAGAGCAGAGGTCCATATAACATATTTACATGAAGATATAAACCAGGCGCGGATCCATTTGGGGGGGGGGGCGTCGGTCCCGCTCCCCTGGCCAAAAAACAGGTTAAAAAAATTTTACATTAAAAACTGGTTTAAAAAAATGGCCCCCAGTGACAAAAAGTAGTGCTCAATCTCCCCGTTAACCTCCCCAAAAAAAAAAAATTAGTGCTCCTACCCTCCCCGCTAAAAGTAAGAGCACTTTTTTTGCCCGAAATTGAAAAATACGTCGTCAGATATTTCCTTCAGTCGCTTGGGGGGGAACACTTTCTTTGGGGGCCTCCTTTAGCACAATTTTTTTACAATTACAAAAATTTGAGGAGGGTTTAACCCCAGACCCCCCTGCCTACCCGCCTGGCTGAGAGGAATATTATACTTCTATTAGAAAACATATTAACTAAGTCGATGCAAGAACTTTAGGCTCTTTAGCATATCGAAATCACTTAAATACATAACAATACTACTACTACGGTACTACTACTACTAATACTACTACTGCTACAATGCTACTACTACTACTACTACTAACAATAATAATAATAAATAATTATTATTTCTGTAAAAGTTCCATGACAGGGTTTTAGAACCACAGCAAGTTCAGAAGGGGGGGGGTATATACCCTCAATCTTGGACGACGTGCTTTAATAAACTGAACTCTATGAAAAATTATTTTAAAAAAATAGTGGTTGTGAAGCGAATTGATTTTGAATTTCACTGAATTAATCGAACATGCACTTCATGCCATATTCTTTTACTAAGATCCAGAACATCTCAATTTGCGATAGGCTCTCGTTTGTAATATTATCA
This sequence comes from Mesocentrotus franciscanus, assembly GCA_037976565.1. Taxonomy (NCBI): domain Eukaryota; kingdom Metazoa; phylum Echinodermata; class Echinoidea; order Camarodonta; family Strongylocentrotidae; genus Mesocentrotus; species Mesocentrotus franciscanus. The sequence goes on along the minus strand of CP137669.1, from coordinate 4,327,614 downwards.
TCTATTTTTAGTTGTCTGAATTGATATTTTTACAATTTTATGCTTTATGTAGGGCCTAAATCCAGTTAGACATATTATTTAGACATAATTAAAGTACACTTTCAAATATTATAATTGACCTATTAAATTGTATGTACATGTATTATGAAGATATATGCAAACATTAGTATAGTGAGATTTTGATAATTTTATACGATGCGATATCTCTGTACTAAAAATAAAATGCACATTTCATCAAATGGCTGCAAAGCCATCTTTTATAAAAATATTATTAATGAAATTAATTGAACTGAACTGAAGAGAATAGAAATTATATTTTAATTGTGAAGTGTAACTACATAAAGCCCATCTGAAATGATATAGCAATAATATTTAACTCAACAAGACCTAAATCTTAGATATATATATGAAATCTTTAATCTTAAATATTTTCATTATATGCCATAGAGTTTATTATAGTTCTTATATATCATTTAGTTTTTTTTATTTTTATAAATTTGTTATTTTGTGTCCATTGAAAATATTATAGACCGTTTTCAACCGTCTTTTTATTTTTTTCCTTTTTTATTTGTCTTATAGACTTCATTTGTGAAAGAGAAATTGTGAATGGCCAAAATAAATGATGTTTTATCAGATTCTGGTGCAATCATCAAGAGGCAGCGATCTTCTAATGAAAGAATGTATCCTTAGAAATAAATTGCTTTGTATGAATTTTACTTATGTACTCGTAGCCCTGAATCGTAGGTTTTGATACGGCAGGAATAAATTACACTGTCCCATTCGTTGAAATTTGTGTAGATGTACTCCATAGATAGGCCTAGAGCTAGAGGTCTAGGCCTAATATTAAACTTCACTTAGCCAGGCCAAGTTCGGGTAAACTCCGATTTCGGAAGTGTTTGAGTCCTTTCTTTTTTGTAATAAACTTGTATGAAAATATCAGAGGCCTATTTAGTTTGTCACTAAGAATGAATTGAAGATTGAAATTGGTTTATGTCTGGACGTTTTGATCTAGACCTCTAGACTTATTTAGATCTAGACTTAGAGTAGACCGAAAGCTTCAGTCTCTGATATCGACGGTTGTTCCGCTGAGATTGCATCTGGCTCCTCTGACCGCCTCTATACATAGACTGAAGTACGGCGTATGGGATAGTGTGCGGAACGAATGGTTCGGTTCGGCGGACCGCGATGAATGAGTTATGCAACAAGTTTTTCACTCTTTACGTCTTCATATATCCACTTTGGCTGCAATATTACACTGAATCTAAATAGCCATAATAAATAACCCGGAAATATATACTTTGACTTACGATAGCTTGCTCATTTAGATCCTATATTAATGATTAATCCGAGAAAGTCTTGTAGTCAACAAGATTTGTTGTCAGCCATCTTGGTTTAAGTTGATGAATATTCATTTTTTCTTTTCGAACGTCCAATAGCTACGTATGAGTCAGCCCGGCTTGAGCCGGTGATGTTTGAATATTCATAAGCCCAATATCAAACACGTGCTCTGATTGGCCATTGGGCTTGTTTTGGTCGGTTGACCCGAAATATATCGGGCGGGTCATGTCATAGATTACCAGTTCGAATGCATGAACGTACCGTTTCCTTGGTTCTGAGATAAAATGGATAACTCATATACGTAAGTCCGTAAATTTCGCATTTTGAAATAGGTAATAAAACTTTGAGAACTGTACATAGGAGAACAAAAATACATACTATTTTTGTATCTGATTTATAAATCAGAAAATTAGATCTAAATAAACAAAATCGTGGGAGAAAGTTTCGGGTAAAAGTGTGTCACAATCGGCTCAATCTCTCCCCGTGCTGCGAGCCGTATGGGGTACCGTCTGTGTATGGGGAATGTCAACAAATGTCAGTTTTAATTATTAAAGAATGACCCATACCAGACGGTTATTTCTGTCTAATCTAGACTCTACTACATGTACATCTAGAACTTTAGTAGAAGTCTAATTCTAAATCTAGATCTAGTCTAGATCTATGTCAAAAGAAATGTGTAAATGTAATGACGTTCATTTAAAGATAAAGACCAGTTCTGGTCATGCGATTGCATTGTGGAATCCAACTCAGAGGCACACATCACCAAATCCATCAGACCAACAAGAGCTGTTCACTCACGCTCACAAGGATATCTCCAACCTCAATCAAGGACTCAGCAACACCAGAACTCCTTCTTCCCCAGAACAGTGAGGACATGGAACACCCTCCCAGCCAATGTCGTGACAGCCACATCTGTCGAAGCCTTTCGTCTCCAATTGCCGAGAGGCTGCAGCAGCTAGATCCAACGCTGCTTTTACTTGCACCTTGTTATTTATCACACATAGCTGCATCGCTATCCTGGCTGTGTATTAAAACCCGTTTATTGATCTCAACATTTCAAACACCACTGTACAAAATTTAACTGATTTCACTCAAAATCGGTACTTTAGTGGCAATTGATGACACCTAAATAGCAGTAAAATACAATTATTTCAACTCACCGATGTTAGAAAGAATAATTTAAAAATAAAAATCGTAAGTCCACTGTCAAACTTGCTTACAGTTTTATCGGCATGATTGTGTGCATTTGTGTGTTGTAAGTCTATTGACTATTCACATGTGAAATTGCTGCCTATTAGCACATGGTACAGCGCTAGAGGTCCATACGCAGTATTGACTCTCTATGCTTTGCTGGAGTGGTTATTTATTGGCACATGCACCCTATCCTTGTGACACACACTACACCAAAGTTCTGCAAGAATCTTCAAGATTGAAGGAAGCAGACTACACCAAAGAAGAAGAAGAAGAAGAATCGATCAGAAAAGGTTGATCATCTAGCATTAGGTATTGATGTGTACTGCAAGGTTCTGGAATCATCAAAATGATAAGAAGTTTGGCCCAGTCTTGGTAAAGTTACAAGCACTGTACACAGAAAGATGTATATGGGACTACGCGACACGTGCGCGATATCTATCCGGTCCAAATAGATATAATGATTTACCAAATATATCAATTAGTAGGCGGTTTCCCGGCAAAATTTGTATCATCACATATTAGTCAAAACGTATTCTTTCACATGATTGGTAATGAGAGCTTCCATTTCATTTTTTGAGAGGGGGGCATTTCCAAAACTGGTCTATACCTTTAAAACAAAAAATACATTTTGTGTGCGAGTCTGTGAAAAGGAATTATATTTGGAATCGGATAACCTTGTACCTTGTAAGTGAGATATTTCAATTCAATTCAATTCAATTCGAGTTTATTTCTGAATCATTAAAAATCACAAACAAATTCAAAATATATTTTAATGTAAGTGGAAAAAGTGGAGGAATAAAGAAAGTAAATATAAAGTCACGAAGTCATGAATTTATTAGCAATTAAAAGAATTGTTTATATATATATATATATATATATATATATATATATATATATATATTTATTTAATTTAAAAGGGTTTATTGATAAGAAATTATTCACGGCCAGATGGCAGAATTGCAGATTCTTTTACAATCATTGTAGAGAAAATGGATACATAAATTAATAATAATACATTAATATCAGTAAAGATGCAACATCATAGTTACAGTTTCAGTTTGAAAAGGATTCCATGATAGAGCTATTTCTTTTTATTATTTTTCACTTAAAAAAAAAAAAATTCCCTTTTTTTTTTCTCACTCAAGCAAGCTTTCTATGAAAGATGAATTCCTATTCAATAATAGGCTTTTTATGTTGGGTGTATGTGCTCACTACTTTTGAGTTACTAGTACTTACTAAACTCTGGAAACCTTGTAGTCTATATTACATGTGTATGTATCTGTCTTCTGTAAAATGTATTTATCCTCCCCAAAAATTGAAGTGTTAGTTCTAGAACAATATACATGTACGTCAGTTTAATATCAACATATGGGAGAATGCCAAGTATCGTCATTATTTGAATCCATGTTATTTTCTTGATGGTGTTAATTGTTCAGATCAGGAAGATGGGATTCCAAAAGTTGGAGAAGTTTTCAGGTCCTTCCTAAAAAAGAACCATGAAGAGAATGACTTACTTCCAGTTATGGTAAAAACAAATAACTTTTCTTAATTTTTTTTCACCAGTAATTCAAAATATCCTAGGTATAGAATCAATAAATATAACAAATATTTTGTTGATGTAAACCACAATCATCACTGTCTTGTATGTACATGTACTTATGTAAACATGTGGATCAAAAAGTTTTTATGCAGGAAATGTATCCTGGATGCAATATAATGTTTACAATTTATCTCATATCACTTTGTGTCTTATACAGTATGATCTATCTTTCTAATAAAACAATTTTTAAATACTAAATTCTAGCCAATATATCTTTGTATTCTCAAATGATTAATTACTTTAGATTTATTTCATTATCATAATGTAGATGTTCAATAATTATTTTAGAGCATTATATGTTTCCCATTGAATTTAAAAGTGTATTTTAAAAATTATTTAGCCTATTAGAATGAAACTACATTAGAATACAATTTAGTCATTCAGAATACAGCTTCTAAAAGTGGTCTGTATATTGCTTTGCTATATATTTTAATAAATAGTTTCAATTTCAATCTATCTGTTTTTGTCCCATTTTATAGGAAGTGGGAGGCAAATACATCATTCACATAAAATGCAATGGCTTATATTTTATATGTTCTGCATCACAAGACGAACCACCCTTTGCAGCTTTGGAGTTATTAGAAAGGTAAAATAATGTGGAATGTGTATTCTTTGTGGTCTGAGTAAACATGAATTAATTTAATTACCTAAGCTGAATGGGTATGAAATGTCTTTTATGAAGAAAAAAAATACTAGAAAAATAGTCTTGTAGTCTAGTATTCACAGCAAAAATAACAATCAAATATAACCATCACAATTTCTTTTATATTTCATACAACTATTTTGTAATGTTTTTGTATCGACATCTTGGAGGTTCTGTAAAAAATCATCCAAGTATAAAAGCATACATTAGTTCTTTATGCTCTATAGATACTCAACAGATTCTTTAAAAAAAAATTTTTTTTAATTCTCAGATGTTCCACTGTTTATTAAAGTTCCATAGAGATTCTACATGTATTTACTTTTTTATATTTTTTACAATGATATTATTTCTTTGCTAAAAATTTATTCCTTGGTCTATGAGAACATTTCACGACTTACATATTTGCTGGCTGGAACATTCAAGATTTTGTCTGAATTTATCCATGAATGTAAATTTATTCCTCACTGTAAATCATTTCCTTGTCACTGTAAATCGTTTCCTCCTCCTAAATAAGTACACTTCCTGAATAATTTATTATTCTTGAATTATCCTCAACTATGTGCTTGGAATTTATGTGATCTGTTGGGCTAATCAGAATATATGCTTCATAATGGTTGACATTGTCCACATTATGCAGTCTGCAAGTTTATTTATTCACTATTTTCTTTCTTTAGATACCTTCCTCTTTATTTTTGAGGGATGCTGAATCCCTCCCTAACAATTGGCTGGTTGTCAATTTTTCCATTTACACACTTGAAAAATATAATAGAAATAGAAATCTTATCAAATTTGAAGCTTTGTCATTATTGTTCTTTCTTTTTTCATACTTTTGTCTTTAATAGATTGAGTGGTCTTGTGAAAGACTTTTGTGGTATTATATCTGAAGAAGCCATTGTTCAGAACACTGCATTAGTCTATGAATTATTAGATGAAATTATGGTGAGTGGCTCATCTCATTTCCTGTTTCATGTTTCATGTTTCATGTTTCATGTAACATGTTTTACAGATGTAAATATTGTCAGTCAGTTAGATCTACAAAGTCCATATCTTTTCTGATATTCGCTTGTATTAGATGAATAAAGTTAAATTGTGTCTAAAAATTGTCTGCATATTAGGCAATACTTTTATTTCAATTTTTAATTTTTATAATGTTTTGCTTTTGATAACTGTGTGGCAAAGTACTGATGGTTGCCCGATTTTTATGGAATAATTTTTTTAAATGTAAGAATTAAACCTGGCCTAATTTTAGTTTGTTTTAGATTATTAAATATTAGAGTAGCATTCACAACTATATTCATATTTATAACTTTGAAGTAAAATAGAAGCATATGCCCCTGTGCCAATCACGTCACATTATTCTCTGTGATGCTACAATTATGTTTAATATATTATGAATATGATTTTTGGGGCAGGATTATGGGATAGTGCTCACAACTTCAACACGTAGTTTGAAGCCTTATATCCAGACTGAACCTGTAGCAGTGAAAGCAGATAGACAGATTGAAGGCATCTTAGGCATTGCACCAGGATTGGTATGACATTGCTTTCTATTAATCATTAATCATCATTAATCATACTGCACTACTTTCTCACCATTTTACAGTATTTCTAAACCATGACAAATCTGAACCAGCATAGTTGCTGTCATTCATGTCCATTGACAAAGACACATAGGTATGAAAATTTGTTTGAAAAGTTGACACCTGTATGTAAGCATCTAATATTTGATGACCATGATGATTATACTATGATAACCGTTTTTTACCATGACCTTTCCCGCATCTGAATGAATGTTATCCAGTATACAGTATCTGTCTGAATATATTATTGGATAATTAAACCCATCTTTTTCATGAATGATTTTTGTTTAAACATGAAAGAATATGTGGCATCATAGAGGTACAAAAATATTGTGAATGCTGAGAACACTTTAAGATGTCACTGTCATAATGATATTACTTAAGCATTGATTTAATTCATTGTTGTTTTACTTTATATTCAATTTTCAGTACTTATGAATGTATCAATATTTTCTTTTTTCTTCAGTTTGGTTCTGACTTCCAGATTGCTCCAAGTAATTCTCCGGATAAACCACTAGCTCTCAGTCAACATTCACAGGTAGTTATTGTTATTTTGTGTTTGTTTGTGTGTGTGTGTCTTGGGGGGGGGATGTTAACAGTAGGAGAATGAAAGAATACCCTTTTCCCTGTCACTTTTATCCCAGCAAACCTTATAAGTCATCATAAATACATTTCCTCATACAATTACACGTTTTATTGTTCTGAGCTTAAAACTACCAACACAGCATAAACTTTGCTGTGGATTTATATCAACTTGTAGGAAGTAGTCTGAGGACTTTAGGGGGCAAGGCCCCCATGACTCATTTAATTACCATTTTTAAATATTTTTATAGAAATTACCTATTGTGAAAAAATACCGTGTTTTAGCTCATCCGGCCCGAAGGGCCCGATGAGCTTATGCCATGGCGTGGCGTCCGGCGTCCGTCCGTCCGTCCGTCCGTCCACAGTATTCAAAATGCTTCTTCTTCGTTATTTTTCAACCGATTTTGATTCTGATTGTTTCATATGATAGGGCTAGGAAGGGGATTTAAAACGTCTACACAGAATCGTGAAATTCATTATCTATGCTAATTTATGCAAATTTATTCGAAATCACAAAAAATGCTTCTTCTCCTTCATTTCTCTACCGATTTTGATTTGGTTTGCTTTATCTGGTAGAGCTAACTTTGGTACACTAAACTTCTACACAGAATTTTAAAATTGTTCTCCATTAATTAATATGGTAATTTATGCAAATTTATTCCAAAAATAGCAAAAATTGCTTCTTCTCCCTCATTTCTTGACCGATTTTGATTTGGTTTGCTTTATCTGGTAGAGCTAACTTTGGTACACTAAACTTCTACACAGAATTTTAAAATTGTTCTCCATTAATTATCTATGCTAATTTATGCACATTTATTCAAAATCACAGAAAATGCTTCTTCTCCTTCATTTCTCGACCGATTTTGATTTGGTTTGCTTTATCTGGTAGAGCTAACTTTGGTACACTAAAATTCTACACAGAATTTGAAAATTGTTCTCCATTAATTAATTATGGTAATTTATGCAAATTTATTCCAAAAATAACAAAAATTGCTTCTTCTCCCTCATTTCTTGACCGATTTCGATTTGGTTTGCTTTATCTGGTAGAGCTAACTTTGGTATACTAAAATTCTACACAGAATGTTAAAATTGTTCTCCATTAATTAATTATGGTAATTTATGCAAATTTATTCCAAAAATAACAAAAATTGCTTCTTCTCCCTCATTTCTTGACCGATTTTGATTTGGTTTGCTTTATCTGGTAGAGCTTACTTTGGTACACTAAACTTCTACACAGAATTTTAAAATTGCTTTTTCAACCAATTTTCATTCCATTTCCTTTAGTTTCTATTTAATCTAGTACATCTTTCGGATGGTGACGTTAAAGTGCGGGTTCAAAGAAAATCGCAAATATGGCAAATAACATATTACTAGAAACCAGTAAGCTAACAGATTGCCATCGTACAAGTTTTAGGTCAACTACATATCGGGTGATTTATAAAAATACAAATAAAACCACCTCCATAGCATCTGGGATATACGAGAGATTCGCCAGAAAAATAACGATGTTTTAATGCCGTCACAATATGAACGAATCCTGCGCAAGCAGACGACATCCCATAAAGAATGAACATAATTGCAACGCTATTATTTTTCAAATTATAATGAGTTTAGTGTATATAAATGTGATGGAATTTTACACCATTCAAAAAGGGATATGAAACCGATTCTGATACTGTAAATACACAGAATATGGGCTAATGAACAATCAAAGAAACCACACTTTCAAATTCAAACCCCCCTGGAATGATAGCACGGACGCATTTGTTACCTCTTGAAACGCCGAACATACCGCGGTGTATGCAGCTGAAAATACAATGGCGTCTTATTTTGTTTTCATGCGACGGATTCCTTTTTTTTTTATCGCTGCATTTTTCATCAAAATAATACCATGCGCGGGGTTTAGAGTGAGGCAATACATTAAACATTTAGCCTGACGGTAGTGAAGTAAGATAAATAACTGAAGAAAAGATGACGAAACAGGCACTGAAAATGTGTGAGATGTCATGGGACATCGTCTGCTTGTGCAAATCATGTTCAACATGTGACGTCACACATCTCAGCAGCGATCGGAGAGCATTTCAGGTGCTATGCCGGGCTGTTTTAAGCGTTTTGTAATTCATAATAATCATTACTTCGAATGTTTCCGAGCATTGAATTTTGATAGCCTTGTCAAATCAAAGTGTCACCTTTGCAATAATGACAATAAAGATAGTTTTGAAAATCAATGAACCTTATCTTTAAAGGTCGGTCCCCAGACGTAAATAATCATATCTGATTGATACACGTCTGTGAAAAACCCAATCACACACACATAAATGAAATTATTTCCCTTCCAGGGCATCAAATTTTTATTTTTGACCAGTTCAAAAGTGTACCACATAAAATTTACGATATTTGTTATTGCGAGACGCGGATGAGCGCTACGTCATTGACGTTCTGGTTTTGCATTGACTTTACAATAACACCTTTCCCACTACCTCTTGAATTATTGACAGTAGTATATTGCTCCTACGATTACAATGGCAAGTAACAACATTGGATTGTATTCACAAGTGTCTCACAAAGAATCACTGCAATCAAACACACCTTAGGCCTTTAGTCATGACAGCTGATTGAATATTTGTAACTGATGTTCTGTTGTGTACAATACAAGTTTAATCAGTTTAATTCTTTCGTTTTGTTTTCATTTAATTTTCAGGCACTTGGCAGTCAGAAAAATGAAGTTTATTTGGACATCATTGAAAGGATAACAGTACTAGTATCAGCCAATGTGAGTAAATTATGATGTGATTTTATATCCTACCCTACAAATTTATGTTAAAAGTCAATATACCTAGATCATTAAAAGTGAAATCATCATACCTTGGATTTTCCCCTTAGCAAACAATTCATTTAATTTAAAAATGCGACATTTGTTAAAAGTCATACTGATATTGATATTCGTAGCAAGTATTCACTGTAGCAAATGTACCCTAACAGAGGAAATAATATATTTGTTTGTGGCCATTGTATCAGTAAGAATTGAGTTGATTTACCATCATGTAAGACTGCTGTCTTTCATGCAAGATCGTTATGTTGGATGTGGGCTGAACTGAACTCTTTGTTATCTTTGCAGGGTTCTGTTATCCAGAGTGAACTGAATGGTACAGTGCATTTGAGAAGCTTTCTTATAGGAAATCCTGGTAAGTGAGAGATTTTGACTGCTTTAATCAAGACCGATATTAGCTTACAACTACATCATAGATAAAAGTGTATGCAAATACTTCTCCTCCAAGTAATATTAGGAGAAATTTGTTAATTCCCTTTCTTCCCAAAGGCCAATTTCTTCTTTTAAAAAAAAAACCCATTTTGTGCCTCATGAATTTCATGTTAAGATTGTTTTTAATGTAGCTTTTCATTTGTCATAAATGAACAGTACAAAACACATTATTAGTTTATAACAAAGAAAGAAGGAGGTCAAAATTTAGGAAAATAAGATGATTGATATTATGATAAATACAGATTTTGTGTAGATGTTTTTTCACTCGTATACATATGATTATACATGTACCATTACAGAACTTGTGATTGGTTTAAGTGAAGACCTAATGATTGGGAGAGGAAGCCCAGTCAGCTCTGGACCAGGAGTAAGATTAGACCATGTTCAGTTCCATCCTGCCATTAGTCTAGCTGAGTTTGAGCAGCAAAGGGTCCTTAGAACTCAGAGCCAAGAAGGAGAGGTACTGTCATTCGTAATATCTTTCATCTTACCAGTAATACAGTTCTGATTGTCTATGACTTGGCCAAGAAATGGCCTAGTTGTATAGTCACTGCCAGGATAGTAGTATATAGATGCTGCAGGTTCAAATCCCTCCAAGTTCAAAGATTTTCCCACTTGTTTTTCAATAATATGCTGATGGTGCTGCTGATACAAAACAATGTGAAGTTCAGCAAAATGGTCTCTTCATACCAATTCTGTGTGATTCATCAATATTATTGGAATAAGAACGAAAACAGAAACAAAACAAAACAGGTTATTTAAGCCGGTTTGCTATCAGGGGACCTTTATTCTGAAGTTCTATCAGAGGATCAGGGTAACTGAGGAGTCATGCCTTACTCAAGGGAATGTACAGAGTAGGGAGCATACTATCTTGGTTTCTCCTGGTTCATAGACCAAACCTTAACACATAAATATTATACCAGAAAATTTGACTTATATAAATCTAGCATTTTATCAATGATTTGAAATGGAAATAAACCAATTTTTGTACATTATCGATGTTGATTCTTGGTTATTAGATGTAAGCACAACCCGCTGAATAGAGTATCCTTGTAGAAGATTATGTCATGTTCAAAAGGCAACATAGTGAGGCAAGAGTCATTGTTATTGTGATATTTATTGGAAGAGCAAAACCACATAGGTAAATGCTTTATCAACATTATAATATAACTTTCCAGAACTAGGTATTTCAAAGCCACTTGTTAACTCACTTTGTACAATTCATGTGGGGATTTCTAAGAACTGAAAATCCCAAGGACGTGTTGTGATTTCTGCTTAGTAATGTTCAGTTGTTCTTTGGTTTTTACAGACTACCCTAATGAAGTATGGCATTTCAAATCATCTATCCAACAATCTTCCATTCCAAGTAGAAGCATCTATGACAGAGATCTCGGATAAACAGTAAGATTTGATGTTATCCTCTCACTTGCATAAAATCTTTATTTGTTTTTACCTTCTCATTTATCTATGATTAGTTCAGTGTTCCAGCCACGTAGTTATCCATCTTTCTATTCATCTAGTATTTCAATTAGAAAATAATTTATTATTTAGTCACAAGTTCTTCTACTATGACAGTTATAAATTGTATTTTCAGATACAGTGTCATTGATCAATTACTTAACTAAAGAATCAATGTCTATAGAAAATAGATTGCTCAGTTTACATCTTTTTCCTTCTATCCTTTATGTAATCTATATGTCCTTATTTTGTATGTTTAGGATTGTAGAAGTGGAGCTTCATATTACATGTCATGTTGATCAGAGGCACCATGCAGTCAATGTCAAGCTCAACTTGCCACTACCTAAGGCTACCACAGAGTAAGTCATGAACACCTTTACATTTCAACCTGAAATCATATCAAACATGCAGTTAACTCTGACAATACTAACGTGTGCTTCTCACACACAGAGCAATAAGGAAGATGTGATTTCCATTTGGTGCAAAGAAATTGCTTATGAATGCATAATTATATGAGGTATTTTTAGCATAAACATGATTGAAGAATCAGTCAGAAGATTAAATATCATAGATTCTGAATGTTTGAAAATCATAAAACTTATGTATCTCCTGCACCAAGCACTACTTTTACTGCATATTTATTTGTGTTTCTTGGTGACATGTCACAAGTATTAAGTTTTTATAAGAAAGGCATAAGTTTTTATATCATTTGGATTGTTGAAAAAATTGTTGAAATAGGGAACAGTACATGAAATGTTTGTAATACACTATCAGTACATTCCTTTTCATTTATTTGGGTGCATTTTTGTCTTTAGTATGTTTTGATTTCCTGGTCTTTTTCTCAGAATCCAGCACATTTCATATTTTGTTGAAATGGAAACAAAAACCCTGGTCTATTTTTGTTCTGTTTGACAGTGTATCCCCCAGCCTACCATCACAGACGCACACCATGGAGTACAAACGAGGAGATAGATCAGCAGTATGGTGTATCAAGAAGATGATGGGTGGTAGTAAACATACAGCTAAACTGAGGGTGAGTCTTCTCTTACCTTGCACCTCATCTCAATGGTTGGAGCTATGACACATGCTCTGGTGATGAGCATTCTATGGTCAATTTCCTGCACTATTTAACCAAATGCTAACCTCAACCCTAGTTATTCCTAACCCTTGCCCTAAATCAAACCTAACTGCAACCCTAACCCTAAACGTAACTTTATGAAATAAGCATGGGGCAAGAGTTGCCAGAGCAAATATCCGCAGAGCAGATGTTTAGACATCTATTGGTAGTATCATAAAAAAATAATAGGAGGCACAAAACATCAAGCTTAAGGAGTAAGGAATTTCAGGCATATTTGTTCTCTTAAAATCAAGTAATTATTTGTATTATTACTGAAGAAATGTAGCTGAGACATTAAGAGAGAAAAAAATACATGCCTTTTCTAATGTTAGTTAAAAGCATAATGGGTGCAAAATAATTGCATGTCTTTATTTGACTTCTTTTCGTGTGCAGTATTGCTTGTACATGTGTTACAAGTGACATAATAACTCTCCATGATTGTCATCTTAAATTTCAGATTCATTTGGATCATCTAAGCAGCAGTACCTTGATAGAGATCGGCCCAGCTAGTTTAGAGTTTGAACTCAAAGACTTCACTTCTTCGAAGCTTCAGACTCGTTTCCTCAAAGTCTTTGACAGGCACAACTCCTACGTACCATTCCGCTGGGTTCGTTATGCAACCCTCAGCGATTCCTACGTCATCAGACTCAGATAACACTGGTACGCTCTACACAGTGAGGACTCCTGTGCACCATTCCTGTGGAGAATTGGAATGCCATACTGAGCCATTCGTTTGATGATCCTGAAGTATCACGTTGGTACACCCTGCATGCTGAAGTTTCCCAGAAACCATGAGCCCATTGCGGTGAGAAGTTTTGCAATATGCCTCCATACATCAAGGAAGAACATTTCATTACCCCAAGCATGCTCCCTATTCTCTAACAAACCTTTTCCAATCCCTATTCAGTTGTTTGATAACACCTACATGTACTACTACTACCATAAATGTTGTGATTTGCCTGCAAAAGTTGATGAACTAATATTGACATTTCAAGTTGAGAGCAAATACTTGCATGAATTTTCTGGTATTTAGGGAGAATGAACAAATGTTGACAGGATTACGCGCTGTACAAACTGTAACACTATCAGGAGTGAATACATAGTATCACATCGAATTAAGTACATTGTACATGTCAAATGGCTGTTGCAATGCTTTGATAGAGGCTTATACAGTAGAATCTCGCTGTTATCTCACTGTTTTTATAGCATGGCAATATTGCTGGCCTCATTTCTATGTATTCCATTGACTTTCAGCCCTGATGAACAGAGTTTCAATATAGCAAAGGTATATTGGTCCAAAGTTTGTTTGTTTTTAAACAAGATAGGGTTCCACTGATGAACTATCATGCAAAACTTTTGCAGTCACTGCTACCTTTTCTGGATTACCTTTTGGATAGGTGTTGGTCATATTTGCAGGAGTGGTGAATATATGTTTTGCTAATTTACTTGTTACATTTAAATGGTCTTAAACCATCTTTTAAATCTTTTCTTCTGTCGGTGTAGGTATTCTTTTTATATAATTTTTGTAATTGTCATGGAAGTAATTGAAATACTGTTTAATCATCAGTAAACTCTTTGTGCTCAGAAATAATCTGAGAAATCCTTAATATTAAGCATATTAGCCTTAGCACAGTAAAGCATTCAATGAGTTTTAAAAAGTCAACATTACACATATTTTGTTTCAAGAATCCTGACTTTCCAAAGTACACTTATGAAGTTATGATTATCCCCATATTCTGCATCCCAAATCAAGAAACAAAGGAATTATACCTTTAAGGACACTGTGCATACCTTAAAAGTGAAATTAGATGATGAACAAGGCGATCAAAAAACACAGAAAAGGATAACTACTGGACTTGTGTGCTGTAGATATCTAGCAAATAATCCATCTCATACATGACTGCCAACAGCAGTTTTCATCCTATTTAGCTGTGATCTTAAAACTACCCTCACATTTTACAATTCATCTACCTGCAACATTGTCTTCTTTCTCATCTTACAGAACACATACTTTGAAGGGCTGTAATCTAAATTTAAGCAAGCTGAAGGGCAAATATTCTCAAAAGACTTGTATTACTTCCACAAGTGTTTAAGCAATGATAAATTTAACCTATTACCTTGCAGAGTAAAGTAATTTGTAGACAACAAGCACTATACCCTCTCTAATCAACACACAGGCTGACCTTTAGTATAAATGAGTATCATGCCACTCTAGAATCCCAAACTATATGTAATTATATGTTACATCCTTTAGTTAAAAACAAGATCCTGTGCAATTAACTTGTGTAATTTTGTCTGTGAATGATTTGCTTACAAATACATGATTTTGTAATGAGCATATTTATTTTGTAGAGGAATCTTTCCATTTTGTGCAATTCATTATATTTGTTACGCTAATAAAAGAACATGTCTGTTTACATGCCTACTACAAGTTCATAGATGTTTGTTGAATCTTGGAAGTGAATTAGAAATTCTGCGACTCATGAATGCCTCATTCGTATATAATAATCTTACTAAGACACACACTCACTCACACACAAACACACACCTCAGACTGCATAACTCCAAAAGACCAAGATAGTGTAATAAATGGGCAAATCGGTAGTTCCAGAGGTAGGAAATAAAGCCGTTTTATTGCACAAGTGCAAACTAAATCTCCTAGGGCAGATAATAGAAAATTAGTCTGAGATGATTATGTACATTATGTCAAGAAACCTGTAAATGTGCGGATACCATACGGGTGCATCACATCCATTTCTTATAGTCCGTACTTTGTATTTTCCTGTAAATCTACAAAAGACACACGGATGTACACTCCATCCTTTGCATGTCTTTATAAAAGAAAAGATAAAATAAAAAGAAAGAATAAAATGACCTGATTTTTTGAAAACCAGAGCATTTTAGCATCTTGTATTCTGATCTTTAAAACAACCTTAGAAGTACGATTACATAGATTTCCAACAATGCACAGCATTTTTGTTTCATATTATACTAAAAAGCATCTTGCTGTGTGCAAATTTTGGTTGGAACACATAACCTAATATATACAGTGTAAATAACAATGCTGTTTGAATATTTATTTCATACAAACCATTCAATATTTTTCTCATTAAATCCTCTCAATTTTATGTAGATATATAAACAAATGTCTAACCAATCCACCTGTCCCTATATTAAAATCCCCAACCTATCTCAATAGTATTTCTTTGCAATATAAATCACAAGTATTTTCTTGTATGCATTATAATCATGTATAGCTATAAATGTAAATGATGAACAAGATCTCCATAGCTTTGGTTAGAATGCAATTGTAAAATTCAAATATGAAAGAAATCTACACCTTGCTATCAATATGCTTACAATTCTTTTTTTTTTAAATGAAGAAATCAATCAGGCGCTACACAGTACAAGATACCTTAATTTCCCTGTTACTATCTTCATCAACAAAATGAAGCCACACTAGATGACACTCATACTACAAGGCATATAAAGACAATGACGGAATGGAGATAACAAATTTCAAGAAAGGAATTCAAAGTTTAAAGGTATATCAGATATTTGACTAATGAATATTGAATGTCAATTTAAAGAGTGTAATGATATACTTCATATGGAATATTTGTGTCTTTTAGTGAGCAATGTATCTTTGTATGAGCCAGATTTATTTACATTATCTTTTATATCCAATATCACAATGTTGTTGGGGTTTAAAGTGTTTTTTAACTCACATCTTTTGTGTGAGCTTTTGGCAGAAATAACCCAATCAATTCAAGATGAGATTATCACGCAATAATAAAAGCAACAACAAGTATAAATAATGTCTTTTGAGTTGGTCATTCTTCAGACAAAGGTTTTGCAGTTCACTGCTTGATTTTCATGACAATATTAAACCCAAAACAGACTTTAAAAGGTGATGCAAATGTGGTTTCAAAATCAAGGCTTAGGAATGGATTTTAAGACATAAATTGAATGAGAGTGTTACAAGAACCAGTCAAATGTATCTAGTAGCACTGCTCAACCATCACAGTGAGAATCACTTGGTGATTTCATTAATATTCAAGATGTAAAATGAATTAAAAACTTCTATATATCACTGCACAGAATATCATTGCTAAGGGGGTCATACACTCATCAATTAGAGTAATCTTTCCATAAGATAGAGCTCTCATAACACAGACATTCTGAAGAAAAAATAAATAAACAAGACATATCTAAACTCTTGGTTATGCCATTATGAGGGAAGGAACATACCAACACCCTGTTAGGTCCTAATGCTTCTTCTTTATGTGTGTGTTAATCTCAACCTTAGTATAAACTTTTCCACTGTGTAGCACACATTTTTAATAAATAAGCAAGTTTATGATACATTTCCTTTTCATGATATTTATATTTAGGCACCACTAACTTTGTCCAAATCAATGAAAAGAATGAAAAGAAATTTCTGCATTTTAAATCTTATCTTGAGTCCTGGTAATGTCAGAAATTAAAAGTTCAAATATGCAATACAAATTTAAACTACATATTTGTGACTGCTCATAAATGTTATCTGCCAAATTATTATGGGAGAAATGTAAAGTAGTAGCCGATTCGTAAGCTCAGAAAGATAAGAAAGTTAAGCTAGATTTAACTACATGTCGAGTACTAGACCCTGTAGTTTCAGTAAATGTGATTTCCAGCAAACTTTTGTTAATTTGGTTTTGTTTTGCTGATCTAAACAACTGATCTACCGCATGATGAACCATTCCAGAATTACCTCAACCATTACCAGAATACAAGATAAGCTTCAAATACAAAAACTTATTTTGAGATAAATAAAACAAGAATGATCTTACATAAAATGTGCAATATAATGCAACTTTGTGGTGCAATTCATTTCTGTTTTATACCCTGTTTGTGTACAGAGTGCCTAACAACATTTGGGAAGTTATCTAAAGCTGTGTAGGACAGCGATGGATTTTTTTTTCTTCTTCAAATTTGATATCTTTAATAGTTCTGTTACTACAGCTGAAGAACTCACTATGGACTGCTTTAATACATACAGCGACATAAATGTTAAAACAGTGATTGTTCAAAAAGATATATGAGTAAGGGTAGTGAATCTCTCTCTTATAACGTTGTTGAAATAATCCTATTAGCAGCTTATTTAAGCCCTCTTCACACATTTAATCTAAACTACCTAAAAAATGGCCAAAGTAAAATGAACTGATATTTAAGCATGGTGCGCTTCACAGTATGTATTGTGTCTTGTAACACAACACACAGATAAGTGAGTACACCTAAGGGGCTCTTTTGTCATCCAGCTACTTTGTTTTCATCATGAATTATTATTCATTTACACATAATTTTTATTTTTTTAAATTTTGTCCAAGCATTTTTTTTTCTGAAGGCATTTTAGAGAGTCGTGTGTGAAGAAGGCTTCAGAAAGCTGTATGCAGAACAATGTCATCTTTTGTACAATAAATCCCTGTATGAAGAGAGTAATCCCCTATTATAGCAAAAATACCCAATCATCATTTCCATGGGAATTGTATTTGATCATAAAAGGTATTGTGATATTTATGTTTATTGACAAGTTTTCCACTACAATGGGTGTTGTGGCGTAGTGGATAAGTCGTCGGACTGTGGATCACAGGGTTCGCGGTTCGAGTCCCGCCGCGGCACTAATGTCCTCTGGCAAGACATTAATCTACACTTGCTACTCTCCACCCAGGTGTTAAATGGGTACCGGTAGGAAGGAATTCCTTGAATGCTGTGAGCGCCGAAATCGGCAGCCTAGCATAGCCGGGTAATGTTGGAGCGCCTTGAGGACCTTGCAAGGTCGATACGTGCGCTATATAAGAAACCAACATTATTATTATCATTATTATTATTATCAAAAGGATTAAAAACTATCATTTCATGGCAAAATAGTTTCCACTCATCTCTAAAAGAGAAAATATTTCTTTCAATTAATTAATGTTAATGGTAACAAAATGGTATAGAAATTATAGCTTAATATTATCACAATATAGTTATGAATAAAAATATGATATAAATTTCAAATGCATACAATGAAAACAAAAAATCAATATTTTACACCATTGTGAAAAAAAGATCCGCTATTAAAATCCACCTTTAAAAGCTTTTCAGTACCATTTAGCTTTTTTATGTTATGCCATTGTTGATATTTTGGAAAAAAGTACATATTGGATTATTTCAATTATGGTTTAAAAGAGAAGTTTGGTTCATCTGTATTCTTCATTCATTTGGACAATTTATATCATCAACAAAACTAAACCATGATTGTCTAAAAATAACATTCGTTGGGATGTATTTCGATTTATTGTTTGACCGAAACACTTTGGACTGATTATTCATTTTGTATTTTCAATAGTCAAATAGTACCTTGAAGAACCATATGCAAAGAGCTGCTTTCAATAGTTTAGTATGTGACTGCATTTCATGTTTGTAGAGCCAATACCATAGAATGATAGATTGTACCCATTATCACACCAAATAAAATGAGGTATTCAATCCCGGAGGATAACATTTCTGCAGCCTTCATATTAATACACTTGTAAGTACAAACCTTAAAGTTTGGTAGTAGTAGACTGATTGCACATCTGTTTACTGTTTTAATATAATGGCAAGAAACTTAAAGAGGATGGGAGTAGATTTCAAAAGACTTCTCGGAACTCAATTCATTTTCAAACATGAAACCAAAGAAATTATAATCTTGTTTGATTTCACATTCAAAACATGGAAGATATTTTTGTAAAAGTCAGTTATGACTTTTATTCAATCGTTAATCTGACAAATTTATATCTGATCAATGGGATATTGGTTACTTTAAATATCTGGTCAATAATCACAGATAGATGAAAAACTGCCTTATAATATGTCCAATAGTAATAACACCAATAATAAAATCATTGTTTACTTGAACTAACCAGCAGTTCTTCAAACTTGTACTTATACCCAATATTGCAATAAACATGAATTTTTATAATATATAAAATGGGGTATACTATTCTCATAACACTAAAAATTATAATAAAATGTTTTATTACAGCAGTTTTATTACTAAAAACCCACTGGAATGAAATAAAAGGAATACGAAGGACTACATGAACAAACAATCTTAAACTTCACTAGGCTGAATTCATTGGGTAATGACCCAAATAACAAGTTACGTAACATTTTTTACTAGATTATCATTCAGCATGTTTCTACAGGATTTTAAAATACTGTTAATTTCCTGACTTTTCCAGGTACGTGCTTCAACAGATGCTTTAATACCGAATAGCTTACCCATCTCTAGAGAGGTGGATTTTCCTGGGAAAGTTTGCCTTTTCAGTTCTGTAGAAACTTTAGAGTTAACGTATTTGTAGTAATGCATTACTGCATGCAATATCCATTTTCCTGACACCCTCATAAGTCAGCTCAAGTCTTCTCAATTCCATTAAATATGCTTCTCAGTGTAGAGACCGATTGTTTACATTCTGATAGGAGTTACTTTCCGTGTCTATCCTGGGTATACAATATCATTACCGTATTTTCCGGGTATCCTGTAGCAACATGCTGATTGATATGTACGCATCCATTTAAGATTAAAAAGCTGACCCTTGCCAATTATCTTTTTGTTTTAAGCACAAAATAATAGATACCTTGTTTTAAATGAATATTCCTTGTATATAATTGTAATGTCACTTATGAATCTTATTTGAATCTTATTCATCTCCAGTTTTGTCATTTAGGGTAATGACTAATGAGCTAACAAACATGTTATAATCCATGACCATCCATTCAAGAAAACAGAGACAAATAAACTGTGATGCTGGCTGGCAGGTTAACTATGTACTCTAATAATTTGTGCAAAATACTACTTTGTAAATCATGTACATGTGTATCTTTACTTTACTGGAGGATCAAGCATACAGTTGAAGACCACTCAAAATGTGATATGTTATTCTGTGGGCACAATTCATTTCATTGATAACTGAATATTGGAGTAGTTATTGGAACACAATTTAGTTAGAACATTTATCTCAAACCTACGATTTAAGCATAAAAGTGTTTTTTCAGTTACAGACTTGTAATTGCATGCTATTTCTGTTGAAGACATCAGATGTGCCGGGGAGTTGAGAAGGGATCCTTGTTATTGATACATAGATAGCATGTGCAGAGCTTTGATTCCATCACAGAGAAATATTCCTGCCTTCATAGACTAGTCTTACATTTCTTCACACACAAAGACTTCTCTGTTGACGCAAACTACAGCTATCACGTCTTGCTATAAAAACGTACCACTCATGATGGCTGCCATCAAACCTTTGGTGTTCCAAGTTAAAAAACAACACTTTAGGGTATGGCTTCCTGACCAACGCTTGGTGCGTCGTGTGCCTACATCACATGATCACAAGGTTTGAACTTTGCGTGCAGGGCTCATTGTTTCCTCGTTTGAAGCCACCGGTGCCCTCGTATGAAGGTGGGAGCGAACAAGCAGCGCTGCTCGTTGCCATCGCGAGTTAACCCCCATCTATTCAAATGAGCATATCCAAAGAGGAGAGAAGCAAGAAGAAAGATTAAATAGGCAAGGGTTATAAGAGAATAATCTCAGCTTCTGATTGGCAAAGGGAAAGAAACAATTCATAGTCTACTTCAATCTCATATAAAAGTCTTTAAAAAAAATTGAAGGACCAGAGAATATGCAAAAATCCGTGCAAGAGTATCTTTGTCTCTTCTCCTTTGTAGAAGATGGTCCATTGAAGAACACACACATTAATGAAACAGAGAGACACAATAACACGTCTCTGAAGTCTCTTGCGAGCTGTTAATTTGTCATTATTAATGCCTAGCATGTCATTGCATGCCTTTACATGTCAGTTTTACAAGTAGTTTTGTTTCTCAAGAAGCAGTGCTAGTAAAAAGCCACTCGGGTAGGTCCTGGAGTAGGTCGGGTAGTCGATGCTTGCAAGGTGTTTGATGTTAGGTGACTTAGCATGACCACCATTCTAAGGGTGTATGTGATTGTTGGATGGGAGGGTCCTCTCATTAAGATTTTGATGGTATTTTGATTGTCATCATCATCATCCACAATGCCACATGCAGTAGTCACAATGCTCTATAAGAGCCAGGATCCATGGAAAATAGCCTTATCCAGCATAGGCTTGGTTAGACTATGTGTAGGTTCATTAGATGCTCAGACAGGCTTGGTTAGACTATGTGTAGATTCGTAAGATGCTGCATTAACTTGTTAGGGTGCTGAAAACAAGAGCAGATAAAAAACAAAAAAACAATCAAGAACAAACAAGCATGGATGAAATGAAATGTGGTATTCATGTAAGCATGGTAAATAAAGGATGATAAAAAGCTTTCAAAACTTGTAAGGTGCATTTCGATCCTTTCAACTATTTCATCATGTTCATGATTTATGACTAAAATGCACATCAATGAAATGGCAGGAGTATAGTTTCAAAGAATAACAACTATCTTTAAGATTTAAATTTAAATAAATAGTCATTTCGTCTAGTTTTTGGAAGATTTTATTAATCTGATTAGGTACCCTGATTAGAAAGAATAGGTGCAGATAAACTTATCAAATATTTTTCATGTTAGCTTTTGGGAAAAGCATCTTTATATCTTAAGAATTTGAAATGTCAAAGCAAAGTTATTGGTAAGCTTTATTGGTTGCCAAAACTGTTAATTTTACTGAACCATTTTGCAAAGAGTTTTCCTGATATGGCAGGATGAATTCTAATAAAATAAATCAAAAATAGTTAGAGCATGTTGGTACTTTTATTAAGCCAAGGAGCTGGTATCTCCTTGATTAAGCTCAGGTGTTAATACTCTTACAGTATTTGAAGTGATGTACGTAAAACTCTTATAAATAATTCTACAAAAACTTGCCTGCATTTAACCCTTTCAGGGAATTGACCATTTATTTTGTATTACTTTGGGCTATTAAAATACATTTACCAGCTAATCCGATTCTTATATAATGTAACATTAAAATGGCAAAAAATATAATTAATTACTTTCAACATAATATTTTTTTCATGGGATGAATAGTCATGCCAGTCACACAGAAACAACAAAATATCAAATATTCATGTCACTTTCACACTATAACTAACAACTTTTTACAAGGCATATGTATTTGGGTCACACCAGAGGCATAATACTATACACATGTACATGTACATACAGCATACCAGGTAGCAAAGGGAAGGGAAGAGGTTGAATATGGATGGGGATGGATAAAACAAATGATGTAGTCCTGTCTGTTGTCATGAGACAAGTCTTTTTCAGCCCTTACTAAGATTGACTGACAGTAGTAGCTAGAAACTTTGTTATATCTGATATTTACTCATTCAGTACTACAGGCTATAGTAGGCTATACCGGTACCACAGTAAAGGGACTCTAAAGGTGTGTAATACATACATGTGTAATGATCAGCACACAGACTTTTTGAGTGTGCGCACGCAGGTATTTGAGTATGCCCATTTTGAAAAATTCTATAGAGCAACTATTACCCTCAAAACTTAGTCTATTCCAAACAGAAACCAACTATAAAATCAGTGATATCATTTGCTCATCTCATGAGTCCTTCAAAGGGTTTGATTTGTAAAGATGACAACAAAAGATTTACAAAAATTCATTTAAATTCTGAGAGATAAAGTTTTGATTTTGCTTCTCCTGTATTTGTTATAAGTTTGTAAAATGGATTTAGTACTAAATTGTGAGCATATTTTGGAATTATCCTTTTCACTTTCTGGAAATGCTATAATAAAAGAAACAACAACAACAACATACAGACTGCCATTTTGTATAGGAATGAAGGAAATCATGCTGGTGATACTTAGTAGAATGGTAGACACATTGTAGGTACTTTGGATAACTGCACTTTGTAATAATGTTTCTGAGGTTATCTCAATCAGAAGCAAGCTTTCAGAGTGGTAAACCAACATGAAGAAAACCAACTTCATACTGATTTTGTCTATAAATTTGTCTTTGAAGAGCTGGGGCAACAACTGGTGAACATGGAATTCATCTTTCTAACAGTCACACAAAGTGTTATCATAGAATGAGACTATGGTACTACCGTACATAGTTAACTTGTTTTCTGGTATGCATACAATCCTGTACTTTTTTAATAGTTCAATGTATTATTGGAAGACAAAACATGAAAAATTAATTTTTACCATTATTTTCTCCTCCATTCAAGAGAAAATGTATATAAAAATACAGATAACTTAATTTTATCATGATCTGAGTATATATTCCATGCTCTGATACTGAACAAATATGATCTCAGAATTTACTATTCTTGTCTTGATTGTACAATATAATAATATTTCCACATAACATGATACCATTAAAACAAGACACAAAATAAATGATGAAATCAAATATAAAAACAAAGTGGATCAGGGGGTGGTACAGGGATGACACATCTTAAGGAACACATATCATACTTATAGTTTGTGCACCTTCATTAAAAGTTAGAAATGGGTTTGCCTCCGTGTAGTGAGCACTTTCCATTAAACATCTAGTTTAAATTTGTGAGATGGATTTGAATAGGATAAGATTTAACAATTCTGTAGAGTACATAGTGTAGTGCTGGACTTTAAATACCCATTACATCATACAAACAGGTTTAAACTAGTATAAACCAGTTGAAGCCAGTATTAGGCAGTACAAACTAACATAAGAGCAGTGGAAGAGGGATGCGCAATCAGGTCAGGTCAGCAACACATGCAGCTCACATACAGATATATAAGTGCACATGCATGTATAGGATATAGGGTAAGATAGTGGCGACATAGAGTTACACAGTATTACGCAAAACATGGGCTACTTATTCACAATACTTCACAAACAAAACATATACACAAAGATACAACAAATAACAATTGTAGATGAGAAAGTTAGAAAGTGCAGACCATTTTCTGTGAATGTCAAGTCGATAAGACAAGCAGGAAATACTAATGTGTCTCATCTCATGCTCTACATGATAATCACAGAAATGTTGGGATCTTCACTAAGCAGTTTTTCCTAGTTGCTCAAAAATGAGTAATGGTTTACATTGATTGCATTTTGCTTTTATTTAAATTTTGTGTAAAAATCTAACCAGGTTGGACCACTGGCAGATGCTGATAACCCTTCAGCAACAACAAAATATTTAAATATGAAAATGATCTGCACTTAAAACATTAACATACAAAGTAATAAAATAATCCATTACATAAATACTGAAGATCATGGGATGATTATTCCTAATCTATTAAGTACATCTTTCTTACTGAATCAATATAAAACTACACTTTTAGGCCTTTGCACATGAAAATTGTAAATGTGGGTTTACCTATTGTTGGACATTCCAACTCTCAAAATGACAGTTGGTGACATAATCTATTTGACTGAAAGAAATTATGCTTCAGTAGATATCAAGAGACAAAAATCAAGACCTTGATAAATATTTAAATTGGTGTTTACACTAATAGAAATGGCAAAAATACTTGTAATATATTTCATACTTTTGTACATAATGTGCAAATCTTTGTATACATTTCTAAAAGAATATTCACCATGCAAATGTTTGCTATGATAGTTTGTCTGGGCAGAAATGTGCAGAATATTGTCAGGTTTTAAGGTGAAAGGTTCAAAATATCATGGTTAGTAGACTGATCTGCAGACATTAGCACTTAAAGCGAAAACATTGGCTTAGATTAAAAAGAGAATTCACGCCTGACAAAGTGAAACTTTTCCCCATGCACATTTCAGAAGTAGTTGATTGGTTCAATTTGTTTTTATTTGATGTGTAAAGGCCTTGTAGAGGAATGATTGCTACATGAGAGAGGATCTTTCTTTCATTTTTCCTTTTAGAAAAAGAAAGTTTTAGTACCATGATTAGTGTTGAGGTGAAGCGTCTGCAAGCGGCATCATTTATCCAAGACTTCGGCCTTGGTTGCCAGACTTGGCAATTTAGGGATCAGAGACTTGGTCTGAGATGAGTAAAAACAAATGCATAAAAAATGAAGGAAAAAAAAGAACATATAAATGAAACAGATGAAGATTACATAGTACTCAACAACGTATAAAATGAAAGATTTACACGAAAAGTGAAAGAAATTGAAAATTCTAGAGATGCTATGTATGATAGGATGTTGGATGACCCAATATATCTTTTGATGCAACACTCGCTGACTAAACTATCACACTGTTAATAGTGAATGGTGTCTATTTATTGATAGAAAGATGGTATGACAATTTAAGAACACATTGCCTCTATATGACATCCCAATCTATAGTCAAGAACTGGAGGGCTATATGTGCATTATTTTATATATCTATAATGAATGAGTGCAAACATAAGAAAATTATGACAAAGAGAGGATAAGGTAAATAGAGCTTTACTATGAAATATTAAAAATTAAATTTTGATTAAAATATACCCAAGAATATAGGAAATAAATATAAATGTCAACAACAAAAAGTCAGTGAGCAAAAAAATTCTTGCTTTAACAGAAATCATAAATGAACTAAATTGCTAAATAGAACTGATTAAGAAATGAAACATTAAAAAAAAATGAAAATGTGAAAATAAACATAACCTCATATTCTTAGAACAGTTCAATGATCTACATTTCCAATCTCTTTTAAAATTTCATTTTTAACCATGATGCTCTGCAAATTCTAATATCATATCTTAATATTCATCGAAAATGAAAAGCTTGCCTTTCTTCATGGATTTCCAAACAAAGTCATGATACCACTCTTTGTTTTAAGATGTACAATGAAAAATTGGACCATGATTATTAAAACATGATCTCACGATATATCATGATTTGTAAACTTGGTTGAAATGTTAAATGTCTTGTTCATTTTCAATTTTCTCTTCACTTCATGAATATGGAGGAATTCAATAGGACCAATTGTTATTCAACCCATCCCCCTGGAAAATTGTAACTCAAAGAATGCCTGTTGATGTTAACCACTAAGATGATTAAATAAAATTACTAACATGAATATCATGTTATCAGCTATCTGAACCAAGAATATCATTTTTTTTAAACAGTGCCAAGCTGTCTCCCCCCCCCCAAAAAAAAATAGAACTTTTAGTCCCCGTTGTTTTATTCCTTATCTATGTGAATGTACTGGTTACAAACAAACGCATCTTTATATGTGAAAGCCTAGGATTATGATTAGGTCATTCCATGCTATTTAGTTCTGAGAGTTCATTCCTTTCTGGTTCTAGGGGTTCTCACTGAACAGACAATACTTCAAAACCATGAATTATAGGGAAAATTACCCAAATCTATAATAATTTCATTTTTAAAAAGAAGAAAAAAAGGACCTGAAGACATTTATTGTCTTGTAGAAACAACATGTTATTGTTAGTGCATTAGTTTACTAAGAGGGGAAAATGAGGTAAGTGTTATACCTACAACATGATACACATTGTGTTAATCAACAATGAAGTTAGGTTACCAAAATCTGATTAAAGAACTAATGTATGTAATATTCTAAGAGCTGTGACAGATGACTACTACCCAATAGACTTGGCTAATCTCTGTGTAAGTACGTGAATGCCCTCATACAACGACACAAGAACACATGGAACAAGAACACCAGCTAAATAAATGATGAGATGGTTAGTAGATGCATAGATGATATACAGATAATGAATGAAAAAAAAGAATACAAAAGAAAGAAGTTTTCTGAGTGGTACAGCATGCCATGGCTCTTGTTTTTTTTGCTTCTTTTATGTTTTCATGGCTGAGGATAAAGAGGAAGCAAGGAGGAATTCCATTGAATTGTCTTGTCCTATAGAAACCTAGGGAAAGCAAATTGAATTACAGGGATATTCAGGCCATACAATACAATCAAATTTTGAAATAGACCTTTTTCTGAGATATTTATACTAACATTTCATATGGTTTCATTACCATGGATATTTTACAAGACCAAATGGACAATGTATTTATATGTTTCTTTTGTACAAAGTGCAAAGTCAACTGTTCCAAAATTTAAATAAATGCTCAACGCTTTCAACAATGTAATTCTACAATGAATTAGTAAGCAGTTCATAGTGTGGCCAGTCTTTAAAAAAATCAATCTTGAAGCACTCTTTCTTTTAAGCTCTACATCTCTAAGCTTGATCTAAACTACATGTAAACACCAAATATTGAATCGGCTCTGTTGTAGAATAGAAAATGAGCACCTAGTTGGATGGGACATGCTTCAAGGTAACATCTAATGCCACAATATTTCAAGGATATAGAATGCTAAAATGAAACATGTTAGACATGAGAAGATGGTGTTATACTACAACTTGAGATGTTGGACATCATTGAACAAATGACTGTGATTGAAAAGCTGTATAGATGCTACAATACTGCTAAAAGTGAATGGTGTCAGCTATAGATAGCAATGTGCAAGATATATAGAATGCAGGCAAGCATCTCTCCATTTATAACAGGCAAAATTTTCATTTTCCGTATTCTTTCTTCACTGACCCCTTTTTGGTATAAAGCCAATTGCATGCATTTGTTATCTATGCATATTTTGATGAATTTGCATTAATAAATCATGTCATTGAATAGTCACATCAATTTCCCTAAGGATCTCTGGTTCTTCTTGTAAGAATTTGTTAAAAAGCAATTATTCTCCAAGATATGATGTTCTCAGATGACATTTGCTTTTACCATATCTTAATCATATTCAAAGCTATTAAACAATCAATGCAAGGGAATATATATGGGTGGCTGCACTAATGTTTTCTGAAGTGATATTGTGTCTGAAAAGGTACCAAAACAGCAAAGATAGCTGATAATTTAGAATAGAATTTCCATGAAGTCACTAGAAAGTAAGATAAGATGAATCCTGAACACAAATAAAATTGTGATAACTCAGCCGAAACCCAGCTGATAATGAATGAAGATGGGAATAAATGTGTGATTAATGAGAGATGAATACCAATCTGTATTGCAGCATACTAGATGAATATAGCACAGTACAAGATGAAGCCAAGTAAGGAAAGATGTGAGAAACATTGAATTATAGTGAAATATGAATGAAATGAAGACAAAGTGAACAGCTAGGTGAAAAGATAAAAATTATCATCAAAATAAGAAAAAAAAGCAACTGTCTCTTGAAAGTGTTAAAACGGGGACTCCGAAAATAGATGAATTACCTTCTCCCAGTTGCTGAGGCACTGTGCCGGAAACACACATGGCAAAAGATGGTAAAAAGTGGGTGGGTATTTGAGGCAGAAGTGGTTGTGGTAGTGGTAGTGGTAGTGGTAGTGGTGGTGGTAGTGGTGGTGGTGGTTTTAGTGGTAATAGAGGTGGTTGAAGTGATGTGTTTTTAGACAAACGTTGATAAAGCAATGTGATTGCAGAGAGTTGCATTAAATGTTGCATATTTAGAAGGGAATATTACAGTGATTTATTAACAACAGTAGAATTGTAAATAGTATGTAAAGAAATAGAGCCAGGGCAAATTTTGAGTGGATTTTATGTGAATCAGAAGAGGGTAGGAGATTAAAAGTGGGATGGACAAAACGTACTTGCAGTCATGAAAGAGAGAGAAAGAAAGTGAGAGTGAGAGATGGGGGGTCATAGCAGGTAAACATGCAAAGGAGGTATGGTAGGACAAGAAGCATTATCCATATGATGGCATACAAGCATATATAGGCAAGAATAAACCATGAGACAGAAGTGTTTTTGAGAAGAACAAAGAAGATTGTGTTTAAGAGAGAGTGGAAGAGGATGGTAATAAGATTAAAACCATTCATTTTTGTGGCACAAGATGCAAGATGAGATGGTATGCACAGTTGAGTGATTGCGTGTTGAGTATACAGTTAGAGAGAGAAAGAGAAAGAGATGTATGGTAAGCCGTGTGAAAGAAATGATGTCAAGATTCAGCATGAAATGATGATGGCATATTATCAAGCATTGTGAGATGAATGGTATCAAGGATGACAAGAAAGACAAGTTTAGAGTAGAGCATAAGGGCAGAATATCATGAAAAATTTGTTGAACAAGTTGAACAATACAGATTTGCAAGAAAGACACAAGAGAAAGCAAAGAATTACACAGAATGAACAGAACCGAGAAAGAATAAACAAAAGAATGAGATGTCAAGTGAATACTTGACAATATGCCAATTGGTTTTAAAACCATATAAGAAACACAAAACATTATTAATAAAGATGGGAGATGAGTGAGTATTCCAATAGTAGTTCAAGATATACTCAAGAAGCAGAAAAAAGAAAAAAAACCAAGAAAAGAATAAGATACATGCAATGGATATATGCAAGTGGAAGGGAGATTGATGTTTTATGTTAGTAATGCATTGATGGACATTCCATATAAATGATGCCCACAATCATCATAACGAATGTATGATCAATTGCAGCATGTTCATTCCCAGATTAACATTCACGATACATTCCAAAGATGGTACATGCAAAAGCAGAATTTTGTTTGAATGTTGTAGTAATCATGAATGAGTGAGTAGGTATGTAGGTGTGTAGAAGGAAGGAGTCATTAAAGGGTGGGTAAATTAGAAAGGAAAGAGAACAAGTAAAAAGTGACATGAGTGAGAACAACATGAAGAATGAAAAGAAGATGGACATTGCCCTTTTTTGTTTAACTTTCCACTCTCCTTTCCAAAGTAAAGCTGTTACAGGCAGTATTCCAGAATGGTGCAAATTACCTATCAGTATTCATAATTCACAGAATTTACATATTTACCCTTTTTATGAATATTTCCTTTAAATTCTTATCTGAACAACTTGTCTAAACAGAAACCAACTAGCGGAAAAGTTCTTGGAAGAAAAAAAAGTATTTTATATATTTACTTTATATTACTTCAATTTAATTATATAACTCCTTACAAAAAGAGAATCAGGTATCTACTTAAATGCATGATATACATTTATTTATGAAGATATTACATTCATGCTAGTGATGAATTTGCAGGAAAGTACCTCATAAAAACCTTTCTATGTAAATCCATTCCGTGTTTAAGTCACAGTCATTTTCGGAACAGTAATATCACTCAATTATGTAGGACACCTTAAAGCGTCTTTGAAACTATCAGAATTCATTTATTCAGAATCATTAAATTGATTAGTCAAGCTACTAAACCAAAATCTGTATTTTACTCCTTTGTGTGCTAAAAGCGTTTACTTTTGTGATAGTTTATATAACTTATATATTTTGAAATGCCCATCAGAATACAAATTCACCATTTTCTATACTGCCCATATCAACTCTTTGGGTGGGAAAAGTTTTCCAAAAATATAATAAATGTGTCATAATCTTTCATATTCTTTTTCTACAGTACAAAATGAAATATAGACAATTAATCATTAGAATATATATATAAGGGTAAAAGAAAGAAACAATTTTAATCAAGTGTAATATTCTAGTTTACAAGAAACAAGAATATTATAGATATATACATACATACATGTACATAAGAGATATGTAACCTTACAGGAGAGTGTACAATATGATAGTGAAAAGAGATTCTGAAAACAAAATGATTATAAGATGGAAATAAAGCAAACACTTGGAAATGGTGTGTTTGAAAAACTTCAAAGACAGCTGAAAGTGAAATGATAATTGCATTCGTGAGTGAGAAACACACGCGTGAATATTATCATAAGTCTATGAATGAAATCAGTGCAGAGAAAGAAACACAGCAAACCAGTGGCAATCTTTTCTTTTCATTCAAATTATACAGATGGCCAAACAATGTAGAGTGCATACAACATAAACACTTTGAGAAAACTAGTCCCTGCTTTCACTTTAAATTAACCACAAAAAACTGTAGTGCTACTTCATCTACTTCCAGTTTGGTCTTAAATGGCGTTACATTGTTCACCTCTATCTCATTCCTATTAATGTGGAGGGTTTGCTTTCTTTTTACAGTAATTGTGGGAGGTAGTATTTCAGAGTTCAAGGAGAAACAGGGATTTAGTTATGAGTGTTTGAGGCAAAACTGCTTATATTTTCATAGGGTATGTAATTAATAACTAACTCTTCATATAATTTTATCAGATTTGACCGAGCTCAGCTACAAATATCAATTAAAATGACAAGGATCTACACCTGTGCCCATATTTCTTATTCCTTTTGAGCCTTAAGTGAAAGCAAGGATAGTTGTTAGTATCAATAAACACAAAACAATACACTTTTAAAAGATGTGCTCCTACATGTAAGCTGTCCCAAATTGAATGTTTCTACAGAAAATTACACTACAGATCCATATCCAACTTTATCCATTTAGTAATCATATTTTTAAAGATTATATTATTGCTCCCCATAAGAATAATAGAAGAAAAAAAAATCCTGAATATTTTAAACTTCTTGTGTTCTAATGTATTATCATTTTAGATATGGTGGGGACTTTTTCCTATATAATAATAATAATAATCATAAAATGATACAGTTAAAATTCATTACAGAAATCATAAATCCCATCTTTTTTATCCTCCTCTTTCTACCTGAAAATATTACAGACTTAGAAGTGATGACTACGGTTATACTCTCAGCTAGAATTGAAACTGAAATTGAAATTGAAATTAATGAGTATTGAAATTGAAACCGATTGTATTTATTGTACATTTGGAAGTTTGTTAAGTTTGCTTCCTTTAAAAAAAAATTATTATCCAAATTATCATTTCCGTGCATTACTGTACAACTCACCAGGTTCAGATAATGATTGAGTGTACTTTCCTTCCTTAACATTTTGAACAATCATAGCAAGAGGAACTTAACATATACACACATATATATATATATACATATATATATATATAAACATGTATATACACATTATCCAAATTTGAGTATAAAATGACAATAGAGATTCTTTTGTTAAAACTCTCT
Source organism: Mesocentrotus franciscanus (assembly GCA_037976565.1). Taxonomy (NCBI): domain Eukaryota; kingdom Metazoa; phylum Echinodermata; class Echinoidea; order Camarodonta; family Strongylocentrotidae; genus Mesocentrotus; species Mesocentrotus franciscanus. Next base: position 4,294,953 of record CP137669.1, on the reverse strand, counting down.
TTTGCATGAAAAGTATGACAAGATTCAAGACATTTTCAATTTAAAAAAAAAAAAATTTGCAAATATACTATAACAATAGATCTATAAGTGCCTAATTTTTTCCTTCTATTTGACAGAAATGATAAATTATCTAACAGTGAAAAACTAAAATTAAAACAAATTTGCAAAGCCAGCGCAAAAAATTGTTCAACATTTTAAGTGAGATATTTTGTCTTGCACTTCCTAAAATAATCTAATGCAAATCAATTAAGGCGTAAATTTGGAGTATGTATACTACGTGAAAAGAAAAGCTGAGCAAACTAATTTGAGTCAATATCATGATTGAGAACTCGCTAATAACTGTGGAATGGCAGCCAGTCTACACTTTAAAGAGACATAATAAATGATGAATTCTAGAAGCATTATGATATCCAATCTGTATAATGCTATCTTTGTGTCATGTTTTGGTTGCCATAGTACCCACCTTTTTCTTTGGGTTAAGCAGCTCCTTGTACTGTTCCGACCTGAGAAAACGGGGGTAACTATCGCTGCGCATTAGCGTGTATATATGTTCCTGGGCGGCATCAAAGGTGTAGCGGTTGGGGTTCTTCATGTTTTTGCGTGTAGTGTCCAGGATCTTAGAATCCACGTTGATGGGACTGTGTGAACTGTCTGACAAGAATTCACTGTGCACAAAAAGAGAAGATAATGTTACCAACCATAATAAAGAAATGGATTTTAAATGTGTGTGGGAGGCAGCCATTCTAATCAAGCTATTACCCTGTAGAAAATACTGATATTCATTAATCTCTGTCAAAAAAATTGATTACTACACCTCACAAATTGCCTTGGCCAAATAGAACCCGCAATTCAAAATCGTGATTGAAAGTGGCAAATGAATTTTTTTTGCTAGTTAACGTAATTTAACTATGAAATACAGTTAACAATTATTGTGAAGATCGATAAGTTTTGTTGCTGTTGATATTTCTCAGAAATCTCTCAAATTTAACTTTGAAGTGATACTATACCATGATGTACATACCTGTATATTTGCTGCACTTTTGCTGGTACTTGACTGAAAGTCATCTTTTTGAGTTCTTGACACGCAATCCAAAACCTGTACAAGTAAAAGATATAAACATTTTACCACATTACTTTTACCAGGGAGCAAAGAGTTATATAAAGCACTTAGATAGCAGTGGAAAATATTTGTGGGAAAAAATATATTGAAATTTCTTTTCAAAAATTCATTCCCAATTCAAGAAAATTCCAGATTAAGATGGTGACGTTGTATACGAAAGGAAAAGATAATTAGATAGTACATAATGATGTGATTTCTGGAGGGAAAAAGACTTTAAACAACTGAAATATTGTAGGGGTTTATGTCAAAGTTTCAACATTTTTATTGAAATCAAAGAAAATTTACTCCATGTAAAACGTGTCAAATGAAACACTCATGAAGACAACTTCTTCCATGATATTACAGATTTCCATGAATGAATTTTACACTGACTTGTTTGTCAAACTTATACAAGTTGGTTAGTACAAGATAAAGTCGAATAGGTAACAGATCATATCAAAGTTTACTTGGTTGGAGAATCACTGAGTAAGTGGGATATTATTCCATCTTGGGATGTATTATCTGTCTGGAGACAGAAGGGTGTTAACATATAAACTTTAAAGATACTATGTCCCTTTTGCAGCCAACATCAAATTCTGTAGAACTTTGCAGGAATTATGAATATGTCATGTATGTCCTATCTGTGAAATTTAAACGTTAGCAGTGTCCTAATATTCAAATTATGCAAGGAAACCCACTTGCTAGACTTCACTGTCAGACACTATTGAGTGACTGACTGGCTTTTTTCTTCTTTGGTAATAACATACATAAAATGAGCTGTAAAGGGTACATGAGCATTTGTCTACATCAATAACCCACTTCTTGTAATGGCCAAAATTGAATCTTTGCGCAGCACAAAACGTACGACCATTCGGTACAATGGTCTGAAATCAGACTATTAGCACTTATTAGCATGTAGCACTTAAGTCGATTCGACAACTAATAGTCGTTATTTTCCCACTTAAAGACATTTTCAAGCCCCTTTTTTTAGGGAATGAGTTCTAAATTAGTATTATCTTTCAAATGCCGTTGGAATTTAACCTTTTCATTTTTTTGGCCTGCAAATGGGACATAGTACCTTTAACTCTGGGCTTTATTTGGAATATTATTAATCATCATTCTGGTTAGATGCTGGGTTACCTCAGGTTTTCTTCACTGAACTCCTTAGCCAGGAACTTCGAGAGCTGATCTCTCCCTAGGGAATCCTTCAGGAGATCATCGAAGGAGAAACCCCATTTTTTGACCCTGTACACTGGTACCTCCTTCAAACTCCTGAAATAAAGACAAAGGAAAGAGATGAAAGGTAGTGATTTCACTTTGAATGATACTAGCCTATCTCTGTTCCTAATAAAGTTGATATATGATAGTAGTTATATTGTAGAAAAATTGAAAGAAATATGTAACAGAAATATATTTTGCCAACATTGACTTAAAATAACTATACATCATTATACTTTTAATTAACATATATCAGTATATCACAAATTCACATCAATAATTATGTCATTAAAGGTGGGTTAAAATCCAAATATAAGTTGATTCCTGCTGATGTGCAGGGCTGCATACAACTCATGTTTTGTTATTCAAACATCTAAATATATTTCATAGATTTTTAAATATTTTTAAAAATAATTTTCTCAGACCTACTAAAGCTCCACCCTAAAAAAATGCTCCAGATCTCATTCCCCTAATGACATCATCTGTCAATCATTAGTGAGCTAACAAGAGGCAGTGGTATGTAACTTCCCCCAGCTCAGCACATGCTCACAAAAGAATTGCATTCTTTCATACAATACCTCCACATTACCTTTCTTTTCCTGGTGATGCTACAGCACTTCTGACATAGCAACTCCTATGTTGGTATTGTATGGTCTATTGACTATTGTAAACAGGTGGTCAGCTCTGGTGAAGCTACATACCACTGTCTCTTGTTAGCTCACTAATGGTTGACAGATAATGTCATTAGGGGGAATCAGATCTGGAGCATTTTTTTTGTAGGGTGGAGCTTAGCAGGTCTGAGGAAATTGTTTTTAAAAATATTTAAAAATCTTTTCTTGGTGATGCTACAGCACGTCTGACATAGCAACTCCTTTGTTGATATTGTATGGTCTATTGTAAACAGGTGGTCAGCTCTGGTGAAGCTACATACCACTGTCTCTTGTTAAGTTGTTAGCTCACTAATGATTGACAGATGATGTCATTAGGGGGAATGAGATCTGGAGCATTTTTTTAGGGTGGAGCTTAGCAGGTCTGAGAAAATTATTTTAAAAATATTTAAAAATCTATGAAATATATTTAGATGTTTTAATAATAAAATATGAGTTGTACGCAGCCCTGGGGCGGTATTCTGAAAATTGTTTTAAGTTTTGTGTTATCTTTTGTTGTATCTTCCAGAGATAATACAGCGATAATATTGCTGTAAGTTGGTATTCTGAAAATCATTTTATCCCTGTATTATCTCTTGAAGGACCGCCTCTATCTTATCTTTGACACGCCCATTTTTATGGACCCTACCAATCAAGATTTATTTTATATTTGAGCATGTAGGTCAACCAATAGGAATACTTTATCGTCGCTGGGGTGACAAGACCTTGTATCTCAAAATTTGGGGAAAATCACTTTTTTATTTTAATGACTAGATGATCCGTCAAGTGATGACCTATCCTAATCCCAGCTCTCTATCTCCAAAAATGAAGCCACTACACCAAGTCAAAGGGAAGACTATCCCATTGGATACAGTGTTATGGCAGCCATATTTTTTACTCTCCTGAACATTTAACTTTTGTTGAGTTACGAGGTTTTGTCGCCCCAGCAGCGTTATGCAATATCTGAAGATGCGCCCAGCGCATACTAATCTTGGGCATAATTAGTTAATTGAGCGCTTATTACGCGCGTCATCATATGCGCTGTGGCATGTGGATCATGAAGACAAGTCATGCTTTCACTTAGTGGTTAAGAAACATCACAGAGATGAGAGCATTAAAATCGTCATATTCTAGCATGTAATTACTCAGAAAGTTCTCATCTGTGATGTCTACGGTCAAGACACAATCTTCTTCTAACTCGTCTATTGGCACGAAGTTGGTTCTGGGCAAGGAAGATTGCCGCCATTATATTCACCACGAAAGATTTTTAAAAAAACCTACCTATTGTAAATATTGTTGTAAATACTATGCAAGATAAGAAAAGATAAAAGATACAACAATTTTCAGAATACCAATTATCTTGTCATATTATCTCGCACGCGCATATGCAAATGAGGATTAAGCACCATTTTATTAATATTACGCACAATTAAAAGCGCACAAAGTTTGCAAAGAGATGAGAGAAAAGATACAACAAAAGATACAACAAAAGTTACAACAATTTTCAGAATACCAAATTTATCTTATCTTCAAAGATACAACAAAATGAGAGATAACACAGGGTTCAGAATACCGCCCCTGCACATCAACAGGAATCAACTTGTATTTGGATTTTACCTGACCTTTAAATCAACAAAGTGTTGTTTACCACATTATTTTAGAACAAGTATTCTCTTTAAACATTCTCTCTTTGTTTACGCATCTAATAGTCTACGGCACTTCATAAGAATTTTGAGTATACTTCATCAAGTATACAGTAAAAAAAAAAGTCAAAACATCTTACTATGAAGCCATGAATAATATTATTTTGTGAATCACTGATATGCTTGGATTAGTCATGAAAGAATGGCCCCAAGGGACATTGTTTAAGTTTTTCATGAATACATCTGAACTAAAACTTGAAAAACAACAGAATCAAATAAAAAAGATAGAAATAAATAAAAATTACAAACCTTTCCATTTCATCTGGTCTATACACCATCACAAATATACTCTATGCCTCTGTCAATTCACTTTACTTATAATGTTCACCTGTTATGCATTAAATAGTCTATATCCAGTATTGCATCGATTACAAATTATCTTTGATATTAGTATACATGTACATGATGTCATAGAGTTGGTATCATATGTTCAGTCTTTCACAATGATTCCTGAACTAAACCTGCTTTTAAAACTATATGGCAGGTGCGGCATCCTGGTCATGTTTTAGTACAAAGAGTTGATATCAAATATTAATATCCGGGCCGTCTCATTCTGTTTCAAAACAGTAGGAATTATGTAGCTGCTGTAGAGTGTCTCAAGCTCATACTAAACACTACAGGATATATCACATGTTCAGAAGGAAGAAAAGCAAGCGGCCTCTACACAAATCCATATGAGACTAACGCATGACCTCGGACAAAACACCTTGCCGATCATGAGTAATAGTTATAAACTAGAATTCACAACTTTGAACCATGAAAGATGAATCTTTTCACAAATAGCAGGGATTTTTCAAAACAGAATGACATGCTATAATCTCAGGTTTGATGATCGATGCATAACAACAAAACAGATCAGCTGTAGATTAACCTTATCTTCCATGAAAAGAAATCAGAGTAGCAGCTGATCACTGTCCTACTTCTGTTAATTGAGCTAATGCCAACATAGCTTCAAAACTGATATATATCCAACTAAATTCCAAGTAGATCCTGTGAATGGCATGATGCAGTTGTGAAGGGGTAGATCATATGGACAATGATGACCCCTACAGAGAGGCCAGTCTGGATACAGCCCTGCTAAACCAATCATCACCACTAATTTTAGGTGACACATCATTTCCCTTTTACTCATCACGTAATCAACCAATTGTCTGGCCAAAGGGGCAATGAAGTATGGCTATATTCTTGGTCTTGGCACCTTTACGAGGTAATACACCGGACATGTATTTAACCAAATTATGCAAACGAGCAACTTTCTGAGGGTTTATTTCACTAACTCGATTTTTCAGTAATTCTGTTCTCACTCTTGTAAACAACAGCGCAAGCTTAGAAACAGTCTTTTTTTTCTGTCATCATAATTCAAAAGTTTGTGAATTAGATAACAGCTCAAGATGGCAGTCTTTTTTTGTCTCATTTACAATCTGTATAAAGTGCCCCATTTAACCCTACTGCCCCCAAAGGAACATAATAGATTCAAATAATATTAAAGTCAACCTTCTAGAGGCTTTATAGATGTTTGTTTGAACTTAAGTGAAGTCAGTCCGAAGCTCAGATGACCATAACAGAGGGAGTTACAAACTAAACAGGACATGGTGATGAGTGACAGAGTGATGATAGCTAGGATTCAATTTGTACCTGTCATTATAGAATCTATTCCTATTATAGTATTTATTCTCTAGTCTGGACTAAATAGACGTCAATGGACAGGTGAAATACATTTCCATATGAGATGTAATATTTGCTTGTTATTACATGAGTATTTATCAAGATGCTGATAGAATCTGTGATCTTTGCACTGGAATCTATAATTTTTGCACATATATTATTCCTAGTGATATAATGTTAACTTTACCTCTTCCTGACAAAAATAACTAATTTGTTTATTCTTGTATTATCCATTTTAATTACATCACATCCTGTTTAGATGCAACAAATTTTATACATCCGTGAAAGTATGAAATGAAAGTAAAAAAGGGCATCAACCAATTTATCTTTACATATCGTCTGTTAAAGGTAAAGACCAGTTTTGGAAACGCCCCTCTCTCAAAAAATGAAATGGAAGCTCTCATTACCAATCATGTGAAAGAATATGTTTTGACTAATACGTGATGATACAAATTTTGCCGTGAAACCACCTACTAATTGATATACAGTTTGTATTTGGTACATTATTATATCTATTGGGACCAAATAGATATCGTGCACGTGGTCGCGTAGTCCCATATACATCTTTCTGTGTACAGTGCTTGTAACTTTACCAAGACTGGGCCAAATTCTTATCATTTTGATGATTCCAGAACCTTGCAGTACATGCACACCAATACTTATATGCTAGATGATCAACCTTTATTTCTGATCGATTCCACAGCGTTTCTTTCATAATGCAATCGCATGACCAGAACTCAACTTTATCTTTAACACCCTTCTGGCCGGCTCCTAACAGACAGTATATTTAATGCCTTTCTTTTTAGATGAAATGATGTATTAATATCCAACACTCACATAGTTGAGGCAGCTTCCCACAATGCTGTGTCGTCTGTTATCCAAGGATTTGGACCCAGCTCCGTCGAGAGAAACGAGTCGTAGTCTCGATACTGCTGACAGTATGCTATTAATCTGTGAACAAATGCAAATTTATGAGAGATATGAATAAGCAAACATTGATTTAACAGACAGAATCACAAAATATGTTGACTTCAACTTCCAAACACTGCAAATAAATGAAAATTTAATGGAAGACATTTTTTAGCTCAGCCAGTCAATAAGTCATTCCTGAAATTTACAACAAAAAAATACTTCACACACATGTAAATGAAAAGCACAAAAAGGGTAAACATACCATCTCATTTCATGATAAATCCTGGTACAATACGGTAGAACAAAGTAGTTTCAAACGTCAATTGTCCAAAAGATTATGTCTTCAGTCTACAATGATTCTGTACCATTGAAACTATATTCTTACCACCGGTTGATCACATATCTACTTCAAATACCACTATTTTCACAGATGCATGATGAAGACTATAATCTTATCCCGTCTATTACAACGTGGTCTGTGTGTTCTTAGTATGTTACGCATTATCAAAGTTCTGTAGAATGGGATGCAGTATGTCCCACAAACAAAAAATTAATGACATGCTGGTCACATTTACGCGAAAGTAGAACAAAATTTGCTGGTATGTGTATGCCTGTACGGTACTTCTGCTGAACTCACACATACAAACATGCCCTCATTATCGCTATAGATAATATACACCAAAATGGCTACTGAAGAAGTTAATACAAGTCATAGAAATCAAACGAAACTGAAACCTTTCCCTCACACAAACATGATTTTTATTATGATAATAGGAAGTATTATCCATTATATATTAGGTTGTGGGCAATTAAGAGAAAACTGGGGAATTGTGAAGTTACAATGGTTGTCCCATTTAATGACTATCATTACTTCTTTCCCTTTTCCCAAATATCCATTTTGTGTGTTACCTAATGAAAGAATGAAAGATAGTGCTCTCATTTGATTGTGTAGATGAAATAATATTCAGATAATAATATAAAGATACTCAACCATTCAAGCATCTTATGCCTCTATACCAACATCTGAAATCTTGAAACTGAAAATAATGTACTGTAACTGGCTTAATAACCTTTTGATTTTGATAGTTCTGTTTGTCATTTTTTTAAAGAGAGGTACATTATCTCAAACTTCAGTGACATTCTAGTTTTGTAATTCCTATGAAGCTATGAATAATATTATTTTGTGAATCATGGATATGCTTGGATTAGTCATGAAAGAATGGCCCCAAGGGACATTGTTTAATTTTTCATGAATACATGCCAAATTGCCAATCTATTATGTTCTAGTTCTGACATGATTCAGTTTTAAGGACTTTTTTCTGTCTCTCTGTCTGCACACTATCATTTATATACCAGATGTACAAACATATTGTAATTGTCTATATTGTAAGTTTAGTTTTGGGATGCATGTTTTCATAGTAAGGTTGATGCATCGATCTCTCTCTCTCTCTCTTTCTTTTTTTTTCTCTCTCTCTCTCTCTCCCTCCCCCTCTCTTTCTTTCATGATTCTTTTGTATGCGTATTTTCCTCTATATTTCATATCAATTCTCCATATTATAAATTTTCTCAAGTACCGGTACATCCTCTCAACCTGCAAACATATCCATGTAAGTCATGCACTGCTCCTGATATTTGGGTAAGTAGGAAAGACCATAGATATACTATAAATTACAATGTTCAAAACACATGTATTTCAATAGTTATAGTAACCCCTTTTTGCATCAATGCTCTTTCTTTCTATTAAAGTAATACAAATAAAAACATGTTATACTTCAGTGGATAGTATATAGCTTCATTGAGAAATCACCCTGCAAGCTCTGTAGATTATTACCGTATATCAAATTATCAATTGAATTCAGACTATACATGCAGGGATAAGAATAGGAAAATGTACTTTCATGAACTACAGCCATACAGCTTGGTCGATAGTACAAACGATTGAATAACAACTTTTCTTTACTTCAGATAAAAGGTGTCATTAATAATATAAAATAAAAAGACAACTTTTACATCTAACATACAAAATCTCAGCATGCAGCTCATTAATTACAAATCTTACCATATTTCAGTCAGCATTGATTATGATGTTATCAATCCTGGGCACCAACTGCATCATCATTTGTACGTGACAATTAAGTACTATATAGTCCACAGACACATGTATGTAGATTTCCTAGTGAGACTTCCAGACTCTCAGCACACTCCTTTAATTTTACAATCCACAGAAAATATCTAAATAAGCACTATTTGGCTATACACAGCTAGCCCATGGATTCCACATGCAAGCTCTTGTCTCACTTCAGATCTGTTTTATCAATTGGATTGAGACAGTTCACCAACTATAGGCTCCAAGTCAAGGCTGATATCTTTAATCCATTAGGAACCATCCCAAGCGACCTCGGCAATAGTAATTTCTTGCTTCATCTGAACATGATCTTTAACTTATTTGATTTCCTTCCCAGTTACCGTTCTCCACAGACTGCTGTCTTAATAACATTTTCCCACAGTATATAGTTTCTGTTCCTCAAGAATCACAACATCACAGGGGCTTGGCAAAAATGCATCCCTTATAATATGTAGACAACATGCATGAAAGCAAGGTCTTCCAATTATTACCAGAGACACTACCAGTCATGGAAGTATATTTTCCTAGAATACTTGTGAAACCCAGATATATATGTACTGTATGCGAGCCAAGCTGGACATGAAAGTGAGAACTAGCTCTATAGTGAGGACAGCTGCTTGTACAGAAACCAAATCCAAACAGTGATCAAACAAAGAGTTAACCGCAGGAAGTTTCATGGAATCAGGACTTGTTCAATTGCCATGTGTGCGTGGATTACTGGGGTTAAATCAGACAGAGAGAGGGAGGGAGGGAGGGAGGGAGAGAGGGAGGGAATCATTGTGAACTATTTCCTGCTTCCTCTTTCCACTTATAATACCATTCTACCTCCAGTATGTGAATGTGACCATGGGAATACACATCAGGTACACGTGTTTGTGTGTACTTTGTGTGTGCAGAACTGCTGGATAAATGCAATCATCAGGACTAGCATGACTAATTCTTTTGGTCACTGTGAAACATATAGTAGCTACTCCGTCAAGGATATTTCTTCACCCTTTCCCTCTCATGTTATTGTTACGTGTGCACCACTTTTATCAGAAAGGGGATTTTCATCTTTCTGTGAATGAAATCTGTAGAATGAATAGATATTGTATGAGTTGACATTACCCATTGACAATTGTATTTAGTATTTACTGTAGGCATGCATGCTTTATAGACCCTTGAGTGGGTTTCTTATGAATGAATATTGTGGAAGGCTATGCATGGAAGTGAAATCATTTATATTTGTTCATTTTTTCAGATCTTTATGGTATTCCCAAAGCACCTAAAGTATACAAATAGCAGAATTTTCTCAAACAGTTTGACCGTATATATTATACTTCATCAATATTGCTGGCTTGTGTTTTTTTTTTTTCATTATTAGTTTAGATTTTTTTCTTCTTCAGATTAATTAATTTCTGTGATTTCATAGAGAGATATAAAAAGGGTTGTAGATGTGCATAATACACCTTTTGATGAAATGTGTATTTTGGTGTACCATATGAAATCTGTATTCTATACGTCTCTAAATAAGATATCTTTTACCTAATATGGCTTCTAAAAAGTACTCTAACCTCAATTGAACAAAAATATACAAAACTGGTGCAAGGCCTAATTAATATAACAGCTGCCTGCTGATTTACAATTCATCATATATATCAGATAACAGGAAATGTATTATACAGGCCTAAAGCTGAATAAATACTAGACATGTTTTAACAGATGAATCCTTTACTATAAATCAATGTGTAATAATTACATGAGTAATATTAATCTAGTTCAGCTAGTTGACGTAAACATGTATTTACCATTTTCCTGTTTAGGCATTGCATTCTTCTGTTTCTGCTATTCATTAATATCATATAGCTAGTGAACTTCTTCCCACATGCTGTCAATCCCTTCCTTTCTCGAGTTTCTACTTATGATATACTTCCTGGGTAATTAGTGAAAGTTAATTACCTCCCTTTTCAACTTCAACAAAAGTCATGAAAACCATTGGTTGTTATTCTACTTAAAGACATCAATCAACTGCATTATCTAGGCAGGGTTGAATCGAGGAGTTCCTGTCATTCTCATTCAGAACCAGCTGATAATTATCCTTGCCCAGACACAATTTTCTCTCCCAAAATACAGTTCAAAATTTAATATGAATGCCCTTCAACTTCCGACATATGGTGTATCATTTTATAGCTGTTTATATATAGGATTCCTCTCAGGAATCACATTCTGACCTTCTCTTGAACATTAACCTATATATATGTAAAATCCTGCAAAAGGATTTCAGTGAATGAACAAAGCAAGAAAGCATAAATGTCAGTTATGAACATTGTTTCTATAGTTTAATTGTTATCACCTTTTGTCTGGGCAGTGGGTCTGTACAAGTGTGAAAACTAAATAACTTAATTTCTTTGGACTTGCAGCATGGTATTGGTATGTAAGGGTTCTTGGCAAAAGTGAATTTATACTTAATTTCATATACCTTATGACTATTTATTGCAAAATACAAAGCCATCAAAATATTTTATTTTGTATAATAGATCAAATCAATCAATGCAAGGTATTTATATCTTTATATTCATTGTCTTAGGGCTTTAAGATGACATTCTTAAAAGAAAACATGTATCGGCAAGTGGTATGCAATAACGAATCTTAGGATTACAAGTAGTGTCTGATAGAAGTATGAAAAAGATCATCAGTACAGTGGGTTAGGTAAATGTAGAAGCGATCTTTCACAGAGATTTGATTGTCTTGCAAAATGGCAGACATCGTATGTGAAAGTGGAATTGCTCATTCATGAAAGATCAGCAGCATGTGCCTACTTTTATGTGTAAATATTCCAGTATGGTGTGATACCAAGTAAATCATTTGAAGATAAACAAAATAGATAAGAGGGAATACAGATATCAACATGTACATGAATATATCAAAAAATGAACAGCTACCGTGAATTCTTCAACAGAGAACAAGTAAAATATTATGTCAAGTCATATACAAGCATGCTGCCCTCTGGAGGGAGATTTGTTACATGTTCATCAAGTAAAGGGTATAGATACAAGGTGATATAATACCTGTATATCTCTAACATGCTGGTATATGAAAGACCATACGTTTCCCTATTGAAATTATCATTATATTACAAAGGAAGAGTTTCATTACAAAGTTTTACTGCCTTGATATACTCAATCTAATTCATAATGTCAAACCACAGAGAAAGAGAGAGCTTTTATATGAAATGAGCGTTAACATGGTTTCATATTAATTTCAGGGGAAAAACTCAAACAAGTATATCTGTCTAGAAAGAGAAAATACTATCATGAATGAAATATCTAATTTGGCCTAGAATCCTTCTAAGATATGATTGTAATTTTCTTTATAACTTTCTTTTAATTTCCAGGAAATTAACATCAAATGACATACATTTGCAATAATAGCATACATAGTATACAACCAGCTTGACTGTTTTCTGCAGTTAAATATAAATTTCTAGGATGATTTATGCAGTCAAAACTGCACCACTGGACATTTCTCTCATTCTGGCTTCAATCATATTAACCTATATATACAAACACATGTATATTCAATAGGAGCTTTAATGATCAAAACTTTAGTATGTACATTTGACGTGTTTTACACGGTATTCAGATCATTTCATTCATGAATGAGAAGACAGAAGACGGGTACACTGCCTGCAGAACGAATATGCAATGTTGTCTGTTGAGAGCCAGAAGGGTATTAAATCTGTGTAAAAATATACCAGTTTGTACCCTCCTGGCTCTGAGCAGATGTATGTTATTTTTTGTAGTTTTAAACATATCTTTCATATGACAAGCAGACAGTATCTCTTGCCTTTATTAGCAATACCATTATAATGATGCAAATTATTATATACTTACAGTTCTGCCACCTTAGACGTCTTGTACTGCCTCTTTTCTAATCTTGCTTTCAGCATCTCCACCTAAAGTGAGCAATGGGTCATAATTTGTATTAGTAAAAAATTTAATAATGTTCTTAATTTCAATATTTTGAATGGATTCAGTTTAGGAATGGGTTTTATTCTAATGTCTTCATAGTAATAATGGATATTAGAATCCAATCATTACTGTGTTTATTGATTAAATGTTTTGTGGGTATAAGATGTTTATTTCATGTTATGTAAAATGCTTAGAAATTATAATTATGTACATTAAGTGCTATATACATGTTCATAGGTGATATTATTATTATAATTATCATTATTATTATTAGTAGTAGTAATAAAATCATTAATATTATCTTGATCATTATTTTGTTATTACTATTACTTGTACTATTATTTTTATTATTATTATTATTTTTATTATTATTATTATCATCATCATTGTTATTATTATTATTATTTTTTAAATAATTTTATTTCTATTATAATTCTTCTTCTTCTTCTTCTCCTTATTATTATTAATATTATTAATAAAGGTGTTATGAAAGCTAAATTCACCAGCAAAGTATTTAACTCCTTCTATCCTTGGGACAATTTTGATAAGAAATAAAGGTTAGAAAGGCTTCTATTCTCCATTTACTAAATAACATTTACAAAGAGCTTTCTTTTGATTTAATTTTTCAGAGAATAAAATCATATAATTAAGCCTAATATTGTGTACAATATTTATCATTTTTTTAAAATATAAGTAGCCAAATATTCAATAATAGTATCGTTGGTGTTATTTTGAACCGATGAATTCGTCGTTGATATTACTGTACGGATTCGTTGGTTCAAAATTAGGCCGACGATATGTATGATGGACACAAATCAAAAGCTGAATATCAAATATATTTTTGCTGAAAAGAAAAAAATAATGTCTAGGTCTAAATCACTGCAAAAAATTGGTGAAAGTAATCAATTGAATGCTTTGAATGGTGAGAAAACACTAATGCTATGATTTTCTACAAAGCCATCTCATTAGTACATGCTTTCTACAAATAAGCTTGTATCATATGACAGCAGAGACAAAATAAGATGAAAATGGGGTTTTATAATAAGAGGTGTGCTGAGGAATGATTCTGTCACATTTTAATGGAACAGACATTGAAACTCCCTAGAAAGTATTTTTTCATTTATACTTTTCAATTTGTTCTCTTTATTTTTTTTAAACATGAAAATGATAATAATAGTGTGTTGTTAATTGAAATGAAAAGCATATGATACTATTGAGTAGGTTGAGGGGCAAACTGTTAATGGCACACATATTGAATGAATATAACACTATTACTTTATTACTATTTTAGCATATTTATTCAATCTTTGATAAGTAGTGACTTCAAATCATGAGATAATGGTAGTTGACTTCTTGAACTGAAGAAAGAAAAAAAAAATTTGTGACTTACATAAGCCTACTTTTTTAAAGCAAAATAAGCAATAAGCTACTATTCAATTAAAACTAACTAAATTTGTATTCTATCAGATATTTAACTTCAGAACTTTAGCTGATATATCTATGAAGATATTCACTACAACACTACAACACAGCAATATCACTGCAAATTGACAATTGTTATTACCTCATGCTTTCTTTAATTCATGAAATTGAATGTGCAATTTGTGAGTGATACATGAAAACAGTCACAAACATTTTCAGAAAATATCTAATCATCTGATACATGGCCTAGTGAAATATGCAAATATTATGATAGACTCGTAAATATGGTAGGTAAACTAAAAAAACATAACTGATAATTTCTGTATTGCAATTGCACATAAATTGATTTTTCTTAAATGTTTGTGACTGTGTTTGAAGTAACATGACATTTTTTTAATGATTGTGGAATCCAAATGAATGAGGTTGATATGAAGCCACCATCCAGTGTAGTGGTACCATGCATTTATACTGCCCTGAGGTGCAGCATGCCACTGATGACTCAGTTATACATACCTTACGAGTGAGGAAGAGAATTGGTGAACAACATGCAAAGTGCAGATGATGATGATGAGAAGACTCCTGTTGGAGACCAATGGCAGGATGGAATAGATGATGAAAAGATGGACAGAAAGAGGGAAAAAATGACGGAGAGAGACAGAGACAGAGGTAGACAGTCAAAGAGAAAGCGAGGGAGAGTCAACGAGATTGGGGTTGATGAAAATGAGAGAGTTAAAACAAATTAATGGTGGGCAAGAGAAAAAGAGACAGACAGAGAGAGAGAGAGAAAGTCACAGAGAGACAGAAAGAAGGAAACAGGGGATTGACAGAATGAGAGAGGAAAATCAAATAAATAATGGAGAGAGACAGACAGATAGAGAGGCAGAGAAAGTCAGAGAGAGAGAGAAGATTGACAGAATTTGAGAGGAAAACAAATAATAATGGAGAGTAACGGTAGAATAATAGAATGATAAGGAAATAGATGAGGTGCAGACAAAAAAGGAGAATAAGGAGGGGAGAGGCAAATGGAAATTCAAGAAAGGAGAGAGGAACAGGGATAGAGAGAAGGTGTATTTAGTGTTACAATATGGAAGGGTGATTTACACAACATATAACACAGAACCATAGAGAAACATGTCCATAAACAGAGAGACATAGATGAAAACGTGGGTCATTTCCAGAAATTGAAGGATATTCGAACAAAAAGATGTGAATAATTCATGAAGTATTACCAAGAAACCAACGTGAAAGAAACAGGAAAAGATTATGGATGAAGGTTGTATCACAATGAGAAAGAGTGAGGTAGATAAAGTAGGGTAAAGATACGATGGAGAATAGACAAGGATAAGAGTAGCAACAAAGGACAAGGTTTACCAAATGGTGAACAAAGCAGAATTAGAGAAAAAGGAAGAAAAGATGAAATAGAGAGAAAAACAGAGATCAATGCACCGGAAATAAAGTAACCATTCATTCAAACCACACAGTTTATGAAGAATTATATCTTTATTCCATGATTATCTTATGAAGATGTAAACCTTCAAAATATAGTCGTAAAATTATTATAAACAATGTGGTTAAAATTGTGAGAACATAACTTGAAAAAAGTAGCATGAATTAAACAATTTAAAGATTATTGAGTCTTACCCATCCCAATTTTGATTGATTTTTAAAAGTTCTTTTTTTAAACATCCCATTGATATGAAAATTAAGGATGTGGTTTCTCTGATTTCATGAAAGAAGCATTTGATTTGCATTTTAAACCCAGTCATGGAATGATTTAAAGGAGAGAACCTCAAAGTCTCTAGAACAATTTAAACATTTTTAAAAATTAAATCCTTTAGTATGGAATTACTTCATGGAAATCAGGGGGATGAAATTTCAATTTTTTTTTGCCAATAATGATATTCCAACTCTTATTATATGTGATATATTGAACAAAAACAAATGTTGCAACCATCACCAATATCACAATGAACACTGCCCAAGCATGCTTATCAAGCATATCCAGCCCTTCGATTGCTTTTTTCCTGCTTTTTTTCCCACACACGTAATCCATATCTTTTGAGGTATGGCTATCAAGCACAAGTGCAATTATCATTTTCTTTGATGGGCATTTTAAACAATAGCAATTTAAAAAACATTTAATAGCGCAGTTGCATATTTTAAAGCTGTAGCCATACATAATCTGGATGCAAAGATTTTATTTTCTTCTCTTATAATATTCACCACCTTATGTATTGAAAGTCATGTAAAGATTGATAATGCATCATGTAGAATAGAATCTTAATAAAGTCCTTCAATCACTAGTCAGGTGTAAGTTACCATAGTAACCATATCAAGCTTTAATGTATTTCATTACTCCTCTGCTACATGGACAATTCACATGAAGTCACAAAGATGGAGATATTTCTTATAATTCGAAACCTCTCAGAAGGGTTTTCTTTTAAACAAAGCACACCGTGTGAAGCCCTTTTGAACTTTATACCATCACTTTCTGTTCTGTGGTATTTCATATTAATTTTCTTCCATATTGGTGAAGGAAAAGATGGTTAAAAGTAAGAATTACTGTATTGCAAACGTACCATTGTAATTAGGTGTAAAGTTCCCTGTGTGCACATAACAAACATCATCTTCAAAGCAGATTATTGGAATGTATGCAAATTTTGATCGATAGCACACTCAAAACACAACCAAGGTTGTCGGTCAAACATTTAAAATGGGGGGGGGGGGTAGAGCAAATGTCAAGATTTCCCCATAATCATCCTTTACAAAAAATTAAAGGGCTTTGAAGCTTTACATTAAAACCAATTTTGAACATTTTACATTTATTCAACATAATAGAGAATTTGCTCAAAGAAATTTGAAAAAGTTTCACTTAATTTCACGGACTACATTAGCAGCATCCCTGACCCGTTGGACTATTGAAAACTATTTGCAATCAATGTTATTCCATTTACGTAAATAAGATGAGTCAATACAGAGTAGTGAGATGTTCAGTCATATAATAATGGTAAGAAAGAAGTTCCTGATGTGTTTTTTTTGTCAGAGAGAAAATTACAAGATGGCTACCAAATAAAAAAGATAAACAGTTGTAACAGAAATTAAACCGGTTATAAAATGAGTAAAGAAAATATTTACGTATTTGATGAATTATAGGAAAAGTAGAAAATACAGAAGATTTTACCTGTCTCTTGCTTTCTTCTGAAGCTGACTGTATGTCTGAATCTGACTGACATCTGCTATCACCATCTTCACTTGGTGAGTTGATCTGAAAATTTGATTTAAAAAAACAAACAAAAGAAGATGGATGAACGAAACATTAACCTAGGTTTGGTTCAGACTTTAATTCAAATAGCTGAGAAAACAATGCAGCCTACAGCCATTTCTTGACAAGGTAGCCAACAAGAATTTTAGTAGAGTATTTTTAGGACTGTCACAATTTTTTATACCAATAATTCAAGGTTTCTATATAACAACATACCGGTACATGTATTGTATTTATGACAAACACTATTATAAAACTAAATACAACAATATGTTATTGATATATGAATTCATTATCATTTTCATCATGTGAGAAATGACCACTGATACATATTGAAAATAAGAAAATAACGCAAGCATTCTTGAGATTTATGTAAATACATATTACTAATATCAGGCCATTATCTATAAAAAAAAAGAGATGAAATATTATGGACATACCTATGGTATTCATAGCAGAAATGGTAATAGCAATAGCAGCAGCAGTAGCACATGTAGTGGTAGTAGTAGTGGTACTACCAGTAGTAGTAGTAGTGGTAGTAGTAGTGGTAGTAGTAGTAGTAGTGGTAGTAGTAGTAGTAGTAGTAACAGTAGTAGTAGTAGTAACAGTAGTAGTAGTAGTAGTAGTAGTAGTAGTAGTAGTAGTAGTAGTAGAAGTAGTAGAAGTAGTAGTAGCAGCAGCAGCATCAGCGTACTAGTAACAGTAATAATAATAATGTCTTTCATATAATAGTGCTGTCACACTGTGACACTCATGGTACCCTAACAGGAGTTATAGCTAAGCCATCATACTAAGTAGCTCAAGCATATCAGATACTATGCACATGCACACCTGGATAAAGAGTGGCACATGTATATCAATGTCTTGTGCTTGAAAGTCAAATAAATGACCCATGGCAGTCATAGTTTTATTTAATTTGCTAAATGAAATGTACTATTGCTGTATCAAAGTATCATCGCAGAGGTGTCCTTCAAAAAGTTCAATATGATTGAATCATTAGTATATTACACTGAAGATATTATGTAGGCATAAGAAATGTATGGCTTGATTTGACATCATTTTGATCAGTATGTTCACAATTAACCAGAGATATCTCACATAATCATAAGCTCAACATTTCTATTCAGATTAATCTCCTCCATGAAAAACATTAGACCTCTTAAACTCAAGACAAAGGTCATTTGTTAGCCCAAAAGGCAATTAACTGTGTGTTGAAAGATACAAGTTAATGTCATTTTGGCTCTCAAGATAATATTCAGAATATTCTTTCAAAATATTTGAGAAAACTTTTCCAGGGTTACAAGTTATATTTGTGTGGTTTTCCCTACTGAAGGTATACAAACTGAAGCATTTATGCTTCATGGGACCATATGACCTGACATTAATCTATGTTTATTTGTCTTTTGCCTTATAATGGTTTATAACATTCACTTATCTTTAAGGGGAGCAGGAGGAGAAGGAGGAGGAGGGATGATAATCATGTCCTGAATGAATACATAATACACAGTAAGCATCTGCTTTCTACTCTATACAAATTCAGAATTCATAGTTCCCTGTGCACTCAACACATCGCATTTCGGTAACATTTTCATATGATTTAATATTTGTTCAAAGCAGCAAACAAATCCTTAAATATACAGCCTTAATAAATGAACATAGTACAATCAATGTATACTCTCTTGCATAATGAAAAAGTAAGTATAACCAGATTTCCAAAGAGCAGGGGGAACCCATCTACTTTTCAATGAACCCATTCATCACCTTATCAAGTGAAAGCATTATACATAACTTAATCATACCTTCTGTTTTCTTTGAATGAAAACAAAAACATTACAAAAATTAAGCAATAGATAGCATATTTCAGGTTCACAATGTATAACTGTATCTGCCTTTCTGACTTCCAGCAGACAAAATTTTCAATACAGGAAAACAAATAACTGAGCATTTTCTTTTCTTTGCACTCACCTTTTTCTTCTTGAATGTTCTGTTGATTCTGCTGAGTTTCTTGATGTCCATTTCAGTAGTGTTGACGCAGCCTGGTACAGGCCGATGGACGTCCCAGAACGCTCTTTCTTGACTATCCAACACTTTCCTCTCCATCTTATCTCTCTTTTTATCCACCCTGGAAAGGAGTATCACAACACGGTTGTTTGTTATGTTCAAATCAATTTCAGTCTTGTGATAAGTTGAATAAAAAACAATCAGAAACATAAATATGAATCTAACGCATAACACCAGGCTTAATTGGAAATAAAATTCATCTTCTGGAAAGAATAGCATCCATAATAACAATTTGTCATACATTTTTGACACTGTGTGAATAGTTTCAATGTAATCCAAATCATCTCATAGGCCACACTATCTTGTATACATACTGTGTGCTATCTAGACCATATCTTGTCACACCATTTCACACTAGGTCTCATTGCATTCCAACTAATCTTTGTGGTCACACTGACATGTGAAAGCATTGTTCTTTTTGCCAGTGTGTCATGATGTGCCACACACTGTGATCACAGTCTTGTGTTTCAAAATGTCACTTATGGTCACACTGCATGTAAATATACAATATTATCTTTTTGGCCACACTGTGTCACTCCATGCAAACAGTATTGGTGTGTTGAAATATAATTCTTCTCTATGGTCACATGCCACAGTGTGTAACATTTTTTCACAGTGTAAAGACAGTCTCATTGTGTTCATAAAATTCTCTCTATGGTCACACTTTGTTGCATACATAATGTGTCAAACTTTTTCATGCAGTGTGGACTCAGTTTCATTTGCTAAAAGAACATTTTGTGTGGTCACACTATGATGTATGAATTCTGGTTGTCTTTAGAGTGACACATGTGACAGTCTGTACAATTTTAACATTGTGTTCCAAATCATCTGTTTGGACTTTGGTCACATTATTTTGTGTACACTCTCATGTTTAACAAAAATTCTCTCACTGGTCACCCTGTGTTATGCGTTCTACAACTAAACTGTGTCACACCTTTTCACACAGAATGAATACAGAATCATTGTGTTCCGAACAGTCAGACTGTGATATTGAAACTCTGTGACCATATTTTGTCTTGTCACTAAAGTAAAGGAAATTTACTCTTTGGTGATGCTGTTTCTTCCCAATGGGGTTTGGTCACTGTAGTAATAATATGATGTAGTAGTGTTGTCTTGAACATGAACATGTATTTTTGAATAATATTCACATCTTCTTTAGATCCCACTGACCAAGAAATGAAATAATTTCAAATTCAAATTCAAATAATATTATTTTATTCATTATAATAATAATAATTATAATAATAATAATGATAGTAATGATGTGCCATACTTATGATAATTGCTTTATCTGTCTTGCGCGAATTTGTACTTATGCTAATAATCCTTGTCACTGTTGAGATTAACCTACTATTCTAAATCGAAATTTTTGTAAACACATCTCTATATACATAGTGCCAATGTCTGAATTAGCATACATGAGTTCCAATTTTAATCCTCATGTTTTTATGCATTTCCATTTCTCCATATCATTCTTATACATTTTCCTTTTCATTCTATATCTACTTTGTCTAGTCTGTCCTTTACATTTCCTTGTTTGTTTTTTCTTTTCATTTTCAGGTTGATGTTATTATTCAATGTTATTTCTATTTATGTATTATTGTCTTTTATTGAATCAAATTTCAATGTGTTGTACTTTCATGGATTTTTTTCCCTCTTAAATTGTAAATTCAGTTTGTTTCAGCCTTATGGCTGATATTTTGAATGTTTTTGATAACAAACCATATCAAATTAAATGAAATCAAATCATTGAACGATATATTGGTATTGTTTCTGAAATTATTGACATGAAATATGTATGCAAAACCTTTCATCAATATCTACATGATTCCTGAAAATAGACAAAATGATTCTAACATTTTTTTTGTTATTGGTTGCCCTGCAAGGCATCCAATGATTCTTGTACCTTAAATGTGATGTTACTGGTAATGGAAATATGGTACCTTGTAGAATAAGAAAAATATTAGTGAGATTTATCATAACCCTAACCCTATGCTTTTATGTTCAACTAAATAAACACAGATGTAAAATGTGATTTGGTTGCATGGTTTATCACAACAAAACTGGATTGCTAGTGGGAGAGGATATTACACACCACAGAAATATTTATGTATCCTTACTTGTCATACATGTAGTACAAAGCACCATATGATATCACCCTATGCAACTATCATACTAATGAGGTCATTTTGCAACATACTTATTACAACCACAACATATTACTACTGCTTGGTCTGGAAGGGCAAATGTTTTTGTCTTCCTTTTGGATTTGGTTGTACAGTTGACAATTTAGTTGCCCCCAGGCACCTGGGTACATGATTTGGAATAAATAGATCGCATGGTTTTATACTTATAACAGTCTGAATGCAATTGTAGCAAATATTAATAGCAAAACATAATAATAGACATATATCCTGACGTAAGATAAGTGAAATACAATTTACCAATACCTTTATACTGCAGGATGCAGCGATTAACTAAAAAGATTTTTTATGATAAAAACAGTATTTTTGAGAACTTGTGCATATCTCAAAGACTAAATTTTCAGGATTTTCATTATCTCTTGCTTTTGGAGTAGACTACATCTTTATCACAGCATGAAAGCATTAAAAAAGAAATGTCATGAAATTAAATCTTAAGACATTTTAGTCAAATGATTGGGCTTAACATGCTATGGTTGTTCCTATTCTTGTATTTGAGGTTATTTTTTCTTTTAATTCCTGCATACATTATCCTCTTTTAAAAGGAATAAAAAAAGAATTGAACCAAATTAAAAAGAACATAAAAATAAAGGAAAGCAGATTGCATGAGTCAAATCTGTCTGACTTAAACGTGGATGTTTTTATATCATTACTACATTGTTTTCAAGAGAAAAACAGCTTCAAGCTGACAGTTGATGATGATTGGCAAGTCTTTACTAAGACATTTTCATGAATTTAATGAGACCTTGCCCCATCAGTGATATTCAGTCAAGGTCAAGAAAGAATGAGCTACAATAGATTCCAGTTAGTATTGTTTCTCCATGCATAGATGCAAAATTCTTATGTCTTGAAGAGATCTCCATTTTGCCATAACTCTTCTTTATATTCTGCAATCTGTAGTTACATTTGCATATATGTTATCAGACATACACCATTAGACATGTAAGATTTGATCTTAAATTGCGCAAGGGTGTATGGAAAAGGAGGGAAGGTTGTGTTGGTTAGTGAGTACAGTTTGCCATGGCATTCAGTAGCATGTGTCTCACGCATTTAAAATTACATTCAGGGTCTCCTTGCGGCCGGCCAAGCAAGCTACGGTAGACCGTATGTATGTCTGTGTATTGAACTACAGTATGCCTACATCATCAGCCAGGTCTGGTCGGCTTAGAGTGTGTGTGTATGTGTGTGTGTGGGAGAGAGAGTGTGAGTGTGTGTTAGCATTAGCATGCAAGTGGGAATGAGTAAGTGTATAAATGCGAGTGTCTCATACATTGCGTGTTTGCGCGTGTGTGTGTGTGTGTGTGCTGTAGTCTACATGTATGCGTGTGATGCCCTCAAGCTCTTGCCTAGCATTTCCATTATGAAGACGAGAAGCCGCAGCAATGGCGTAGGGTCATGTGACGTAGTTGTCTTGTATGAAGATAAGAGATGGTCTTGCTACTGATGTTGAATCTCATAGTTCATTACCATGGCATCTATTTAGCGACATTCTCCAAACATCCTCATTCATATATTAACCAATTGTTTTGTTCCAATTTGTAAAGCAGATTAGGATTGATTGTAAAAAAACTGTAGATGCTTCAGGAGCCAGTATATGAAGACAGTACTTCATGCTAACTACGTTTTTACCTCACTCTTCAAGGCTTCTTGAGAATTGATAGCTTACCTAAATATAGCACTCAACCCCTCTAAAACAGGAAAATTGAACAAACAGAAACCTGGTAATGAACCCAAAAAAGAATTCTCTTCAATAAAGGAGACTACGTTGATTGCTCGGAAATGTCCTTGAGTGTACTTTCTTGTTTATCTTTAGGGGCTTGTTTACCCTCAAACACTAACTATCCCTAATGTCTGCAAGTCTAAAAGTAGATTCATGGCAAGATTTGCAAATAAACAGTTCTGTCATTCAAAATAACTGTTCAATCTATTAATGTAATGTTGTCAGTGCTCAAGTGGAAAAAACTCCTAGAAAATTGGTTAGTCTAATTTGATAGTTATCTATCACCTGTTTGCAGAACAAGTTTAGAGAAGACAACAGAAGGATACAAGAAACTGAAGGGTTTGATACACCAAAGAATGTTTTTTTAATATCACTTTTTTGTGTAAAAGAAGGAAAATACAAAATAAGTCTATGAAAACAACGTACAGGACTACATAAACTAACTTGAGACAAGAATACATGGAAGGGTGTAAAAAAGTTGAGGTTATTATGAACCACAGGATGTACAGGATTAAGAAAAAAACAGAAAACTCATTTCTTGTATTTGTCCTTAACTATTTGTAATAACTAAAACTTACTTTGCTTGTGCCTCTGCTTGCATGAAGATGAATTCCCATTTTCGAGAAAACATCCGCTGCAGTTTGGCCAGATTTTCCTAGAGGAAGAGAGAAAAGAATAGATATTTAAGTTAATTCCAAAATAAGACAGGATTTCAATATTGAAACGATGCCCTTCAATCTAAGAAAGAAGATACAAATCAAGGAAAAGAGTAATTACTGTGCATTTTCATTTACATGTTCATTCATCTACATGTGGAACACTATGAATATCAAAATTTAGATAACCAATGAGAATCATGGAAACACAATATATTTCAAGTAAAATTCATCATTGTCAAATCAGTTGTTTTGTTATCTTAATACAGAGGGTTGATTTCATGAAAATTTCCTCATGGGACATTACTTGGATGTGCTTTTGATACAACAATGCATCTCAGTGCATTTTGAACACATCTAAATAGTTCATGTAAATATGATTATGCAATGATTTTTAAGCAATGATTTTTAAACAATGCTATTTTCATACTTTTTTACAGATTTTTTTTATTTTGGCAAATTCATCTCATATAAAACGTTTGTGATCTTGAATAACATATACACAAAATGCAACAGTAATTTGGACGGCTTTTCATTTGGTATTATATGGATGTACAGTATGTCAGAAGTTTTGCTTTAAGTTTTCATCTTCCATCCAAACCTATTTTGTATTTGATATTATCACTGCATGTTCACTTGTATCATTTAAAAAGCTAATAGGTTAAATAGAAAACTTGATAATGAACTACATGCATACTTACTGCTTCATAATCTGCCAGTTCTAGCCTTGATTTGTTTTGCATAGTTCGTTTGCACAAGTATACCGCTGTAATATAATCAAATATATCAAAAGGAGAAGATAAAAATAGCTATTAAACAATGTTCTTGAAATGAACTTACATCAACACAACTTTGAGTAATGAACTAAATATTTTTTTAGTCTGAAAATGTACTGACATAAACTTATCTTTAAGAGACAACTACACTAATAAAAATATCATTATATTTATTTAACACAAAGACATATATGTGAATGCATTTTTATGTCAAAATAATTTTTAATGTCCATCAGGTATAATTGTGTAAAAGTACTGATTTTTTGTCAATCACTTCTAAATCAGTAAACTGCTTTATATTAACAATTAAAATAATTACCACCCTCCACTCTTGTCCTACTTGTCCTACTTGAAATGAAGATTTTATTTTGTGAATATAAACCTAATATATCTTTAAAGAAATGATGTCACCCATGATTTTTCTAGGCATTTTTAATGAAAAATATGAATGGGATTGTCAGATCTTCTGGAAATAGTGATAGAATTACAGCACTATTTGCTTCTTTTTGAAGAAAGATTTTGAAATGTACAAGCAACTAAAATGTGTTCACAGTTATGAATGTTGTTAACTTTATAATTCTTAAAACATCATAGAATGCTCTTTTTGTTGTGTTGGTATTTCCTGCTTGTGGTTTAAAGGTTGACCTCTATCACTGTATAAAAGACTTTGGTGTTTTGATAATATTATGAAGTAAATTTGTCTATTCAATTTCGGAACTGCTATTGATTAACAATATTAACTGCTACTTCTACTGCTACTACTGCAACTACTACTGCTACTAATGCTACTACTACCACTACTACTATACTACTACCACTACTACTACTTCTACTACTACTATAGTTTACTACTACTACTACTACTACTACTACTGTCTTTTCGAATACAATCCATATATGCACAGAATTTCAGTACATCAAAAATCCTTGTCACTCAGGTCTTGACGCCCACCATGCTGGTAAAACCTTACTTATTCAAATCAATGATACACTAGCTTGCACTGAGAGAAGAATTAGGTGGGTGTCTTTTTTAAAGGTGAACGTGGATATACCCTGGTTAGAATTAACCTACAGACTGACATACATGAGGATCAAACTGAATAAAGATGCAAAATGGGCTAAGGATTTATTAATCTAGCCTTAGATGATGTGCTTGGCTTGAAATTAATTAAGATACAGCACTGCAGTACCCTTTGAGGGAGGGGGGGGGGGAGGTGGCAGAAAATTAATTTGCTGGTTAACTTTGCCCATAGGGGGCCATGCATTGACACCAGCACAGGTTTTTGGTGCTCCCTTCAATGTTGTAATCACAAGCTATGACTAGGATAACATTGCCACAGGTTATTTGAAAATTAATGATCTATATCTATTCAAGCCTTCATATAGACCAGTGACAATGGAAACCAAACTGATTACATTGTAGCAAACATTGATAATTCACTTCTACAATCATACATTTTATTTAAAACTTTTTGTAACAATGCAACCTGATTTTAAAAATTCTGTTGAATTATGCATGTTTGAGAAGGCTTGATGTAAATTAGGCAAATTTTAAATTGCTATGAAATGTGTAACTGGGGTATTTTCAACAATGGTTAAAATTGTTAATAATTCTAAGCAAGCTACATTGGCTCATCCTGGCAGCTTGAGCAATGTTTGAAAACTCCAGTAAACCTGAGCCAATAGTTTAGGCTGCTACCTACTAACAAAATGCTCTAAACTGCATGTTGTACACACACAGTATACACAGGCTGCAGTGAGTAATGTGTTTAACATGAGTAGTACTGACTTGTCTAGGATACTTTAGGCCTATATACGTGCCCCTTGAAACCCATACCAGGTAATGGGCTTGCAATTTCTTTGTAAAGGAGTGATTGGCTCATAAACTAAGAACCTTTCTTTATTAGTACATTTGTAATTGTGCAACATTCATGAATTCAGTGAATAAATTTGTAGATTACGAACAACATTATAAGTTGTCATGAATTTAGCAAAGGAGCAAAAATGTGTGCAAAATTCTCTATAAGACAGCTAAAAGATGGTTTTCCATCTAGGAAGCTTGAATCCTTTTTTGTGTGTGTATTGTTGAATTTCTAAATTTGAAATAATACTTTGTACTCAGTGGTTATTCATCGGGGAGCAATTCACAAAAGTATATTATGAAAAACATAGGACATAGTCTTATGTTACTGGATAATTAATCTTAGATCTTCAAACCCCTCTTTATTATTGTTAGAACTTAAGTTCATAGCCAGTAATGGGACATTTTTAATACATAGTGTCCAGGATTGCAGCATAAAGTGGGATGTAGTTATACTCCAAAAAAGAAGTATTACTATCATCCTAAGGTAAATATAAACAAATGAAAAGTAACTTTTGAAAACTGAATAATAATAACAGGATCTATAAAATGTCATTTACATAGGATGCAGGGCTCTGACAAATATTCCAGCAAGATTACAGTAAAAATGTTTTATACTCTACAAGCTATAACAACAGTTCATAAATCTTGTCATAAATCTAACCTGTCATGTATAATTATCATACCTTCATTATTCCCCTGCAGTCCTGCACATTATCATAATATCAGATTTTTTTTGTATCCATTCTGTTTTGAGCATTCAATAACATGCTCCAAAAGACTTTCACGAAATCAACTGAAGGGTGATTTCAATACCCTATTGTACTTCCTAAAGAAATCATGTTTGGAATATTTAATGTGCCATAGTAATGTTTGCACATTTCAGAAGGTAACAAACAAGGTCAAAGGAATCGCCTTAGTTTGACTTGTCTAAAGTAGTTGAAATTGTGTTAATTTGTCTTTCTTGATTTTCCAGCACTTTTTAATACCTGTATTCTTCTTTGATTCAAACCAAATTACCTAGCTTCCTTTTCAAACTATCTTCCTTGCAATATCTCTCTTTACTGTTCAATGCTTTCTAACCAATTATTTGAAATTATTCTGTAACAATTTACTCCTCTCTCTCTCTTTTTCTCCCTCTCCTCAATTCACACAAATACACTCACTCATCCACACGCATACACCTCCGTCTCTCTCTCTCTCTTTCTCTACCTCCTTCACACACCCATCTATTACCCTTTCTTATTATATATCACTTTCTCCTCAATTACTGCTACATAAAGAGAGAATGAGACCAATGCATGGTGTAAAATACAACTTCATATTGAGAAATAATCAATTTCTCAGCTTTTTTTTTAGAGCACAGCAGCTTTGAAGGATGTTTTTCAGCAGTTGTTTTGTTCATCTTCAAAATTTTAAAAACATGTTTTGTTTCCTTCAACGTCATTGACACCATAACATCTTCTGATTTTCTCCTCACCTATTATTTGTTGTATCATTCCTGTTAGCCTCACACTAACTTGACTCAAGCTCTTTACTTCTCTCTTGTTCCCTCTCTATTGACCTCTCTTACTTTCCTTCCTCTGCCTCTTTCACAAACATTCTCAACCTCTCTGTCTCTCTCTCTCTCTACTTGTGTAACTTTCATTAACCCAATTACTCTTTATCAACTTCGAGTCTCTAAATCTCTTCCTTTACAATACACACACACACCCACACACACGCACCCACACACACTCCTCCCTCAATTTGCCTTCATTCTTTGTCTCGTTTATAAACTTCCTCATCCTCTTCCTCTCATTCTCTGTCCCCTTTCTCTTTATTGTTCTGACTCTCTCACTTACTTATCTCCTTCCCTTTCTTCCCGTTTTCTGTCTTCAAAAGCAAAACAAACAAAACAAACAAAACAAACAAAACAAAACAAAACAAAACTATTTGACCTAAATGAATAATGAGACTTCATCATTCACATATCTTTTGTATGATGCAAAAACTGTTTGGACAACAATTGTTGTGGGTAGCAAAATCAGAATCACAAACATGAGTGAAGTAAATTTTTCTCCCCCTCGAAACCTGATATTTTTGCACATTTTTTCCCCCTTCTCTATTGTTATTTGAATTTTTATTAAAAAAACAAATATTGTATTGTCACAGTGAATAAGAAAATATAACTTGACGAACTATGCTTTAGCAGAAGCTCAAATGCATTGTAACAACCAGTTTACCTATGAATTTGATATGATAATTATGACTTATCCATACTTGTAAACAGCGGGTGGAAAATGATGAGCTATTGCCCACCCCCACACTTGTTGCTTCATTTCTACTCTATTCTGTACACTTTAGTCAGGTTACCAGGCATCATTGCTCGATTCATCAAACTGCTGCATTTTAAAAAACAGTCTGCCTGTTTAGAGAGCATATTTTATACAGATTGCTCGCAGTTTGTACCAGCCGGTAAACAGAGAAATACATTGTAGGTCAGTTTGGGTGCTTGTTTTGTTGGGATGCTTGGTCACGTAGAGACCCACATGTACACAGGGTTACTAATAGCTTTCATAGGGTGAAGGGCTCTGTATCCGATCGCCTAGTACGGAAGGTGTATATCATAGGAGGAGATGAAGGAGTGGGTGAGATAGATGCTTGTTAAGTAGGAACTGTGTGCTAGCCTCATCTTAACTCTGTATAGCCTAATCAGCATGCATGCATTACTCGTCATCCTAAAATTGCCTGCAGGTTCCCTGGCTAGCTGGATGGCTGGCTGCATGCATACATGGATTCAGCCATGTTAAGCAGATGTCTCAGGTTTTGACTGATACTAAGCTCAGCTTCAAGTTGGACACAGAGATTCTTGGTATCATTATCCCAAGATATAAGGGAGAGATTCCCACTCTGATTAATGGTCAATATGAAATACTCTCATATATAGAGAGAGATCTTTAGAGTATAATGTAATGAAGGTCCAAGTTCAATACAAAATCAAATATTTTTTCCGATAAATGCAATGCTATCAACCAAATTCTTTAGACTAATGCAATACAATTAATATATAATGTACTTTCTTGAATGAATTCCCACTAATATTCTGAAGCCTTTGCTGGTTTACTATGAAGCCAATGACTAGTTTTCAATCTAAGCACTTGGAACCAAGCGAACAGACATTCCCTATTGAATTCCAAAACGGAATGCATTACAATAAATATAATTTTTACTGTCAAATTGGCTAATATTATAGCATAAACTTTCAAAGGGGGTTGAGGAGTTGAGGAGCAAACATTAATTAATTAGCAATAGATGATGATGATAATGATGATGATGTTGTTGATATCTGGCTTTATGAGATTCTTATCTGGTAGGATAAAACAGGTGAAAACTATTATTACCCTAATTACATTAGCCAAGAATTCAATTTAATTCTTTCCCAGTATGCATTCACCTCACCTTGGTCAAGAGTGGCAAATGTAGACCACATCTAAGGAGCAAACATCTTAGTCACATTCCTTCTGATTCTTAACATCATTTTGCCGTCATTTTCACGTATCACAGTCTACGAACAATACATGCAAATTGTACAGTGACTTCCAGCAATTTCTTGCAAATTAATATCTGATTACATGTTTTGTTTTCGTGGTACACAGCAAATCGTGTGCAAAATATTATTCCTAATTTTCACCTGTATACTTAAGTATGAAAGTATATACTGGTAGAATAATAATTTTTTATTGTGTTGATAAATATTAAGTTTTCCGAGATGCACTATCTTCAGTGCAATTACAACTAATGGCAGTTGACGTAGCTTTTTTGACTGGTATTTTCAGAGAGCAGGTGTAAGCTGAAATAAACAGTAGACTTAATTGCTCTGTTCCACGAGGCATATTGCACCAGAAACCTACATCCTACATGTGCAATTAAATACATAAATTGTGATAAAAATGTCAATGTTATGAAAACAGTATTGACTGATACACCCTCTTATCTTGTTATACTGGTTTTAGTAGTGTTTTACAACACTTTGACTTGTACTCTACTATAAATTTGAAGGAAGTTATTCTGAGGTCTAAGTTTTCCTTTGTTAAAATGTGACTTTAGAGTCTAGACCCATTGTTGGGTTACATGAAGTGCTAGAGTAACTTGTAAAGAGGTTAATGCCTGAACTTAGCACAACAATTAAGCAAATTTATGTTGTGTTACCTAAACTATATCAGCTTCATATTAAGTCAATACTACGATACCATTTTGGATATACATGTATGTGTGTATGTGTGGGTGTGTATTATCTGTTTTTCCTTTGACATACAGAAATACCTAACTTATAAAATGGCTTGTTTCAGGCTGCAATCGATCCGGCTCCCCACTTATGAATATTTGAATACACAACCAGTAAAACTGTTTAAAATCTTCATTTTGTATATGAATATATAGAATAGATGTAGAATGTTGTACTATCATACATATTCTTATTCACTTCCGAATTCAATCTTGATCTTTATTTAATTAAATGAACTCTAGTTATGAGAATCGTATGAGCTCATGTAATAAATTTTCCTAGTATTTCCTCATTCCATGCTATATTACTAACACATTTTAGATTTCTTGTGTAATTAATTATTTGTATGAAGCTGCAAAATATTAGGTATGGTTTTTGCTCAGTGTAAACCGAGAGGCTGTTGCCATTTTTTGAGCGGTTCATTTCTGTGAACTTAGTTTCATAAGTGTAAATGATTAAATTTCAAAACTACATTCAATTTTTGTGTGATTCCCACAAGTTTTTTACGGCAAAAAAGGCAGTCATTACCACTTCATGAAAGACTGAGCTAGCAAAATTGTGGGGTTTTATAGGAATCATCAATTACCTAGTCCTAAAGATAGAACTTACAGTAGTAGGGTCCCCGGTCTAACCTTTTTGTTTTACAGCAGTCTGGTTTCTTATTCTTTGGTTAAAAAAAAAATTAGTTACCAAGATTATTTTGTTTTATAAAGTTCTTAAGCCAGAACCCTTCATTTTTCTTTAACATGACTTCAGCTAACTTCTTTCACTAAATGAAATAAATTCAAAGAGAATGCAAACCATACTGTAAGCCAAATCTGCTTGCATTCAATATGATGCCCTTTGGTCTTTCAGACCTTTTGAATCTAGATATAAAAGGGAGGAAGTTTGGAGTTGCCATAGCAACATGAATCGTACCTAGATCAATGATGATTCTAATCAATAATGACTTCTATTCATTCTACTCTCCGCTTATCTTGAAGGAGTAAGACTCACTGCTAAAATGGAACAAAAGCTTTTCCTGTTTTTTTAGATATCAAAATGGCTGTTTTTCTTCAATATTCATGCTGAATGGCCTGGTCAAAGATAGTGCCTACTAAAATTAATTATATTTCATTTCAGGCATAAGAGCGACTCAATCTTTCCTGAGCAACCTCTACCAGCTTGGTGTCTCCATTGTATTGACTACCAGTAGCATGCTATCGACCCGCAATTACGAGTCCAGACACAGCAACTTAAGCTTTGTTCACACTTGCCATGATTAAACTGGCCAAAAAGAATTGGCACGTCAAAAGAAATTTACATATGTGTATGTGTGCCAAAATTATATGACACAGATCACTGGTTATGCATAGGGGGTTTCGATTAGTTGCTTTTATTCATATTCCATGCAAAATTTTAAAAGCATAATACATTTGACAAAACGTTAACATTTTCTTTAAGTAATATGGAAATAAATGATCCTGAATCATAGTCATTAAATGATATGAAAGAATGTTCTGTAAATCATTAAACACAGAAATGCGTGCAGCTATTCTTTTATATTTGCGATTCATTTATACTTAACAAGATTTTTTTTTTTTAGTGGCAGGATATCCAACAGTTTTCAATGGACTATGTTAGTTAACAGGGCTATATACACCTGTTATGATGAGATGTACTTCACACAATAAAGAAACCACAGGGATGTTGGTAGCCTGGCTGAAATACATAGCATTCCAAGCATGCTTACACACATTATTTCATTTACCCCACCTCCTGAGATGCTTAATGATTTAATGGCCATGTAATGACGTAGAAAGACCTTGTAGTATATTTTGGTTAATGGCATGCATTGAGATGTGCAACTTGCACAAAGCAAATATCAGTGACAATGTGAAGAGTTCATGAATTACTGTGGTGGATTGCTTTGACATATTTCATTCAAATTATACTAAAACACATAAAGTATAAAGTAGTGTGTTATATATGTGAATTACTCATTACTCACTATCTGCATAATATATTTAAAGATAGATGCCTTTATTATGATGTACATTAGGAGGAGCTGATTATTTAATGCAAAAATAATGTGTCTCGTTATTGCGCATACTCAATAGAGATATCATCATTTTTTAAAGCACACTGTGGACTAGACAACTGAAGCAGATTATTTTTTATCTAATCAATATATTTTGACAAAAATAAGCTAGAGAGATCCTTAAGTGTCTATAACATTAGGTCTTAAATACCTTCAAGACTACTTGAACTGTTTTGTTACATAGAAGTCAGCCTTAGCTACAAATAAAGTGAACTATAAAACTAGCTATTTTGGGCTAGCTGTTAGCATATACAGTATCATGAAGAATGGATGAAGCCAATTGATGCATTATTAATGATGTGCAATCATCCTGATAAACATCCTAAGATAATTACAAATACCCATTCCCAATGCTGCAACCTACCTATTGATACTGATAACCCATCTATTATAGGTCTTTCATCTGATAGTAGATCACTCATCATCATCACAGGCATATCAGGCTAATCAGCATTTAGAGGTTCGGGGTATCAACAAACACATTATGAAGATAGCAGAGACCAGAGGTTTCTATCCCCCATTCCCATCCTCAATTCTGCAATGGACTGTTGGTAATCGAGCATAAAGCTGCTTACCATTTAATCTTTCTAATTAAACAAAGTAATCAGCTTGACTGACAGTATTAGCTACACATGGTATCAGAAAGGTTGTATTATGACAGAGGCGAGGTTATCTTTAATTTAAGCATGGAAATCAGGTAGTTTGGCAGTGCTATGTGGTGATAAAATATTGGAAGTTTAACATTACAATATGAAGAATATTATGAGCTTGTTATTAAAGAAAACAATGCATCCCGACTTCCTCAAATATAGTTGGTCCCTTCACTTAATCATAATTTACAAAGCATATATATATTTATCGTATGTTGTTTTCAATGATTGTTATCAATTTATATTTAATCTCAACAACCACAATGACATAATAAGATGGAATGTTATATTTGCTTATTAAATTGTGTGAAGAACTATTCTAATTGTATGTATTTTATGTTGAAATATTAAAATGCTGTCTAATGATGTTGCCAGACAAAATCAGATTGAATTGAATTTCTACAGTGCCCTTCATCAAATATTACACAAATATGAATAATTTAATGGTTGACTGCTGTTTCAATGGCTTGTTTTATATATTAGTAATTGTAGTAGTTATAAACAGACATTGTTATAAAGGGTGTAATACTGATTCACTTGTGTTGATTTATAACATGCAAACATGTTTATTGTTCAACTATTTGAATATTGCATTTTAAATGCAGCAGTGTAATTGACTTGTTGGGTAAATCACACCATTATTAATTTATTCTTGTAAAATGAACAAACTCCAATATTTGCAAATATATTGAGAAATCACTCTTGAATGTTTCTGAATTGATTGATTGACAAATCAGGAAACACTTCTTGTTTATGTCAAGGTACCATTAGAGGGTAAAGTGTGTCATGATTTTCCACTTCCCAACAATTTAAAGGTCAGAATTTAGGTGTATTCAGGAAATTAATCAAAATATCATATTTTGTTCACACAGTAATATTGAAGTATATTTCTTTCATTTAAAGCTAGAACAAAAAAGCTACTTTCTGTATTCTGTATCTTCCAGCTCCCAATAAAATGATGGCTAAAAGTTCCATTTTTCATGATGTAATCAATAGATGCTCAAACAGTGATAGGCATAATCTCATTTCCTGCAAAGATTTTATACAAAGATGAACTGTGACTTACCATAATCTGTGTTTTCTGGTTCCCAACAATTTGAGGGCCAGAAGTAAGGTGTTTGAAACCTATAGAATGTGTTGTCATCCTTCAGTGTTAGTACGTGATCCGTTATGGGGAAGAAATAGCCATGTGCTGCTAGCAATGACCCTAAATGTATTGAATTCGCTGAAGAGAATAAATAAAAAGACAAAATATTAGACATTGTGATTTGTCTTTCTTTTACACCAAACAATTCAAAAGAAAAAAGGTATTCCTCATATTTTTAGATACAAAGCAACACGTAGCATATTGTTACATATTATTTTGATTTGAAATGACAGAGTTGGTGCAACTGATCAACTTGAAAAAATTGGGGTTAGAAACTTGCACTCATCAACATGAGAATTTTTTATCTCAAAGCTGAATTAAAAACAAATATAGTTCCAATGACATTGCAATTTGGTAAATGGAAAGCACAGCCAGCATTGAAACCTTCAAAAAAATAAGTGATAGTCCAATTCTTAATCCATCTCCTTACCACATTAGTATTTTTCATTACCAGCCACTCTACAGTTAAATCTTCCGATATGCTTATGCAATAAGTGCATTTTTGCCTTATTGGTTCTCAACATTTTGCAATGAGGAAACTTGTAGCTTGTATCACCCAGTCCACGTAAAAAAAAATAAAAATTACCTGACGATCTAGTGTCATTACCTTGATCAATATCTAGTGTCTTCATCAACCATTGAACCAGATCAGCTCCTGTACAGAGAGAGAGAGAGAGAGAGAGGGGGTGAGAGAGGGAAGAGACAGAAACAGAGAGAAAGAGAGCGGATGAGTGGGTGAGTGTGTTGAACGAGAGAGAGTGAGATACAGAGACAGAGAGGAGAAAGAGGGGGAGTAAGAGAAATCCAGAGAGATGGAGAGTGAGGGAGAGATAAAGAGAGTTGGTGAATGATAGTGGGAGAGAGTGAGGGTGTGTGTGTGAGAGAGAAAAGGAGAGAGGGGGGGGGGAGAAGAGAGAGAGGGGGGAGGGAGAGAAAGATGTGGGGTGGTGGATAAAAGAGGGATAGAGGGGAGGTGGAAATATGTAGGAAAGGGTAAGGATGGGGAAGTGATAGGAGAAGAGGTTGGGTAGTAATAAGTGGATAGAAGGAAATAAATAAAACAGCAATTAAATACATATCAAATATATACAAAGGAAGAAAGAAAACCTCTGGAGCTTAGTTCTGATTAACTGATGTCTAAGTTCAAAACAAAAACCATTCTCAAATAAGTCAACTGAAAAATGTTACCCATATCTCTTAATGGATGTAGATGTATAATATTCTTATCATTTTTATTAATATTATTAAGGGATTAAACAAACTTGGGCAATAAACTACTTCTGCTGTGAAACCCCTAATGTCAGGTTGTGAGATTATGAAAACTGTGGTATATACACCTTAGACTTTATACTAACCATTGTCAGCTTGACATATTTATGACAGAATGATTTCATTGATTACTGTGAAGATTATTTTCTTTTTTTAGAAATCAATGAAGTAACAAGTTTCAGACTACTAAAATATACAAGAAACCATTAAATAAACAACTTGACCCAAAGATATATGTATAGTTAACAACTAAATTACTTGTACCCGTACCAGGTTTTGTAATTTCGTATGTATGTAATCAATTGATTTTGTCCCAATTTTTGTTTCTTGAGAATGTGACATTTTAAAGCTTACATCAAAAAGTATTCAACAAAGGCCCTAATTCGACCAGTCCACCTTTCATTCTTGAGTTACCAAAAACACAAAAACATCACATTTTCAAGGGGTATAAATAATTTAGTTGTTAACTGTATTTAAGTGTACATGTATATACCTGTCAGGATTATAGTTTCCACTTGCAGCCTATTATGCCATTGTTTGGGGTTAAATGCAACACTTATTACTTCAGATGACCAACTTAATTAAAAACTGAAACTATGTAGGCCTATCCCAGATCAATATCGAGTATTTTGTTTTCATCATTGTCAGCTTGATATTTTATGATGGAATGGTTTCATTGATTACTGTGAGGATTATCTTCTGTCTTTAGAAATCAATGAATTAACAAGCTTCAGACTACTTGAATGTGTATGAGAAACCATCCAATAGAATTAATAGTTGTCCGCATTAGAGTTTACACTTGCAGCTTATTATGTCATTGATTGGGGGGGGGGGGTAATCTAACACTAATTACATTAGATTACCAAATTTGTAATTACAAAATTAAACTCTGTGGGCCTATGCCAGATCATTGCAGTCAACAGTACTACATGCATTCATGACATAATATCAAATGTTGTAAATTTGAGGGTATCTTACCTGTAAAAACACTAGGAACTTTTGACATGAAACTTTTGACAGTCCGGACAGGTACACCGTTCCTTTCATCTTGCATTCGCTGAATCAATCTTTCGATCTGCAGGAGTAAAAACAAGAAAGTATGAAATAATTTTACCATACTGAATGTATCTTGTATTAGAAGAATCCACATTGGAAGGAAATGTGTGACAAAATATGGAACACTGTGAACGAAGTGTTTACATTTGTCAATACTATAAATTAACTTTGCAATCATATAGCAATGTACACACTGTGGTCGGTCCTCTCTGTTACCACAGTGAGAATAGTATTTTAAGATGTTGAATACTATAACTATGTTTCAAATACGAGTTCGGGTTATCTTCTATCTGCAGAGTGTAAATCTGTATCACACTAGGCCACACTGTGCAGAGTGTATGGGTTTTTGTTTTATTCTATTTTTGTGCTACACTGGGCAACATTGTTTAAAAACAATGGAACACAATTTTCTGGTAAATTTGTTCCAAATCAGCTATGTGATCACATATACAATGCTCATTCACCTTGTAGTCACATTGTGTCACAAAGTGTGAAAGCTGTGAAAATAATATTTCTAATTATCAATATCTTTCAAATACACTCTATGTACTTTTGATCTTTTGTATTTTTACAGTGTAGAATAGTGTGAACATGCATTGTTTTACAGAGATAACACTAAGAATGTGTCTGCAATTATCTCTGCCAAACCGTTCTTAATACTTCATTCTCTCAAGCACAAATATTCCTGTATACAGGTATACAACCTTGTACCACAACTTAAATTAAATATCATATTTTCATGGTTTATAAATATTGTGAACTAGAATAAACATTGTATATACATTAAATGCACATACAAATACACAAGTAAGAAAACCCACACAATTGCATCAATTGCTATTTTTGAAATTCCCCTCACAGGGCTGGATTGCACATAAAATGAAATTTCAACAGAACCCACACAATTGCATCAATTGCTATTTTTGAAATTCTTGACAAGGCTGGATTGCACAAAAAATAAAATTATTTCTTCTAACCTTGTGTATGGTATTGATGTCAGAAAATTTTACTGAAGTTAATTATCTTTGAGTTAAACAAGAGAAATGTTCTTCTTCAAACCTGAAAGCCTGAATATCTCAAGTAAGCTGTAGTACAGTATATAGGACAAGTTTGGAAGGTTATTTTAGACAATGACAAAATATATGTGACAAAATAAAACAGATTGCTGGACCAGCATGAAAAGAACCAAAATATAATACATCACACACAACAGTATTTAGTCTATTTGTTGTATTTCTACTCTCTCTTCACTTGTAAACTTTAATGAAGTAATATACCAGAAATTATTACCTTTCTTTGCTATTTGCAAAATTCTGATGAGCATAATGAAATTTTTTAAAGCTCTTTTCATACTCCTATCATTCTCTGATCATATACACTATCAAAATCTATTGTGACATCATCATCTCTTTCATGTATTGTGTCAAATAATTCCTTTAGATGTGATAAGTATACCATCATTTAGTCAATGCACTGGATCATTAAACTGCAACATCAATTACAGATAAAATTCCAATATTAATGAGTCTTTATCTTCATGAGATAGTAAAAACAATGACACTTGATCAAAACCAAACCAAATTTTTAAGATATCTACAAAATGAAATAAAAAAATATCAGATCTGAATTAAGGTGATTACTAAGCATCAGAATGTTCAATAATATCATGTCTGGGAGCCAAGATATCAAGTTGAAAAATAACAGTCTTTACACTTTACATGAAAGGGAAGACAGGAAATATTTTATAATATACCTATTTTACTGAGACAAGAATTAACACTGCAATTAGGTGTTGTACAAAATAGCAAAATCAGGAGAGTAATTATTTTCAGACACACATGGAATATTATATGGTTTCTGCATGCCTGAAAATGGTAACACTACTGCTTCTTTAATAACACACAGAGTGATACTTCCACTAACATGCATACATACAATTACAGTAACAAACGCACACCCCATACGCTATAATGACAATACACATATGCACAAGATGCTACCCTTAGCTCCATAGCACCAAACGACACACAAACACACACCCTCTTCCACCACCACTACCACCGCCGCAGCAGCAGCAAAAGCACCCACTCCCACACAACACACACACTTACACACATACACACACACACACCTTGTACAGCACTGTGTCTGAGCTGCTGAAATATGAGTACAGTCTGTACGCACATACCCTGCATGCATTCAGACTAAATACATCATTTGCTTGTCACTGCATACAGTGTACCAGGCTTCTTCTCTTGGCAGCGCTGTGGCTTTGTGATACAAATTTGCCTATGTGCGTCACTGCATTGATTACACTGCCATTTTCGGCTCTTACATTGCATTTTTTCCTTTTGCCCCTTCTTTTCTTTCTCTTTTATCACTCTCTCCCTCTCCCTCTCTCTCTCAAAGTCTCCACCTTCTCATGTCTCTGTCCTCCTTGGTTGTAAACATGTTTCTTTTCATGCTTTCAAGTGCTCCTGTCTAGCTACAAAGCTATTCTCCAGTATCTTGATATTTCTCACACTAATCTTCATCTTTTTACACTATCATTTTATATCTAGCACTTTTGGAACCTTCTACATTATTTGTACAACTTTTATTCTATCAAATAAATAAATAATGCAATGAGGTAGTG
This sequence comes from Mesocentrotus franciscanus, assembly GCA_037976565.1. Classification (NCBI taxonomy): domain Eukaryota; kingdom Metazoa; phylum Echinodermata; class Echinoidea; order Camarodonta; family Strongylocentrotidae; genus Mesocentrotus; species Mesocentrotus franciscanus. The sequence goes on along the minus strand of CP137669.1, from coordinate 4,254,571 downwards.
TAAAAATCATATTTAGTTAAAATCATAAAAGGCTAAAGCCATTTTATTTCTGGCTTTATCACACTCTCTATATCTTTTCAGGGTGTTTATTTTGTTCAATGCTTACAAATTGACTTTAAAATGTCTTCTTCCAGTTTCATCTTTTATACGTGCCTTTGGAAAATTTGCAAAAGGGGTCAAAATATAATGTTTTTTCAATTTCCTAAATTTGGATATACCAATAAATTTAGATGATTTAGTCAATCTGTTAATCCACTTATTCATAATATAAAGATAATAAAAGTGGGGGAAATAGTGAAAATAACTTCTTCTAGTTTAGGTGAAAGGGATTTTATCAACAGTCCCAGTCTAGCAAGGTTATTATAAATAAAATAAAATTACTAGCTCAGACACTAAACTTACACTATCTTGTGGACTCTGGACAGAAAACTTGAACCTTCTATCACTTTCAGGGAAATATACAAACACAACAGTTACCAAGGTTAAGTTAGATGTAGAATGCTTCGTATATTCCAATTCCAACTCCCACAGACACTTTTCATGTGAATAGGAGATTTCAAATGAAGTATAAGCTGGTATGAATTAATTTGACATATTCAGGCAAAGTTAAATTAAATGTGATTATAAGTGCAATATCATCTACTTAGATACATTTACATTTGATTATCAACATTAAATTCAAAGTAAAGAATATTTTAGTTCTTAAACTACAATAGGTAAACCCTCGAAATGAAAACGGAGATACTCAGCACTGCTTATAAACTATTATATGAAAATAGATAAAGTTTATGAACAGAGCTGGTAGACATTGCCAAATCAGCATTATAGTTTCAAGTAGTAAATCACTTCAATATTACTGAATTATAAAGCAACTTCCAGTTAAATATAGGCGAAATGTGATATAATGCCACACTATAGCTTTACATTCACATCTAAATAAGATGAATAAAGAAGGTAGAACACGATAGTGTCATGATTATCGTCAAGAGTCCCTGAAATAGGATCAAAATTGACACAATGTGTAATAAACGTAGGGATTTTACAATAAACAAAATTATCAAAATATTTTGTTCTAAAATGTTAATGCCACAGAAAGTGCAAGTCTGGTATCAAGTATCAAATTCTACCTGATACACACAGTGCCAACTGGACAAGGGATAGAAGTGGCACCATGTGTACACCAGATAGACTTTGTACGTCATGATGTTGGAAAACAACAACCATTCCACAAAGCTCTATCAGCACAAGCACCAAAGGATAGATATGTCATGCTTGCACAGTCTTTAGAACTTGTTTCTGATTTCAGCTATGCAACTGCTCCATAACCAGAGGCTAAATTATGGGTCACAACAATACATCATAATGAACCATTCAATATATATGTAATCACATCATTGCTTGGAAAAATTACATGAATTTCCATATACTTGTTTAGGTTTCTCTGTTTTCTCTATATTCTAAGAGGAATCCTGAATACCGTATGCATTTGATATTTCATCTTTTAATTTTTGTCAGGAGGGCAGCTGTCTGAATCTGTGACACAACTGTAGCACCCCAGTCCAAGAAATCTTCATTGGGAATTAGATGAGTAATTTGATTTGATATATATATATCACCATTCCAATAAAGTACTCAACGATAGATAATTTAAGTTAAAGAACTTTAATTAAATCATGATGATCAAAATATTTTTTTTCTTCATGTAATTCACTGATAATATTTTGTATGTAGCTCTGAGCCTATTGACTGTATTGTGCAGTTGTTATTTGTTAACATATAAATCTAATTACATTAAAACTAAGTTGCAACCCTCCCCCCAAATCAGCATTAAGGTACATGGAATATGGCAAATTCTCCCCTGAAATAATAATTTTGACCTTTAAAAAGAATTATATACCTCTCTTTAGAAATCTAGCCATCTGATTGGTCTAAATTGGAGTCATGATTTTAGCCATGTCAATAGTATTTTTTTTAATGCCCTCATTCCCGCCTACCAGTCAATAGTCTTTTTTAAAATGCCCTCATGCCCACCTACCGGTCAATAGTCTTTAAAAAAATGCCCTCATGCCCCGGTTAACTGGCCGCATAAATAAATTTTGGCGAGATCCCCATTGGTAAATGTGTAAAACATGTCTTTGTGCGCGGATACCATACAGTGTGTGTGCGATTTGGTCGCTACAGTTTAGGTTGTTTCGATTGTAGGCCTACATAGTACATGTAATCTCCAATTTGTTAGTTTCTTAATTTTATTTTATGTCCAAAGTAGGCAATAATGGCTGAACCAACTCTTCCTAGATTTCAACTTCTTGCTGATGATCAATTACAAGACTTGATTAATTATGCGGACAGCAAGAACACCAAAAATTCTGTGAAATTCTCCATAAAAACATTCAAAGACTAGATTGTCTACCTGCAAGTTATCAACACAGACCTCGATAGCATAAACAAACTGCCACATTCGGAAGTTTGACGATGATTTTTAAATGTGAGGACCCCACACATGTATTCTTTGACTCTTTTTACAGTATATAAAAGATATAATGACTGCTTTAATATTCGAGGAATAGTTGTTTTTACAGGCTCTCGGGGACCTTATATCCTGCCATCACCCCTCAGCATGCCTCGGGGTGATATAGTAGGATGTAACGTCCCCTTGAGCCTATAAAAACAACTATGCCTGTCATAGAAGTCATTATATCTATACTATTTAACCCCTGGTTAGCAATTCTAATGTACAGATAGTCAACTATATCACTTCAATTAGCAAATACATAATCAAAGCATAATTTATTTTTTTACTCAACCATGATTATGAAAACAATTTCAGACATATTCATTTCAATAAATGTACAAGCTTGGCTTTGATTTCATTTGATATGATATGGTTTATTGATTCAAAATATCTTTGCAGTCACAAAAACTGAATTGTGCTTGTTTTTTCACAATGATAATGTATAGCCACAATAAAGATATGTTATAGAACCAGGACTATGTAGGCACTTTCATAATATCTAGGGACAACATGCATACATCATAAATGATTTGATAAAGCTATATGACTGTATCTTGCAATTTAGTATTTGAGTAGAGTTTCAGCAATTTATATTAAAGAAAAGTTTACTTCAGAATAACAGTCAAAGGATATACATGTATGCTCAAAAACTGAAAAATTGTTTTTCTAATTCGTTGGTTGAACTAGTTAACTACTGTAGACTCATTTATTCATCAATAAAAATCCTTTTATGATTGTGTACCAAATTATATAAAGCAACACCTATAAACACTTAATTCATAACAACATTATCCTTAAACTGCTTTATTTACTAACATATCATATATAATTGTCATCCTCAACTATTTTCCCATTTATTTCCCTTTACTAAGCATATTCATCTCTGGATATCTCAACTGATTTTACACTTTCAAAATGCATTTAAACCAGAGTTCTGTTTCCAAATATTAATGTTCAATTTACCGTCAGTCATGGAGTTTAGACAAGATACAAACATTGGCATCCAAATAATGTAGAACTCCTAAATCACACCAATGTTTTAGTTCACTTTGTCTATAATGAAGCGTACAAGTGCCACTAACATTTGTTCAATCCTCTCCTCTCTTTTTTGAATTCTCAGCTTGGCTAATCGTCATGTCATGAAAACCAATTACTCCATCATTTTACAGGTTGTTTATACAAAATCAAATCAATAGATTATACTTGAACAGCTGTGCTTCACACATTGCTCAGTTTGTAAAAATACACATTATGATTTACACCTTTCATGCATCAGCTGAAGTAATTGAAAACCCATTCTGCCCTAAACCTCAGTTTGTTAAAAAAAAAAAAATTGCTACTAAAAGTATTTTTAGAATATTATTTTGAATAGCAGAATAAAATATTTCACGACTTTTGTGTAAGATATTTATGGCATAAAATTGTCTAACCATCTCTATACGTGTTTATAGTATTGTCAATGAGGACGTGAAATGGCAACTCGGCAATATAAAAACATCAACCCTGATATAATTCAATGCTACCTTGCTTGCTAATTTAATTGTCCTTAACATTTGCATTATTAAACTGCTTGATTGGATGTGGTGATATCATTTTTGAGCAATATTCAAATGTGATAAGTCTGACGCCACCTTTTTAAAATTTCAATTTTGATAATCAGAGGGCTTTGAAAAACTACACAAAATAGAATATAATGCTACTTTATCCTTAATTATCATGTTAAACATATATTGATATGTGTACCATAAGTTATTTAACTCTTTGAATTCAGTGCCTGAAATAATTTTTGCTGGGATCAATAGAGAATACGAAATCAAATTATATTTCATGGCTAAAGTTTTTGTTATACAATAAATTGTAGGAATAATTCCAAACCCAAAGTGACATTTGAATCAATTCATATTCACATTCTCTAATTTTTGATTATTAGTAAGTATAATTCTGCACATGAAATCCTATTGCATGTCCTTCCTATCAATCACTTCACCCCACTGATTTAACCTTCAATGATCAGCGCTACTTTGTTTGAAGTCAACATTGAAGGTGATTTTGAAAAACAATGACCTTTCCATTCAGTCAGTGCTCTTTACTTGGTGTTGTCCCATTACTTCAGCAATTAAATCTGTGTCTAGTTCAGATTCAATAACCTTTGTAATCGACTTCATAATATTAAAATTCCCGAATATGTGTTTTATGTCTAGCCTTGAGTATGGCCAATGTGTGAAATGTTTTGGTTTGCCCAACAATTAATTTGTCATACTTCTTTGGACCCTTAGACAAATAGGTATACATATAAAACTCTTACCACTTGGCCATTTTGTAGATTAGCTTTGTGATTAACTTGTATGAATCATGCCATATCTTTACAACTTACATTTAAAGATTTTTTAAAAACTAAGCTCTGCACATACATGTATATTTTTTAATATCCAAAAGATCAGGATCACATTGTATTCTTTAAGCATAATAGTGTGAAGGTTGACTCAGTCAACATGGCTCAGTAGCCCTTTATTGTCAGCTTTTGTAGGGATAGGCAGGGCTCAACACTAACAGGGACCCATGACACATCAGCGCCCAAAGTTCAAGTCTGGACCCCACACACACACACATTTTTCAAAAAAGTTTTTTACATATATGGCTCCTGCATACAGACTGTAAAAAAGTTTAATCCTGACTTTGGAGCCCTGGGTTAGGATTGCACTGTCGGTTACTAGGGTTAGGGTTGGGTATTATTTTGGGTCCAGGGTTGAGATTAGTAATTCAGTTAGTGTAGAAAATTGGACACTGAGCAATTGTCATTAGAGCATGTGCCGTACAATCAGTAGAAGGAAACTAAATTCAACTTTTTTTGCCGGGCAGGAAAGGGTGGAGGCCACCAAAGCTTTTGCAGAATTCCCAGCCTGGTAACGCTGAAGTCAACCATCGGTTAGGTTTGCCAGGTAAGTAATATTGAAGACAACCAATAGTTATGATGGTTTGTCATGTTACATTAATGCTACAATACTACAGGAAACCAATCACTGACAATATTTCACAATGGTATCACATGTTAGTAATGCTTGAGACAACCAAGTTTTCACAGACTAGTAATGCTAAAGACAATTGATGGTAAATATTGACATGACTCAGAGCCCTCATGACAACAATTAACACAGTGTAAACAAGATCTTCAAATAGCAAATAGGTGACAGATTCCCAACCTAGTTAGAGTGATGATCTACAGATATACACTGGAGAATAAACACATTTGATAGGCTGCCTTTCAACACTAGTAACTCCTCTCTTCTCAGTTTACACTCATTACTTAATTCTAAGGTAGATATGTTCATTGTTTTTGTCTCGCCTGCGTAGCAAAAAGAGAGACATAGGCGCCGCTTTTCCGGTGGCGGCGACGGCGGCGGCGGCGGCGTCAACATCAAAAACTTAACCAAGGTTAAGTTTTTGAATTTTTAATATAATTTTGAAAGTATAAGTTCTTATTCAATGAAACTTGGACTACAGGGTAATCAAGTATCACCAATCATGTGAGGAGAATTTCAGGTCACAAAGTTAAGGTCAAAGGTCATTTAAGGTCAACAAACTTAGACTATGTTGTGGCATCATCATCAAAAACTTAACCTGAGGTTAAGTTTTTGAATTTTAATATAATTTTGAAAGTATAAGTTATTATTCAATGAAACTGGACTAAAGGGATATCAAGTATTCCCAATCATGTGAGCAGAATTTCAGGTCACTAAGTCAAGGTCAAAGGTCATTTCAGGTCTGCAAACTTAGACTATGTTGTGGCATCAGGTTAAGATTTTGAACTTTTATCGTAATTTTGAATGTATACATTCCTATTCCATGAAACTTGAAGATAAGGGTTATCAAGTATCACCAATCATGTGATTAGTCTTTTAGGTGACAAAGTAAAGGTCAAATGTCATTTCAGGTCTGCAAACTTAGACTTTGTTGTGGCATCAGGTTAAGATTTTGAATTTTTATCGTAATTTTGAAAATATACATACATATGTATTCCTATTCCATGAAACTTGTACCCAAGGGTTATCTAGTATCACAAATTTATATGACACAAATCCTAGGTCACAAAGTAGTCAAGGTCAAAGGTCATTTCAGGTCAGTAGACTTGGATTATGTTTTTCACAACTTAATATGAGAATTAATAAATGAATTTTTAATTTTTTTTAAATTCATATTTCATGAAAGTTATCAATCTTGGTACAAACAAAAGTAAATAATTCTTCTGATCATTCTTAGTCAATATTCACTTCAAAATGCTGATTAGATTCAGAGGATTACATTTTGGGGCCTGCTAATGGGCCAACCTGCCTTTAAATAATGTCCCAACCTCAATTTTTCATCATATCGAATTGCGTAATGCAGGCGAGACCGCCAAGAGCGTTTCCCTTGTTCTGTATTATAGCTTGCTCAAATTATTTGTCTAGCACTGACCTGTAACTACTTTCAGTGATGTAAAGAAGAACAAAAATCTAATTACATACACCTGAATTTATTTTTATATAACCTCTTACCAAGTAGAGGATCAGCACTGACTTTTCTTTTAAATTTCATACAAATTTAATAACATATCATGAGGAAAAGTATTTACCTGCAGAATATCTGGGACGTACTGTCAGTCAGGCTGCTACAGATACAGATTCTGTCATTATTTATATTCCACTACCCATATACATCCCAAATACAAGGCAGTAATTTGTATAGGTTTATATGGTATCAAAGCCAAGTTTTATTTGATATCCATACGAAATGAAATCCAAATATGATATGTGATTGAGAGTGCTTGACATACAGTATCCTTTGTAAATGCGTCAAGTACATTGTATGCATGTAAAAATATAAAAAATCTCCAATCCTGGTATTACAATACATGTAGTTTGACTTGTTGAACTGCATGTCATATACATTACATTTAAAGTGGATAGGAAAACATGTCAAAACTGTCTGTAAATAAATTGCACTCATTGATTTTACTCGGAATATGGGCGCCAAGGTCGAAGTACAAAACAGCTGTGGATATTTGTACACATGGTTCTACAACATTTTAATAGGAAGAAAAGACTCCTTTTTATTTGCATGTAGCTACTGTAGAGGTCACATTTATAATAAAATAATAAATTCCAGTAAGTGCACTAAGTGCGACCACATTTTTGCCTAGAATCAGCGTTTTCAAACGTCTTTCAGGCAAATTTTTAAGGCGATAAACGCAAAGCCCTATTTCAAACGTCTTTAGATATGGGCATATTGTAACGCCGAAAAACGTTTTGAATGTGACATACAGCCAGAATCACGTTTCTGAGACACGATAAACGCAAAGCTGTTTTGAACCCCACATACAAATCGGACCTTACCATATAGCTCTATGGACCTTCTCAGGCTAATCTGCTTCCAGGGTCAAACGGCGCAAAGCAGCTGCGCAGAGACAAGGCCTTTATTTTGAATCGTGAAGAGACGATAAACGTGACATCCCGAGAATCACGTTCGTTTAGTGGGGTTCGATAGTGGGGTTCGATAGTGGGGTTCGATATGTACATATCTGACGGCAAGACCCGATAAACGCACCCCAAGTCAAATTTGTAACCTGGAACAGGGAGCTGTCATACAAGGAGTGGAAACTCTTGTAATTTATTCAAATGCATGCGTAAGTTCTAAAGCGTATTATAAAATGGGTTCAAGAATGTAGCCAATGAGAAGCGTCAAAATGGATCACGTGTGCGTGCATTAATTTTAACCATACGCGCACTTTGGTGATATCAGCGTGCAAAAAGTGAGCAACAAAAAAATATGCACGGCTGCGTGTAATTCAATGGATGTTTACCATGCATTGCGCAGTTTGTTTACGAGGTCACTGCCCTCGCGATCGTTATTTCTTATGACGGTTGCAGGTTTACAGTGTTTAATATCGCCTTGCTAAGTAGGATTGTCGACCAATTTTTTAAAAACAAATAATACACAGGTTTTCGTTCGTGACGTTACGTGTATGGCAATGCAGCGCTATTCGGGTATTCACAATGGCACAAAATACACTCTGCTACGCCTCATGAATTTTATTGCACCGTAGTGAATACCTTCATGCGCTGCAACGACCATAACGCACTCACACCTGTGTATTATTTGTATAACAATGGGATGCGTAACATTCCACTTGGCTTTGAAGTTCCATGCTCCGAGCCGTTCTTCCACTGTGGGGATTTCAGAGGCTAGGCACCAGTTTCACATTTATTAAACTACCGGCAAAATTTCAGTGTAAATTATAAACTTTATATGGGGATTGTATTGGGAGTAGTGCATCAAACAATTTTTCAAATTTAGTACTCCGCCCTTCCTATAATTTGTGTGCCAGAGTTGGTAAAAGAAAAATTAGATCCTGACAAAAACTCAATATTTTAGGATAATCCAATGATTTTCGCATGTTTTAATGTCCCATCATTTAATCCATGATTTACAATCTTCGATAGCTTTAAGTTTGCTAATGCGTGCTTTCACATGCTTTTTGTATTTTTGCAGATGGAAAAAAAGTATAAAATTACAAAAGTTTGTGTTTGCTTGTTCAACTCATTACACATTCAACAATTGATGAGAAATCATTGAAAGGGACAGCAAACATTTGCTGAGATACCATTTTTTGATGTAGGAATTCTAAATCCTGATATTTCATGCGCTCTTTTATCTCACCACATGGTCAACAGTTGCGGAGTAGCGCATAACTTTTCGGCGGCTTGGAGCATGGGGTCAAAGGAGAGCGGCTTGATTCCACTCCTTGTATGACAGCTCCTGCCTGGAATTGGTCCTTAGCTAACTAATAAAATTCTCACAGATTTTCACAGAACAATTGATAATAGAAATGTATGATAGTTGAGTATAATCAATCTGCATGTATCAGGATTACAATACTATGTCCCAGGGACTTCATAGTAGATTAGCCCTCTGCTAAACAAGTTTTATCCGATAAAGTGTACAACAAGAACACCAACAACTACTACTACTACTACTACTACTATAGTTGTGTACTACTGCTACTACTACTACAATCATTTTAGTCATTTATGTTCCATAACGTTTGAGGATTACAAGATCAAACTTTTACAGTGATGGTTTCTCTCTGTATTGTAAAATCAGAAATAAAGATTACCAGCCTGTAAACTGATTATATCAAGCCTAAAAGTCTAAAATAAATTATAAGGATATTTTTTCTAATCACCAGCATGTTTTCACCTGGTCACCATGCACAGCCCACCAGCAATAAATGTGCTGGTATTGAGATTATTAGGGTGTAACAGGGCATGTATATTGCTCGCAAGAAGGCTATATTCTTCTGTCCGTAGTGCACTGTCATCATACTCTTCATTATAATATTAAACTTCCTTGTACATTCAGAGCTACAAAAGAAAAATCTTGTAATCAACTCAGAATATTCTTTTGTCTCTATGCATTTAAATTTGTGTGTTTCTATGTTCATGCTGATTGATATTATATCTTGAATTGCAGAATTAATTTTTAAAAATATTTACGTATGATAAAGTTCTGACAGTATAATCAATTTGTAGTGCAGTAAAAAGTCACTGAGAAAGCCATTATGAAAGTGTTCCATCTAGGCCAAACAAAACTTCTCAGCAACACATTGATGCCTGATAATCTTTTATTATGAATAAAACATTAGAATATAAAAATGGAGAGCATAACAATTTATGATGATACTCCTACAGCATGACTTCTCCAATCAAGACTGTCCCGAGTCGATGGACCAATATCTACCATAACCTAATATGCCAGGACAATCTGGACTTAAAGATTGCTTTTCTTTAACTTATCAAAAACAGAAGATATAAAGAAATAAGATTTAGGAAAGAAAACTACAATATTCATCAACAGATCATGATTCTCTTGCAGGGTTTGGGAAACACAAGACCCAAAATTCTCTACAAGCAAAAATTTAAATATTCTTGATCAGGGTAATAATTCAAAACAGGTGTGTCAGTTGGTTAATCAAGGTGAAAGACATTTGAATTCTATATTCAACAGCAAAGGAATGTTGCAGATATGAATAAGATTTCATTTTTTTCAGGAACTTGATAGGTAATTTCTGATGTGTTACCGATATTATGCCACGGTGAAAGTAATACCTTTTTACCAAGTCAAAAAACCTTACATCCTGTTATGGAGACTTGTGTCATGAAAAAAAGGACAATAAAATTGTATAAAGGTCATTCTGTTTTTCATGGCTGCCCACTTCATATGCATTTTAATCATGATAATACTGTTCCCTATGAATTTTAATAAGATCAAGTTTTAATCATGTTATAATTACAGACATTATCTAGCCAACTACTTTGAAGCAAAGTGATGGGCTGATTTAGGGATATATATAAATACGGATATATATATTATGTATTGAAACATTATACTATCAAACTTGTAATTACTTTTACTCTATTCTCGTCATGAGTCCAATGCATTACAAAAATATAATGCATGTTAATGTAAGTAAAAATTTTATTTTAACTTATAAACCAACCACCACCACCATCACCACCACCACCACCACCACCACCACCACCACTGCTACCACTGTACCCTATTCCATTCCCTAGCTTTAAATCCCACATCAATTACCTTTCGATAGACGATAAGATTCGGGTGTGAGCTTTCCTCATCACCAGCACCGTTGACCCGCCGCCAGTGTGCCATTTTCTGCATAATTTACACCTGTCCCTCTCTTTGCTACCGAGTCCACACGGCCGTAGCTGCTGCAATCCCCCGGATTGTCACTACGTCAACAAACTCTTTCCACTCTTGCATACACCTTAACTCCAAGAGTACAATCACAGGGATAATGGATCCAATGTTTCCAATTAAACTGCGCTAACACAAATTACGTCAAGTTCGACATATTTCTCTTCTTGGAACCACTTCACAATCGATAGAATCATTTCCATGAGAAAGAGGCTATCTGGATATACCAGGTTCATTCCGTGGAAGCGCGAAGAATGAGTCGTGTCTCGTTATAAAAACATGTCTTCCTGTAACTTCAAGATAATTATATAAGTGTCCTTATATATAGATATATATTCATAAATATATATGCATAATATATTCCATGTATGAAGTCTTGAACTATACGCTTCGCAACAAGTTATGTTTTAATACTTTTACCTCTAAGGCAAAAACAATATAATCGCGAAACCACCGATCGCTGGCGCTACGTTACTATCGTACGTAGAAAGCGTAAGCGTTTATGCACGGGCGGTCTCTCCGTTTCCCCATGCACTATGTGTAGAAATACTGTGAACGTGAATCCAAGCCGATAAACTGGTACGACAATACGCGAACTTCAATTTGACAGCTGGTCGACAAGCCGGGATTGAACCACAAATCAACTCGTTAACAGGCACTAAAATACATCTAAAAACATAATCCCGGTCCGTTCAGGGTCCACTTGTGCTTCCAATGCATCATGACAAGTCATTGTGCCTTGTACATGGAATTAATTCCACTCCCTTTCCAACCGTGCACAGTGAATTCCGTACTTTTCACGGCCATACCGATAAACACGTATCGTCTATGATAGAGAACGAAGCGAGAGGCAGCAAAGCCGAGGGTTCGGTACACCGAGTGTACCAATATATTGCAGCCTGTCAATATATACGCCCGTTTCGCGCGGCATTATCTCGTGCAAAAGATGGAGGGCTTTACCCTCTTCCTCTTTACATGTTGAATATAATCATAATGATATGCTCTGCCTTTACCATCGAGCTGTCTGCGATCTTGAGTTCATCAACCCACAGTCCATCAGAACTCCTTTTAATATTTATCTTGATTATTCTACTTTCCAAATTTAGAAAATCGCCAGAATTTCTTTCAGTGACAGTGTCATCGAAGGAAAATAGATAAATCTAGCCTACATGCCCTATACGTAATAAAAGAGTTGTCCAAACTTCACATTGGTCGGTAGATAAGGGGACTGTTTATTACTAACGGATTTAGGGGATATAACCTTCCCCTATCCCTTTATTTTTAATCCAATGTGGCGTACCTTAAGCACACACACGGGTTTAATAAAAGTAACCTAGATATCTGATGCGATGATAGTGGTCTTTATAATCATTTCATTCGGAATTGTGCCCCACCTATTTTTTAAAATTTTACAAAAACCTGGATATACGCCCTTGGCGCTCTAGGTGTTTGAGTTCAAGTAATGTAGGCCCATTTTTTACGTTATTTGAGGGAATATTTGCAGGAGTGTCTTTAAATATTGCAAGAAAGGCTGCAAAACAAAAAAATCGATATAATATAGGCTTTTATCGTCACGTTTTATCATGACTAAATATATCAAGGTTAAATTTGAAGCCATATATATACACCAACACCACGTTACTCAAGTAATCAATGTAATTGGCCCCAGAGAGAATATGCTTAATACTGATGAGGCTACCCTATAGGTAAAGAAGACATGTACTATTATTATGATAGTTATAATATTATATTTTAATCAATTCCTATCTCTCAATCTTTCTCTTCACATCTTTTTTTTCTCTCTCTCTCTCTCTCTCTCTCTCTTGATAATGATAATGATAGTAATGATATTAAATAATAATAATAATAATAATAATAATAATAATAATAATAATGTTGATAATAATAGAGATATTATACAAATAATTATAATAATGATAATAATCATAGTAACAATAATAAAAATAATAATAATAATGATAATGATAATAATAATAATGATAATAATAACAATAATAATAATAATAACAACATTGATAATGATAATGATAAGAATCATCATAAATAATATTAATGAATAGTAAGCGCCGTAATCATTAGTGAAACGCTCAAAGCGCTGATTCCCTCCCCTCTTCCCCCACCCCTCTCTCTCTCTCTCTCTCTCAGATGCTTTTCGTCCAAAGATTGGCACGATCAGACACGCACACTCACAATTTGCATAATACACATACATGGCCTAAACGACGTCTATCGTTTTCAACACTTACACCTACAAGTATTTACAAACTTTGTATTTCACCCTTCTCCCACACTGTTTATAGTTGACCACCAGTCATTACACATGTGAATTGTAAACCGAACAGATTATTGTGTCAATTCTAGATTATCAATAGACCTATTTATCCACATATTTTGTTTTAAGCTGACCCTTTGAAACGCTATCGTATAGTATAGTATAGTCTGTTCTACTCTCCTGTGCAATATCTCCATACTTTCAGAACTATACAAGACTGTATATACGCTATTCAAAGCTGTTTCCTATTTACAAACTTTCCAAAGCTCGATCAGTCTTTCTTGCTTCTTCCTGGTTGCTTCGTTCATATTGTTACCGCATACCGGTAATGTCTTTCTATATATCAAACATGCTGGTAGATTACTGGAAATTGATATGATCTGCGTGCAAAGTTACTTTTAGGCTACCAGCCTGTTATAAAATTCGATTAGCAAGAAATACATAAATGCTTCGTGATTTAGCAAGGTAAACCTGCTTAGTAATACAGGGACATGCATGTAAGTTTTCTTAAAATCTCACTCCTCACTGGTAGGCACGTGTCGAACTTTATTTAGAATATGACGCAAATGTAATCCCAAGGCGTAGTGAATAATTGGCAAGATCAAAGAAAAAGAAAGATAGCGAGGAAGTATTTGTAAGAAAATGAAATTTGTAGACGATTATTTTCGATCACATGTAATACGTAGTTTTCATTTAAATTTAACAATATTAGACAGGCAAACAAAAGGGAGAATTTGTTATTTAATGTAGGCGTTTTGCTCTACACTTTCACATTTGTTTTTAATTTCACTTTATGATTTATTTGTAAACAGTGCAAACTCTTCGATTTCGTTTAGGATATAAAGTATGGTAGGCCAACTTTATTTTTGTTATAGTATAATTTAAGTGTTCAAATATATTTCAGTAGGGTGTCCAGAGTCTTTGCCTTGGCTGGATGGGGTGGACTTTCGAGTTATTGGTGATGCATGTTTGTATTGCACTTTTACTGGCCGTGATTTATGTTGAAAGTGAAAGGTGTCGCAAAAGGGGATCAGGAGACATTCCCCTTTCAAGTTTTCTGTCAGCAAAATGTGCAATAGGTAGAAATTGCTGGTATATCCGAAAAAACGAATGATATAATTATCTCCCCTAAACGTTCAATTTGAAGAAAAAAATTAATAGCAGGGCTCCCTTGTAAAGCAGACCATCCGTGGCTCTGAATAAGACTACCCTGCTTTTTAAAGAAAAAATGATTGAATAAAAATAAATAAATAGATAAAAGGTTAAGAATTCACAAATTGATAATCATTCATATTGTCGAAAAATTATTTGCAGCTTCCTTTATACCTTCAATGTACAGGTTATATTCCCTTTTCCAAACACTCGTTATTTCGAATGTTAAAATGTTCATTAATTCGAATGTTTTTTTTCTTCCGAATTGTAGTTTTCATTCCGAAAAATAGATCTGAACTTTTGGAGTTACGAAACTTTAGAATAAGAGTGCCCCCATTTATACATCTATTTGACAATTGACTGAAAGACGCCGGCTGAACTTAAATCATCTGTAGATTAAATTTGTAAGAAAAGTTTTACGCTCATTTCCTTATGTAATTTGTGCCTATAATAACTGATATGATTTCGACTCGA
Source organism: Mesocentrotus franciscanus (assembly GCA_037976565.1). Lineage (NCBI taxonomy): Eukaryota > Metazoa > Echinodermata > Echinoidea > Camarodonta > Strongylocentrotidae > Mesocentrotus > Mesocentrotus franciscanus. Next base: position 4,239,389 of record CP137669.1, on the reverse strand, counting down.
CTTGATTTAATTTGATATAGACGGGTTTTACGTCATGTCTTTTTCTTAAACATTTAAAATCCTTATTCATGTTTAAGTGATACAAGGCCAAGGGGGTATTGAAGATGAATAATACACAAATATGATTTCTTACCTGTGTCCACAAGCGTTGGCATTTAATATTAAAATAGTAACTGTCGCTTTTAAGATAAAGATAATAGATGAAGAATAACAATTTTCTTCAATGTATTTACATGGAATTTATCTCACTATTCCTTTTCATCAAAAAGTGAAAATGGAAACAATAGGACATTACGAATACCTGTATCTAAAATTACAATTATAACTTTCGCAGTAGGGTCATGTAATATCAATCTGAGTATATCATCAGAATCAATTACGAATCAAATGTTATTTGACATCTTAGAACTTGCTCACTCCAGGGGCGGATCCAGCCGGCGGCAAGGGATGGGGCCGAAAAAGAGGCCCACTTTCCGCTCAGTGGGGGGTTAGTGAGCACAATTTTTTTTTTTTTAATTTTTTTTAGCCATCACCCCTCCCCTTGAGCGCCAGGGGAGGGGCCTATCTTCTTCTTTTCTTTACAAAAAGGGTGTTTTTACCTGTTTTTTTTCTAGAGGGGCCCAGGCCCCCTGGATCCGCCACTGGCTCACTCTTTTGTTTTTGTTTGAAAAAAGGTTACTATAATATAATCGGTTTGACCTTGCTTTATTCTTCTTAAAAGTCACTAAAATTTTCCAGATTAAGCTTGAGCAAACCATAATGTTACTACTGTAAATATGACAATGTTAGTCTCCGGACTTTTGTCATCTTCTTTTGTTTTTACAATAAAACCGAAATTGAATTAAATTGAATTGAATCACCCCCCCAATTAAAGACACCTACAGTTCCATATAAGCATAACTGGCCCGTTGGTACTTATCCAATTTACATAAGCTCCTGCAAGTGTTACCCCCGCCCCTTTCCTTCCCTTTTCTTCACTATTCTACATGTCAAAACGAAATAACTAATAAAAAAAACATTGAGAATGACGACTTTTATTACTGAATTTCATTTGAGATTATACTCTAATATATGGTGTTTTGCTCACAGTGTTTTACCTAGGTAATCAAAGGGAAGCGGCAAACAACGATGTTAACAAAAAATACACACATTAAATAACATGTCGCTTTTATCATTAATGCTATTTATCAGTCAATTGATGAAGTAAAGTGATCATATGAAATCTGCAAAACTCAATTATCTTAATGTTAGATTCTCTCATCCTGAAAAACTTTGAACAAACTTCTTTCAGAGTACAAATGCTGATAGTAAGAAACATCACTTCTTTAAAGGAGCGATGTTTCATAGTGAATAAGCTAATATTCCACTTTCATGGTCCATCTGTCAAAATTAAAAATCTGTCGTACTTTAAAAATATGAAGGAAACTTGTTGCATTTTTAATTCATTCTGAAAGCATAATATAGACGGTGTTCATCTGGAAAGAGCTCACTGGTTTTTATCAAATAAGAGTTGTAATATGATTGGACATTGGTAAAAGAAGGTATTGATGGGTGTTAAGATGACATTTTCGTAGTTTCAGATACATCTTAGAAAGTAGACAACTTCACTTGATAAATATAGAGCTTTAGTATAATTTGTTTGATTTATTCAAAGAGTAACTTTATCAATGCCCATTTCAAATCAACATTCATCTAAAGCATTAATCATAATCAAAATATTCTAATACTAGATTTGGGAAAATAAAAAGAATTTACATAATGATTAAGATTAAAGTTAATATATCTGTTTAAAACATGAAGTTTCATAACAGGTGGTACATGTATAGATTTGATTATAACAATAACAATAACATGACATTTTATTTGAATACCTTTGATAACTTCTAAAATGTTGAACTTAACTTGTTTTTGTATAACACACTTTCAGGAACATTTAATGACTCACATATTTCATTCCAAGGTTAATATAACATGTCATCTTGTCCAATATCAATCTTATAAATGTGTTAAATCTCAGACATGCAAAAGGTATACACTACCTTTAATTATACAAAAATACTCTTTGATATAGAGATATAATAAAATAAGTAATATAAAAACTACTCCAAATCAAAACAGGAATATCCTTAAAATAATATAGTCCCCAAGATTACTCACAACATTTTTAAGTAAGTGAATGTTGTCAAGAGTAGACAGAACAACAATGAAATATCTTTAGACAGGAAAGGGAAGATATTCTCATAATCATGCAATGTCTCACTTCAAGCTTATCTGAACATTACCATTGGAACAGTGATAACAGGCTTACATTTACTGACAGGTATTGAATATGACAACATAACACGACATGTACAACAAATTTCTAATTATAGGGGATCTTCCCACTGCACCATTACTTCTCAACTTAACTCCATCAGCACTGACAAATCGAATATCCCTTTTACAGGTCAATTAAAAAAATTGATTCTCATTGGTTAATATCTGATAGGTTGAATGCCATCTTTTAAATGCTGCCCTAATTAAAGGTATATTACAAGCAAATATATATCATTGAAGTAAAATTGCTCTAAAATGTCCTATAGTAATGATGCTGCAGCATTGTTTATACAGATATTTGCACCTAAATATAAGTCACGTGAATACATTGGATATGCAATGGGTCTGTATACACAAACTTCTTAAGACATACAAGATGGTACAATGGTATGAATGAAAAGAGAATAGGGAGTAAACTACTATTTAGTTAATGTGCACCCATATGTTAATTCAGAGTTATTTTTGTGTAAGCCTAATTGATATAATATTCTCTTTATGCTTTTTAATCATTAACCATTTGAATATTTCACATGCATGTAGTTGTTTGGCAGGTGATTTGATCTTTTCTACTGAATAAACAGATTATATAATCTTTGGTGATTGGTCCTCTTAAATAAAACAATGAATTAAATCTCAGTACATTTTTGTCATAAGCTAGATGTATACCAAGAATACATGTAAACAAAAAATATTGTCACACATGCAATAAAATAGATGAGAATTTAATATGAGTATTCAGTATTTAATTTCTGACACTTTGGTACATTCATTTTTAAAACAAAACAAATATAATCACACATGAAAGGAAGACTACTGTGTACTAGACATATCATGTTTAGACAGCTCTGCTGAATGATTTATCATCTTCAGCCTACTACATATTAGCATTGACAACAAAATGTGATAATAGCTCACACAAAATGATCATTCAGAAAGTTTGACACATGCACTTAATTTTTTGATGAAGTAGACACACCCATAAAAGTAGCCCTATGAATGTATTGTTTATGATCAAGCATAATAGTTACAGCAACTGTGTTTAAAAATCACTTATCAATCATTTCATGCAGGGGTTGACTTTCTATTTCACACAGAACTCAAACATAAAGTAGCACTAATTTTATTTGCAATAATATGCTTTAGACAGTAGCTTTTGTCAGGCTTATTATGGCACAGAAGAAACTCTGCTCTAATATTTCATGTCACTTTAATTCAACCCCCTACCCCCTAGCATATAAACAGCACATTTTTACAATAATAAATCACTGCACTTAGTAAACATAACTTTCAAGCAAATAACCACCAACCTCTTTAATTATTTTTGTGCAAAAATACTAAAACAAATCAATTTGAAAATCCCAAATATTATACATTATCAATATATATTTTGACAAAGTAAATTATAAAGCTTTTAGATCTGTTCTCCTCAAACTTTCTGTCGGGAAAATTTCACAACTTAAAAGGCAATCCTACCTATGTATCTAGTTAATTTGTGAGAAAGTAGGAAAATAAGAAATACAGAATGTCAAGAGTTTGAAACAGACCAGGCAAGTAATAAGAAAATTAAGAATATTTGAAATACGAGATCAATCAATCTATGCTCATCTCAAATTGGCAATATGATCAGTGGACTGTGACGTACATATTCATGGACAAATCTCTCATTTGTTAACTACTAAAATATCATAAATTCCCATTTTTTCCTATGGATAGCACCTTATTACAGGTCCTCCAAAAGAAAAGAGCCTTCTGAATGATACATTTGGAAAAATTAATGTTTTAGTCATTTTGTGTGCTAGCATCTTGAAGAGAGTTGTCCGGCACAACATCACAGTGACATTAACAATTCAGCCACTTTGAAATTCCCATATGTATAGTGATTACAACTTTCAAAAATTAATCATTTTCTTGTTGACTGTCATTAAAACTTTGAGCAATGTGCTTCTCTGAGCTTGCCTGGGTTTGTGGTGACATGTCTCAAATTACCTGTCTATAAAAATCAATTCCATCAATGATCTAAGATTCTTAGATTTCCAGAGACAATCTTGTTTTCCAGTATGGCTCCTGGTGGGATATCAATTCTCTCTCCATGATTGGCGATGATTATCACTGTTCCCTGTACAAAGACATCATAAAATGAGCAATATTTTACACAAATGTAAAAAAAAAAAACACAAAGGAGAGGTTTGGCCCATTGGTTGGAGCGGTGGTCTTGGATAGAAATTAGGTAAATTAATTTAGAGATCACTGGTGCGTAAATGTTTTGTCCTCACTTCCGTCTGCTCAGATAATATTACAGGAAGTTCTAAGTTCCTTCCTAGCATATGTTTACTTCATTATGCTCTTTGATTTTTTTAAAATCTATCAATTAATGAATATTCTAGACCTTGGCAGAGTAAATAGGTTACAAAGAATTTAAAGTAAAGAACTCATCTGAGATTGAAGGAAAGACAAAGAGAGGAATGTCACTGCTGGTCTGAATTATTAGAAAAGTTTAAGCTTCCTGTACAATTTCATTAGATTAATTGAGCATGAAGTTAGAGCTTCAGCTCATTTTTCAATACATGACTTCATAACATGCTGATTAAGTAATAATTAGTGTTCATTCATTCATTCATTCATTCATTCATTTTATTTCGATTTCTTGTAAAAAATACATTCAACAATATACAACAATATATTATACATATAAGAAAATATATATATACAAAGAATATGGAGGAGCCAGCAGAGGCCACTGGCCTTTCAAAGGCTGGGCTCCAATGGCGGCAGATAATTATACAAAGTAAACAGAAAAGAAAGAGTGGGTAGTACATGAACAAATGTGTACAGGCTAATTAAACGTACTTAAGACAGAAATTCCTTCATTAGATGACGTTTATATTTTCGTTTGAATGAGGCAAGAGATGGGCACATTTTTATATCGGTGGGTATTGCATTTCAAGTAATCACTCCAGAATATTTTACTGATTTACGTGAAGTGTGGTATTTTAATAATGGAATATATTAGCATAAATCATTAGCATGTCTTGTGTAATGTGAATGAACATCCTTTGTTACTTTAAACATATTATCAAAATGTTCCTAATGACCATACATAAGAAAGGTCAGTCATGTGAACCCTTGGTATTTCAATCAACGGCCATGACTGAATTCGTGTCATTTCGCATATCCATGACAAAACAATTTCCTCCCGGTTTGCAAGGATTGCAATCAAACAATCTCTGAGTAGAAATCGGACATGATAGATTCCTGTTTTATTAATCCGTCAAAGGTCATGATCTACATCACATGGTAGAAAAGAAGTAAACATGTTTTTCCACATTTTTGCAAGAGTAGTGTTTTGTTTTTCTTCATGGAACCTAGCACTTGAAATCGACAGATAAATGTAAATGGGCTTAGGTAAGACAGAGGCCATGACAAAATGAACAAAAAGGATCTTGTAATAGAGACTTGGGATAATGAAGGTTGAAATATGTTGAGGTTAATAGTATAACTTCTGTTACTCCCACATAAAGTCTGCTCAATACAGGAAAGGTGTTGACTTTTATCATTCAACAAACAGGTGGCCATTGTGGCTCTGAGCAGACAATATAATAGTTCATCCCTCACATGAAACTGAATAGACAAAATTCAAGAGCTAGGGTGCAGGCAACACTTAGCTTAAGTTACTACTTTAAAAGGTTTGTGTCTCCTGCTGGGTGGTTGACGTTAGTGTACTTCATTTCAAAATACTCTGTTGCACTAAGCTCTGCATTTACAGCAAGTAATTTCTAAATGTTATCTACTACCATTTAGTGTGATTTGAATTTCAAATTAATTTGTGCAAAGTACATCATACCTAAATGAGAATATTAAAAATAATAAAAATGAAGAGTGACGAAGATGATGACGACTACCACAATCACAACAACAACATAACTAATAATAACAAATGAAGAAGAAGTAGATGGAGAAGAAGAAAGAAAGACAGAAAGAAAGAACAATTAAAAGAAAGAAAATCAGTACTTACTTTGAGCACAACGCCTTTGCCGAAGGTGACATCTCCTGAGACAGTCAGGTGATCCAACTCTAAGAGGTTGGGTATACTTGCAAATCTCTTCAAGAAATCTCGTACCTGTATCAAGTAAGCAAAACAAAATGATTCTTATCTCCTCCGCAGTTAGAATTTCATAATCTTCATTTATAGGTTATCCGTTACAAAGTAGTAAGAGTATAACAAAGGGTATTTTACAATTTTCTAGACAGAATTCAGCATACATGCAGGACATGATCACAAGGATATCTGTCAATGCTGAAGGGAATATTTGTATAATTCATGTTTTAAAGTACTCAATGAGTGCTTATCAAATAGTCATAACAGCACCAAAATAAGCACAACCCAAAATGTGAGTCTGCATGCTAGGTGATGATAGGGTTATTGTAAAAAATATAATCCTGAAGGAAGCAGCTTATAGAATGATTATCTGGATCGCTTACTTTGGCAGTTAAACACCAATGACGATTAGGAGGAGCTTTGAGGGCATGGGTATACACTACTTACCTTGTCGAAATGGGTGCCTAGTTTGATGATGGGTGTGCTAGGGAACTGTCGTAAGGGACTCATCCCTAAGGTACCAGACTTGAGAGTGTAGAGGTTAGACATGATCAGCAAGAGATCCTGAGTCTTCTTGACTGGAAGGAAACGACTCCTGGGGACATTGATACCTGTCAAAGAAAGACATACCATCTCTTAATCCTCAAATTCACTCAAGCACAGGATCTCTGTATATAGTAGGCCAATTCATAAATGTATTTGTGTGTTTGCAGACGAATGAAAAATGTAATTGTATGTATGAGCAGACCAATTCATTAATGTATATAATGTGCACAAAAATGGTTCATCCCAACTTATTTGGATAACATCAAACATGAATGTTATATCCAAAATAGAGCTCCACACAACTCTGGGATGATTAACTTTATTCTGGAGATCCAATATGTAATTTGGGGAGACTATGCATGGGTAACGGGCCCTGGGGCCTGTTTCAATACAATTATCATCAATAATAAGTGTAATGTTTCTATACAAAATATGCTCACAGCCAATCAAATGCATTGCTTTCAGTAGCTTATAACAGGTATTGTAACTTATTATTTAAAACAAGCTTAATGAAACAGGGCCCTGGTCTACATTGTGAAATTGGAAAGGTCTGTGTAAATGAGACACCTACTTAAGGCACCTTCTTCATGGATAAATGTTATAAAGGTTAGATCAACACTGACAATATGTAATATTGGAGAGAAAAAAGAACTTACCAAGTGGATTATCAAAGTTTTGCATGGCAGCTCCGACAGCTCTCTCTAGCTGGATTACATTCACACCATTATCCAGGGTCTGTAAAAAAAAAAGGAAAGGCGGGATGTGGTTGAACTGAACTAGGAGATAATCCACCATTAATTTTAAGTTAATAAGTCTTCAAAATCAAACATAATGCTAAACCCATATAATTTTAATCCTATCAAGTCTAATTGATTACCCTTTCATCCCTAATAAATGAGATTGTTGACCATGCAGAACAACATTAATCATTCTAACTTAATGAATTATCTCTGTATTGTCAAATAAAATGACACATAAATCCCTCTAATATTAGTTCTTATAAACTGAGAAACTCTTTAAAGAGAAAGACCAGTTCTGGTCATGCGATTGCATTGTGAAAGAAACGTTGTGGAATCGATCAGAAAAGGTTGATCATCTAGCATATAAGTATTGGTATGTACTGCAAGGTTCTGGAATCATTAAAATGATAAGAAATTTGGCCCAGTCTTGGTAAAGTTACAAGCACTGTACACAGAAAGATGTATATGGGACTACGCGACCACATGCGCGATATCTATTTGGTCCCAATAAATATAATAATTTACCAAATATATCAATTAGTAGGCGGTTTCCCGGCAAAATTTGTATCATCACGTATTAGTAAAAACATATTCTTTCACATGATTGGTAATGAGAGCTTCCATTTCATTTTTTTGAGAGAGGGGCGTTTCCAAAACTGGTCTTTACCTTTAATATCAAACAAACAATGATGCGCATCTTGATAAAGTCACCATTTTATACCCAAAATACCATGTTGCTGACCTTGTAAGGCCATCTAACATCAATAGTTTTACCTTAACCTTTTGACATCATTACTGACAATGATATAGCCCTCTCATATTAATCCCTTAATACCAAGCAAACAATGTGGACCATGTCTTGTTTTTCCATAGAAGCCCACATTCAAAGGAGGTGATTATTATGGCATGTGTAAAAGCCCTCTGATATTAATCTTTTTATATTTACACCCCATCAATATCGAACTAGCTCTGTTCCTGTTGATGTAAAGACCTTTAAAAAAAATGACAATTGTGAGGATACAAACCTTATTGTTGACAATGATCTCCATTGAAAGGGATTTATTTTCAACAACACGTTTAATGGCATCCAGCTTGATCCATAGATTGTTGGTATTGAAAATCCTACAAATAAAAAGGAATAAAGAAATCATACATGTATATAATTGAAGACCATAGTGATTAGTGAATAATTTTTATAATAAAAAGAAAATAGTAAAATGCCATTCCCTAAAATATGTGTAACTAAATTTACCAAAGCACCTAATTTACCCTATATTTCAGCTCATGCCCAGTAATAATCCGACAAGCTTTTAATTTTTGTATTTTCCTTCTCCATCACATCACTATACACAATTTTTCTTTGAATTCAACTTAAATGTCAAGTATAAGGTAATACAATGGAAACAAAGGGAAATTAAAAAGGGGTTAAAAACCCTCTAAATTTCACCTCCACAACTGCGTAAAATTGAATCAAGGATACAAAAGAAGGGAAGGGAAGTTTAATCTAGTTGCAGGCTAGGTAATCTTAACTCCTTTTCATGAATTAACAAAAAAATTAATCAAGATTAAATATTCAAAATGATTAACAAATTCAAAAACTTGCACTCACTTGAATTTGGAGACAGATTTAAAATCATCAACCTGTGGATGAGAATAAATATTGTGTTATTGTAAACATATGTCTGGACATAATTGCACTCTCAAATTTATTTAAAACAATTCTTAAATAAAAAAAATAATAAAAAAAACAGTATGGAAATTCTTCATGATAAGAAAACCACAAATGGTGTAACTTACATGTACTATGTGGTATAGCATTTTGCCATCCTATAACAGTTCATTCATTGTGTTGATCAACACATCTTCCTCTTTTGTCCAAATAAATTTTACAAATATTTATTTGAAATAGAAGTATTCTAATGATCCAAAGTCATATCTTTACAAATATGGTGTCATGTGAAAGAGGAAGAAGTTTTCCCTTTAGTAAAATGTTAAAATAGATCTAGGTATGGCTATACAAAGATATTTTGAATGGTAAAATTGGGTTTCCCCTTTTTTTGGGTAAGAAAAACACTCTATATTTTTAGGAAAGATTGAATCTGCTGGTGAAAAAACCTTATTAGAAGACATTAATGATTTAATTTACATTTTGCTATTCTAAAATCTGAAATCATCTCAGAATGACTTAAATTCTAATTAACAAAATATATTTTGTTATTAATCATATTAAGCACAGCTATTGTTTTATAAAAAATGCAGATATACAATCTTTAATGTGTAAAATTATTTGATTGAGAGAAATCATTCATACTTACATGCCATTTTGGTACTTGGGCTATCTCAAGCAATCTCAATTTGTTGTGATACTGGATTAAAGTACCTCCCTGTCAAGACAAACATAAGGTGATGAACAAGAATTATATTACATTAAACTGTAAGCAATTATGGAAAAGACGTACGTGGGAAGATGGAGAATGGGGGAGGGAGAGAGAGAGAGAGAGAGAGACATACATACAATGACAACTTTCTGTTTACAAGTTTACCTTTTTGCAGACATTTGTGTTACTTGGGTAAAAATGATTCACATACTTAACAATACATAGAATTGCAAACTACAACTGATTTCCAATATTTAAAGTCTTACTGATATTCAGAACATCAAATGCAAACTAACTTATTTCCCCACCTGTGTATATCATATATTGCTACATATATGTAATATCTCTTAAAACAAAATTCCTGAAGAACGTCAGAGGGGTTTCTAACTGAATGACTACTCTCATGAAAAAAAGAAAACTCCACATTGTGCATTGGGGAGAGAAAGCAGATATCAGGGAGGTAGTTGTCCTAGAATGACCTTGATCCATTATTAAAATTAAGCTCATATTTGACATCAAATCAGTAGACTGGCTGTTTTATGTTCTAAAGCCCATATGGGTCAGTAGGAGCCTTGAGGTAATACATAATAATTCAATAATAATTATTTGACATATAACACCTAAAAACAAATTTTGTGTACAGCTTTAGTGTATAAAAATCAACCTTAAAACATTGACTGGCATTCTATAAGTTAACAGTTTAGAAGTATGAAGCAAAAAGTAGAATAATAATAATAACATAATACTCTAGTCACATGTGGTCCGTACAGGCCCTTTTCCACGTGAGCATGTATGGCTGTGTCAACTTTTCTACTGTTGATTTTATATTATTTATCCAATCTTGCAAAATCTCTTTATAGAAGTATTATTTGAAGCTCATATTTTGAATACAGTATATCGACACAGCAGAGCAAAATATTTAATCTGTTTCAGATGCAGTATGTCATGCCATTACATTTCACTGAGATGATTTAGAAAGTCGAAAGAAGGATAGGATGATTTACCTTGACATCAGCCCTTGTCTTATCAGTTACTTCCATCACCATTTCTCTGTTCTTCTCATTCATCAATAATGTTAGAATGCCTTTGAGAGAGAGAGACAGGGTTAAGGATCACATGGTGGGACACCTTGGGACATGGTATATCATCATAAGTTGGAGCCTTAATTACATAAAATTTTAAGTTTGCTTTTATTTAACCAATTAAAGCCGACATTGAGTTCTTGTCGCCTAATTCAATATTGAGATAAACTGACTTTAATTTATTCTGAATTGTTTATCATGCAGCAGATGGGCTGTTTGGACCAGCTAATTATAAACCAAAAGACTTGCTGGTAATCACATTTATTATTACAACTATGCACCATGCCACAATTTTAAATCAAACATATTCCTTTTCACAATGTTTTTGATATAAAAAGGATACGAAGGTCAACTGTTGCTCCCTGGTTGTCAATGTTAGCAAGGAAAAGGTACTCCTTTCCCTGTTTGATAAAGGTGTCCAACAAGCCTGAGTTAGAGAAGGACTCATAGATATCACCGTGACCAGGAGGGTACCAACTGAATCAAAGAAGAAATAGATTGTCATGTTATCAAGCTTTGTTCTGTTTGATAAGGTGTCCAACATGCCTGAATTATAGAAGCACTCATAAATATCACTGTGACCATCAGGGTACCAACTGAATCAAAGAAGAGATAGTGTCATATGTAATATGAAGGTAATTCTCTTTAATGAATATATGACAATTTAAATAACATTTCAATGTTGTATTGAGTAAATCAGAGAGAGAAAACAAACATTATGAAATCATCCCCGCACAAAAGACATTGTCTGTATACTTACTTTTCAATATTGTCTCCATTGACCATAGCAGTTTTGGCGATGGGTAGAAGGGATTCTTTGTTGATTCTTGGATATCTTGACGAAGCAAAATAGAGCAGATTTCTTATTACCAACAGACATGTTATTCTAAGATTTTAAGTGCAACAATGACGGACGAACAACCCAAAAACATAATGCCTCCAGTACCACATTCAGGGGCGGAGGCATAAACAAATTATTTTTGAAGAAAAATGCAAACTATCAAAAGTTTTTTTCCTTCTCCAAAATAATATATCAAATAAGCTACCGGTAACTACACCTAGCTTTGAGGGAGAATTTGGAAAATGTTCAACATTGGACTCATGATGTTTGCTGCATATTTTATTTGCTTTCCTGTTAGAGAGTGGTAATGCTCATTTGATTGTACGCAAATATAAAGTCAACATTTGCATATCAAGTTGAAGAACTATGAGATATGAAGTCACCTTGTGGATATGTCTTACAACTGTAGATCAAGTAAACAGTGTGAATCCTTGAAACAAATGCTCTTTGGCAAGACATCAAGACATCAAGACATCAATCCATGTGAAATGAATGGCTAACTAATAGGAAGAAATAGTCTTGACTGCCTTTTCATGACAGCTCAACTGGTTAATATAATCACTACATCTAACAACATACATGGTGCAATACAAGTCCATATCTCATGATATTATTCTTGAATAGATCTATCGGACATTTATAAATCATTGAAACTGCCTACAACTTTTCTTATCTACCATGCATCCTTGAAATAACCGTAATATATTTTGTGGCTATTTTAAGGATGTGTTATCAACAGCAAATGATATGAAGTGGTATCTGTGATATCAGTGTTTCATAATATTTGTTTTTCCTTTTTTAAGAAATCAACTCTAAGGGAACTTCACAATCTCATTGTATTTCCAAAGAAAGAAAAGAAAAGAAAGGAGTGTGTAACAGGTTATTATAAAGGTCACATATTACAATAGATGATGCACTAGGCTATTTATATTGACCGACAGGTTGATGTGTTTGAAAAATCTTTGTTAACAATGTTTGATGCTTTAGAGGCTTATTAGAAGTTCTTCTTTTTGGGTCACGAAACAAAGCCAATCGAATGCAGGATCTGGCAGTGTACAGGGTTCTGGTAGGAGGGGGGGGGGGAGGGGGCAGATCAAAGGGCGTTCCATCCTCCCCATAGTCATAAACAGGTTATTTTAAAAACTATATAGAGAAGTTAAAGTAAAGATGACTACCTGCTTTGTTGGAAGGTATGGATGTTGATGTTCAAGGTGCCATACTTGCGTAGGACCTTACTCGTGTCCTCATCTGTGTTGAAGGAGTTCATCAATACTAATGGTACGTTGCAGCCATATGTTTTATTCAGGTGCTGTATAGTTCAATGCAAAGTTGAATTAAATTACTTTCAAGGTTGAAAAATGCAACTAAACTGGGGAAAATGATGATAGGATGACCGTGATGGTAGTGATATAATGAAGATGATGATAATGATAGTGATGCTGGTGATAAAGAAGATGGTTAAATGATAAGGAGAAAAGTATGGTTGTGAATCACAATTTTTATACCACACATGACATCCAGAGGACACAGCCAAAATTTCAATTCTAAATTTTCTTGTCTAAAAAATACACATGAGATTTTATCTTAACCCAAGGAAGACTTGCTTACATGATTGCATCATCTGTTTGGAGCCAGAAGGGTGTTAACTCATTTGAAATTATGCAAACTTTTATTTAACCTTTTTTTTTAATCAGTTGCATTTTTTTTGTTTAACTCTTTTTTTTTTAATTATTAAAAAAAAACACGACATTTTCTAAAATTATAATGTTCTTGATCCATTAGGGTCCTAAGTAAGAAGGGTCCTAACTAACATAAAAAATCATTTAAGATTGTGTCTCAGGTGGCCTGTGCCTTTTCAGTTTTTGACCCATGGACTTATACTGCTAATATGTTGGAATTGCCATATATGGTATCAACATTGCCATATACGGTACATGTACAGTGTGTTTACCCCAAAACGCCATGGAATCTTTTTCTAGAGCCTTTTTTTTAATGTTTGGCTGGACTACTATTAATTGTCCTGGGGGGGGGGGGGTAATTTTCCTAGGAATTAATTTTCTAGGGTGATTGTCCAGGGGAAATTGTCCTGATACAATTTAGAATGAACCAAGATGTAAACTTCATCATTTCAGCTCTCATGCTTCTCAAAGCTCCTAGCAGAATACACTTTGAATGTTTGAGTAAATAGAACTTGTCTTTACCTCAATTTGGCGGACTGTTAAGTCCAGGAAGGTCAGTTCATTTCGGACACTGATGACACTCTTTGGACCTTGGCATCCCATACTGGTACCCAGACCGCCATTCAGCTTGATCACTACCAGTTTATCCAAGTATTCACGGGCTAGAGCAGGGTCATAGCTAGGGAGCTGATTGTACGGGATCACCTGAATATCATAAAATCAATACAATACACTTTACCTTACATATATGTGTGTCTCTTTGTAATGATTTGTCTGTTTTAAAAGTCTAATAGTATACAAATGACAAATTCAACTGACAACTTGATCTCAATATCTGCAAGGATTAGACAGTGCTAAATTTTGTTTCTTCTTCAATTTGTGATATATAATTACTGTAACCCATGCTAATAGTGACTATTACAGATCAACTTTAATTATAGGCTTACTATTAGTACACATTCAAATAATAAACTTCATGGAATAGATTTAGCATAGATGCTGATAAGTTAAATATGGAATACCCCAATGTACATGCCCAATTCACCACAGTGATTAAAGTTGTCTTTAAATCATGGTCTAAAACCTCAACTTTATATGGCTGGCCAAAATGGTAAAAAAAATATTTAAAAAAATAAAAAATAAAAAAAAGAACACGGAAAACAAACAACAAATAATTTATTTCACATAGCATAATTGATAAGGAAATTTCTTTGACATCTCTGTCCTTTGGCCTTTTTTTTTTTTGTTGCTCCTCACAGTAAAATCAGGGGATTAAGCCATGGTTCAGCTTCTTGGTGAATTTGGGACAAAATGTAGGAATGTTTTGGGGTGAGTGGTACCAGTATAATCATGAAGACCATAATACATGTTTCATTAAAACCCAAATTAGATGGAACCTGTACAATCAAGACCATCTGTCTAATATAGACCATAATCATCTCCATGATTATGTTTAAGCTGAAAGTAAAACTTTTGCATGCATATGGTTTTGTGGATGACAGGGACATTTATTTGAGTTCTTGTTTTCCAAATAATAAACAAAGGCTATTTACAATCGGTACATATTTACAGATTTGCACCCCTGAAATAATTCACAAAGTTTGTGCCAAATCCATCGCTGGCAAAATCAATGGCTTTCTATTTGACCAACTTACAGCATCTGCTGGTGGTGGTTGAATGTCGTCCCAATCAACGGCTGCTGCTGTACCTGCCTCCTCAAGAAACTGAGCAAACAATTGTTTGTATCCCTCAAACTGTTTCTCTATTGCCTAGATTGTCATAAAGAAAAGGGGAAAAGAGATGAAGAGAGAGAGAGAGGGGGAGAAGAAGAGAGAAAGAGAAGGAGAAAAAGAGAGAGGGGGAGAGAGAGAGTGAGTGAGAGAGAGAGAGAGAGAGAGAGAGGGAGAAAGAGGGAGGGAGAAAGAGTGAGGGAGAAAGAGAGAGGGAGGGAGGGAGAGAGAGAGGGGGGGGGGGGCAGAGAGAGAAAGAATAGATAGGAGATAATGAGATTACAGAGACACAATTGTATTGATAGCATTCATCAAAAAATTGAAAAACAGGTATGCTTGATTCTATTATACTCAAACCTGCTTTAAGGACCATCTATCTGTACAGTAAGACCAAATTGTTTTGTTTCCCTCAAATAATGATTTACATTTCAACAAAATATAGAAATTTGTAAACAAACTTGGCTAGAAGACCACTTTTTTTTATCTCCAAGGAGCAGTCTTTAAATACAAATTTCACTAATATCTGCAACACCCATGCTTGTAGCACTGAACAACTCTGTTTTTCCCTGAAGGGCTGATTGCCACAAGATTCCATCTATAGTGTATTTATATAATATTGGATGGCTTTGAGTGTGATACAAGAATATATTGTCTTAGCGAGAGCAATATTTTCTTGTATCACACGAAAACAAAGCCATACAATATTATTATTATTATCTATTATTAGTCTAACTAGCGAATTAACACAATTTTGACTTACCTCGGTAAATATGGCTTTGGCCCGAATTCACAAAGGAGGTTTAACTTAACCCATGGTTTAAACCCTCATTTACATAATCCATTGTTTAAAAATTAGCGCAAAATAAGCGTACCCTGCCTTGCGCGCTTATTTTGCGCTAATTTTGTGTGATATCACCACAAGTTCCCGGATGACTGAGCAATACGAAAACAATATTGGTCGGTCATCCGGGTACTGCGCTAAAGATATTGAATACACTGATTTATTGTACCCCTTGGAAGCCTCATATAGATAATAAAGGTCAATATCTGTTTAGGCTCAAGTCAGTATTGCTGTACATAATTGGGAATTATAAACCTAGATAACTTGTTGATTGGCATACAAATATTTATCTTCATAACCTTTGACAAGATCCTTCTATTTAAACTGCAGACCTGTGCACCTCTTGTATATTTATTCAGTCTGAAGACAACACCCCTTAAAGGTACATGTACTATGGCCCATTTGCAGGCCAAAAAAATGAAAAGGTTACCGGGTAAGTTCCAACGGCATTTGAAAGATAATATTAATTTAGAACTTTCCTCATAAGAAAAGGGCCTGAAAATGTCTTTTTGTGGGAAAATAACAAGTGTTATTACCAAAGAAAAAAAGAAGTCAGTCAGTCACTCAAGAGTGTCTGACAGTGAAGTCTAGAAAGTATACAGGTTTCCTTGCATAATTTGAATACTGCTAACATTTAAATTTCAGAGATTTTTTTTTTTTTTTAATTTTATTTATTCATTCATAGCAACCAAAGGGTTGGATTGATAAAATACATACATTTTCAACATGATTATAAACATTATTCAATTGAGTACAATGAAATTGGTAAATTATGAATATAAATACATGTAGATCATTAATCCAAAGAACATTACAAATCATTCGGGTATATCATATTACAGGTAAGTAATTACAAGAAAAAAAGGAAACAACATACACTTGGATAGAGAAGTAAAGGAAGCAAGAGAGGGGAAAAGAAAAGAAAGTAAAGAAGTGAAAACGCTGCAGAGATCAATCAAGTATACTTTACATCCAAATATTAAAAGAGATAATATAATTATAAAGAACATTAACATATGGGTATAAACTGATAACTACATGTACTAAATAATTATTTCAAATTGATACTCTGAAGCAAATATAATATATAATTAAAAACCAGCTGCATGTGTTGGGGTACAAGTTCAAAAGAATATGGAATAGTTGAAAATGTAGGACATACGTGACATATTCTTAATTCCTGCAAAGTTCTACAGAATTTGATGTTGGCTGCAAAATGGATACACTACCTTTAATAGTCACATACTAAAGGTGGTAAATTAGGACGTACAGAGAGAGATCACACCATTTAAAAAAAAATTGTTACATTTTTTTCTCCTTCATATTGAACATTTATGAATTTCTGGCACAGGCCTACTTACAGGTCTCTTTTCTTCAGAACAGGTATCTAATAACTTGTCCATCTCCAGGGCTAAGTGACGTTCTGCATCTCTCCTTGCCTGCGACTGGAACTCTTTCTGACTTGGACTACGCTTCAGTCCACTTCCCTAGAAAATACAAGAATAGACATTTTAGAACTAGAATAACTAGATTATTTGTGTGGTTAATGATCAAAGCACCATACTGTGTACATGTTCTTTCAATTAACCTACTCAATGAATTAAAAGGCATTCCTGCATAATCCATACTAACTGGGGATCATTCATGACAGTTGCCATTTTACAGTAGTCACATTCTGTCACGACCATGTATCCAAAATATACCTCTATTGAGTCTATTTCACAGACAATATATCCAAATGATTGGGGAGGGGAGGGAGGGGAGGAGGGGAGGGGATGATGAAAGAAAGGCTTTCACCTGAATGATCCTATAGCACATTAGACACTAACTCCAAATGCTATATTAGAGTTGTCATTCCTCAAGAAATTGTGTACACTCTTTGAAATGTATTGATCCATTTGAATCAATTTATGTTAAGTATGATGGCAGGTGCAAAACTTATAAATTAACCAACAAAGATGAAAGACAACATTAAATACAAATTCTATGAAATTACACGAGTTAAAATGTTTTCCATAGACGCTTGCATTTCATTTTCAATGCAAATAGCTGTCTATAGCAATCCTCCAAGCTATTTTGAAGAAGAAAAAAAAAAGAGAAATCAATATGTAAGTTAACACTGATGATTCCTTTCCATATTTGGTACAGACTTGCCTGGTTCATAAGTAATGATGCATAGGCATCTCTGTCCTGTCCAAATGGCATGATGGCTATGATTTGATACTCCAAATATTAAGAATGTTTTATGATACCCCCGTAATGCACCAGTGAAAACAGCCTCCTTCCTTTCCTTTGTAATGATCACGTAATCCCTTTAGCTATCAAGGTTCAAGACAATCAAAGTATGAAAAACAGCAAGTATCCATATCACTAGCTGGCAAATTATTGAGCCTGCAATCCACTTGTTAGCAATTTAATAGTCAAACAGTAGAATATGCAAACCACTGGATACACCTGTTGTCAACTCATATAATCTGACATTTGCAAAGAATTGTGCACCATTTACACTGCATGCCTCACTTCATAATGAGCACACATGTGAAATGAAAATTTAAACAAACAGGCAAATTCTATTCATGAACGACTGTTAACCAACTTCCCATGGACCAGTATGTGATTTAAGCTTCATCTACGTGTCATGGTATAGAGTGTCAAGGTATAGATGCGAGTGGCCACTTCAAATAGTGCCATGTGTGCTTGTGTCTAGAGTATTATATGCTTTCCTTGATCAAACATTGCAGGGCATTTTGTCCAGTTTGTCTAACCTATTACAGATCTAATACAGTCTCACCAAGGAGTTACACCACACACACAGATTTAACAAATATCGAACCCCACAGAATTTCTCCAAACCAAATCTTCACCCTCATTAATATGTTCATACAGCCCTATCTTAATCTGTTCGACTTTGATAAGAAGTTTTCTTTCTTTCATTGATACTATAAAGGTCTCCATGACTGGAGTCCTGAACTCTAAGATAGCAAATATAGTCAACAGCATCAAAGTCTAAAGTTCTAAAGTAAATATTATATCTCTATCAGGTGATTGTTGTTATGTAAATCTGCAGTAAGAGCTGGTGATTAGAAACTTGAAAGACTTCCCCACAAATGTTTGCTCCTTTGCCTAAGAAAGTTGGAGCATTACAAGTTACTTCTGAAAAAATTATATATATTCCATATACCTAATCATTGGGTCATTTTAGATGCAAACCAATTCAAGGAAGACTTTGTTAATGTGAATATTCTCATTGATTTATTTAATTAAATTAATACAAAAATATAAAGCATATAATAAAGGCATTTTGAACATGGCCTGACCTGTCCTACCTACATGTATACTGTACATTGGTAAATTAAATGGTATCCTTTGAAGCACAATTTTCTTTCACTTTGTTATGTTTTGAGGTGTTCAAGACTTAGTTGCCCATTATAAATCCATTCCTAAGTGTTTTCTGTAAACACCCTTAAAGGGCAAGTCCACTCCAAAAATAACTTACTTTTAATAAAGGAAGAAAAATCAGACAAACCAATCAAAAAAAGTTTGAGCAAAATCGGATAACTAATAAGAAAGTTATGAATTTTTGAAAAAATTTGTAAAACTATGGAACAATGAGAATCACAACACAAATTGCCAAGATGGTTATCAGTTTGTGACGTCATGTCCTCACAACTTATCAATTGCTTTATATAGTTTGATCCCATTAATTTCCCTTTTTATCCCCCAAAACTAGATTTCCCCATGCCTTTTTCCCAGGTTATATGATTTGTATCATATTGCGTGCATGACATTTCCTAAAAACTTTTATGAATTTTGAAGAATTGATACTATTTTCTGAATAATGTATTTCATAATTATTGATTTTTATATAAATAATTTATAAAAATTCAGTTTTTCATGATTTAACTGGACAAAAATTACTCTTTATTTGTGCATCCACACAAAAACATATTACTAACAATCTAACTTGGATGCTGGTGTGAAGAAATAAGATTCTGAGGGTGAAAATAGGAAATTTATATTATCAATATAAAGAAAATAATTAGTGGATAGTGAGGACCATACGTCACAGACTCATGAGTGAGTTGCCAATTTGTGTAGTGATTTTCAAAGTTTTTCATGTCATTAAAAATTCATAACTTTCTTATTAGTTATCCGACTTTGCTCAAACTTTTTTTGATTGGTTTGTCTGATTTTTCTGGTTCTATTATAAGTAAGTTATTTTTGGAGTGGACTTGGGCTTTAACCCTTGAAGATGACTAAGATCAGTTGATACTATTCCATTTGTTGGTATGCCCATGTGACATCTCTCATTATCTCAATTGGACTAATCTTCTGTATTAAACTTGTATGTTTGTGCACAAAGAAAAGTTTGAAAGGGGTTGAAATTAGTATCAAACTTAAAGCAAACTTAATCTTGGGCTGGATACTATTTCATTATTCATTACACGTTTGGTTGTTGCTTGAGTGTAATAACCCCCCCTCCTCAAAAAAAAAATCATAATAATAAAAATAACAAGTCAATGCAAAGCGTAGCATCCCCTCGCAGGGTACAAATGGCCTATATATGTCAGAACAAGTTACTTTCATATTAAACTATACTATTATATTACCAGGCAAGGAAGTTAACCACATTTTCACATATAAAATTAGGTGTTTTTGCATATTTGATGAGCTATGACCTTTAACCTTTGACCTACATACTCGGAAATCGAACTTATTTATTTTGATACCATGTACCTTCATATTAAATTTCATTAAAATTCGTCAAACATTACTAAAGTTATCGAATGGAAACCAGATTCGCATATTTAATGAGCTATGACCTTTGACCTACATACTCCGAAATCGAACTTAGGCTGTGTTTTGATACCATGTACCTAATTCATATCAAATTTCATGAAAATCCGTCAAACATTATTAAAATTATTGAAAGGAATCCGGATTCGCATATTTAATGAGCTATGACCTTTGACCTACATACTCCGAAATCAAACTTAGGCTGTGTTTTGATTTCATGTACCTTCATATCAAAATTTATTAAAATCCGTCAAACATTACTAAAGTTATCGATCGGGAACCAGATTCGCATATTTAATGAGCTATGACCTTTGACCTACATACTCGGAAACTGAACTTAGGCTGTGTTTTGATACCATGTACCTTCATATCAAATTTGATTAAAATCCGTCAAACATTATAAAAGTTATCGAACGGAAACCAGATTCGCATATTTAATGAGTTATGACCTTTGACCTACATACTCCGAAATCGAACTTAGGCTGTGTTTTGATACCATGTACCTTCATATCAAATTTTATGAAAATCCGTCAAACATTACTAAAGTTATCGATCGGGAACCAGATGTGTATTTTTTCGCATTTTTAATGAGCTATGACCTTTGACCTTTGACCTACACATACTCTGAAATCGAACTTAGCCTGTATTTTGATACATGTACCATGTATCTTCATATCAAATTTTATGTAAATCCATCAAACATTACTGAAGTTATCGATCGGAAACCAAATTTGTTACGAACGGACGGACGGAAGGAAGGAATGACGGAAGGAATGACGGACGGAAGGACGGACAGCAGCGTTTCTATATCCCCTCCGACTTTGTCAGCGAGGGGATAAAAATTGACCTGGTAGACAGTAGCTATTGTTTGTGTACCTACATGTTTATGTTATAATTGTCATGATTTGAGCGAGGTCTGCAGTTAGTTGACTCAAAAAGGGCCCTCTCATGCTCTATCTCAACGTTTTGATAGGTTGAACCTATTGTCTTCAGGATGAGAGCGTATGTGTGTGTGCAATTGGGTTTTTACAGACGTGTATCAATCAGATATGATTACCGGTAATAGTATAGTTATATCAACTGCTACGAGAGGACTAGCTGTTTCTATACGCCCAAGGGATAGTTGAATCCCCTGCTATCACCCCGAGGCGCGCCTGTTATATACCTCACTTTAGAAATCTAGCCATCTGATTGGTCGAAATTGGAGTCGTGATTTCAAGCCATGCCCCACTCACAGGGCATAGCAATAGCCCACAGGCTGACAGGGCCTAGTTAAAAGTTTCTACCCTCATTCTCATTCTCCTGCGATTCCCATTGGTTTACTGCGATCCCCATTGGTTTGCGTGTTAGAATTGTCTACGTGCGAGCACGGACGCCATACAGTGCTCTTTGTCTGCGATTCCCAAATGATTGAAACTTTCACTCATTTTTAAGCGAAGATTAACAGTGTTTCAGATTTTCTGTGATGTTTTAACAAATTTTTACTCACTAAAAGGCTAAGGTAAGAATTCTTGGTAGATTTTTGTTTTAATTCGGCATACAAAAGTCATATCGACTGCTTTAATACTCGAGGACTAGCTGTTTCTATACTGGCTCGCGGGATAGTTGAATCCCCTGCTATCACCTCATTGAGCGTATAGAAACAGCTAGTCCTCTCGTAGCAGTCGATATAACTATATTATGGCCACACACAAAACAAATGGAATTCTCAACTCACTGAGGCAAAAATTTGGCACTGTGAGACTAAGCCGACAGCATACTGCATAGGCCTGCTCTAGACAGACACTGACAAAGCTGGACAGGATATTCCCCATATTTTTCCCAACAATTTGATACCATGTTCATCTCTTTATCACTATTAATAAAGGAATGAGCGTCTGTTCAAGATAAATGTCCATGCGCGCAAGCTCTTGTAATACATAGCATATATATATGCAAAAACATGCCTATACAAGATCCATTATAGCTCTTTTGAATGCACCGGAACCCTCAATTTTTTTCATATTTGGATAGAGTGTGAGTCAGAGATATGATTTCATGTCTCATTTGGCCATTACATCGTGACGGCATCATAATGGCCTTGGAACTCAAAATACGTCGCATATTATGACGTCAGCATATTTTTGGAGAATTGAGGGTATCTCTGTAAATATTGATCATTTTCTCCCAAATTTTGATATGTTGTCGTCGAGGCAATCGTCTACAAGATCGGTACACATTAATTTCATTTTAATGACGTCATCATAGTCAAATTTCAATTAAAGGCCACCTGTCAGAATTTTCTTAATTTGCGTGTTATGTCTATGGAAGGTGAAATTCGTTCACATCATGAATCTACATGACATTATTCTTTGAGCACTATCTAGCATTTTTGTGCTCTATTTTCTCCCAAATTTTGGTATGTTATAGCTGAGACAATGGGCTCTAGAAAATGTGCCTTTTGTTTTTTAATCGGATGTTGAGATCATGTCGAAATTTTCAATTGAAAGTTGTAATTGCGACCATGCCAAGGCCGTTTGTCAGCTTTGCATGTAAAGTCTATGAGAAATATTTTGGTCTATTGGTAAAAGCACTAGATAGATCCATAATGATCAAGGCTACACAGATGAAAATTGACCTATGGATAGACCATAATGGGAAGAGCATTTTATAAGATAATATAAAATCGTGAAAATGCATGCTTCATTATGTAAAACATTAATAATTATTATGTAAAAACATAATATGCCTAGCAACCGATATATAATGTGTTTTCAGAGTCAAATTAGGCTATGGGTCAAATAATACGTAAATTCAGACCTGTTCCAAGTGACAGACATAATTTGCCGTCTTAAACATGTTCATAGTGCATGTAATTTTGGGGTGGGAGCAGTATGTTGTAAAGGACATGATGTGTGTTCAGAAATGATGCAGGCTATCTGTCAAGTAAAAATGAGTTCTGGATCCAGGTGATAGTCATGAATTTCAGTCTGAATCATGAAGACAATGGATGGATCGAGGGGTTCAGAATGTGCACCCTTTCCCCCTTCTGTGACCCTCCCCCTTCTAGAACATAATTAGAGCAACTTGTCCAAAGCTACATGCATAAAGTACAATGCATTGAAAAATTGGTCCAGTATTTTTTTTCTTCACAATGCATTAAAAATATATTAGGTTAAAATTGCATGGGAAAGTTTGTCAATGTCTCCCCCTCCCCTGCCTCGAGAATTTGACCCCAATTATTTATTTTGTACAATAAATTCATTAACCTGATAAGTGTAAGATGATTAGAGACATGGATTCAAATGATAGACTGGTATCATTCTATACAAAAAATAGATTCTTAAAGGTTGGAATCCAGGTGATAGTCATGAATTTCAGTCTGAATCATGAAGACAATGGATGGAGGGGTACAGAATGTGCACCATTTCCCCCTTCTGTGACCTTCCCCCTCTCCTAGAACATAATTAGAGCAAGTAGTGCGAAGCTATATTAATAAAGCAAGTTGCAAACGAAAAAAGAGATCAAATAATCTTCACACCGCATTTGTAATCTGGATGTGGATCTGGATCCAGGTGATAGTCATGATTTTTAGTCTGAATCTGGAATACAATGGGTGGTAGGGTTCAAAATTTGCACCCTACCCCCTTCTGTGACCCTCCCCCCTCTTCTAGAACACAATTAGAGCGATTAGTGCGAAGCTATATTAATACAGTAAGTTGTAAACAAAAAAGATTTCAAATAATCTTCACACAGCATTTGTAATCTCTTGGCAGACTATAGTGAAATTATCTGTAAGTGGTTTATACTTCTTGCCGCCTCACCCCCTCCATAATTTTCATCTCAAAACTTTGGCATAATCCAATAGCTACGAAGCTATTAGTAAAAAAGAAAGAAAGAAAAAAAGAAAAAATGGCGATATTGGTATAAAACTTACGCCTGTTATATTTGTTTTGCTAGAAAGACATTGCTGAAAGTCATTATAACCTGCAATTCAAATGCCACTACCATTTCTGTGACATGCCAATTCGCCCCCCCCCCCCTCCATGATCCCCTCCGAAACGTATACACACTCTCAAAATTAATGAGATACAGGGAAAAGTTTGACATTACCCACTCTTCACCTTTAAATTTGAAATAAATCCAGATAAATAAGTCATAAACCAAGATCTAATCTACAGTTTTGTGACAGAAACCGATTATCAAGACAGAATAAATGAGACTTATATCAAAATAATAGACAGGATTTACACTGTGAAACATTTAAATGTACACACTTGGTAATGGGGTCATTCCGTGTGGCATGCCCATCCACCCTCCCCTAGTTGAAAATAATATGTAGATATACTAGATATCAGTGCCAAGTACAATACCATTTTGAAAAATCAGTGTTAATCAAGTATGCCTAAGATTGTTAAGGGCAAGCATATATATGCATGTATGCCAACACCATATCCTTCCTTTCCCTCTTTCTTTAAAGTTTGACAAAATTCGATTTATATAAGTATCTTTCTTTGTCATGATTGATTGATATGTTGAGGGACAAGAAACCAGTTAAAGTCATTAGTGAAATAACATGAGGTTTGGATTCATAAGACAGACAGGGTCTAAATGATTTAAGAGATTGTAATAATCAGGGGCTTATAAGTGGAAAGGGGCCAATGTGCAAGTTATGCACACAAAAACGAGTTTTTTTTAAATAAAATGTGGAAATAGCGAGGAGGCTTAGCAGAGATGTCATTTAATTTCGACTAATTTGGTGAGGTTACAATGTGGTATGTAATGATATAACATAACATATACATCCTTTATTAATAACTTAAAGTCCTCCCGATTCCTTTTGATTTGTTGAAATTGAACCTTTATGATCATTTATAATGATGTTGCATTCAGTCGGCTTTTGGATGAGCTGGAAGCTCCTCTCATTTTTGACCTGCTATGATTGCTAGTTGAATCATTTCGTAACATGTACCAAGAAAATTGTTAAAGAACTTGGTGTAGATATGACAGATCAATACCGGACGACTATACACTAAAACGGGAGTTCCAGAGTATTTCAGTCCTATATCAGAGACGCGGTTTAAGATTTATATGTGATTATGCACCGATTGCATCCACAGCAGCAATCATGTCCTGGAGTAGCTGGAGCGCCTTATGGAGGAGATAATATCAAACTTCACACACTATTACAAGAACCAAAGATTTGTGCAAACACATTGTGAAAAATCGAAGAAGGAAATCAATGAGAAAATTTCAACTGGGATCTCCCTCACAACTGCCTACGACAAGCTGCTAAATGGCCCGATACCATAATAAAGTGAAGGTGCAACCATGGAAGAGACATTGTAGACCAGGTAGCAGCAGAGGATGCTATCATCTAGTTTCTGCAATTGATGTCTTTCATTTAAAAAAAGAAAAAAGATGGGTGGGGTACAAATTCTGAATCCAAACCGTCCAGTATCTCCCAATTTGGTATTGCGCTTAAATCACATCTATCTTTTGAATTCTGGGCCCCGTCTTAGTTGTGATATATCCAACTAAAGAGCCTAAGACCCCGTTCTCACTCACTTTGAAAGTGGTCTTAGTTAGACCGCTCCAGAGGAACGGGTCTTGAGGAACGGTTTGCGAGGGTTCACACTCCGAGCAGTTTTTTATGGCTCAAACCGCTCCACGAGTCAAAGTGGTCTTGTTGCTATGGCAGCTCAGTCAGCGGGTAAATTTTTTCGCTGAATACTAAGCGTATGTACCGTACTACATGTTTCGCGCTGAACGTCACTTTCTCACTTCCGTTCAAAGTACGCCTTCGCTCACACTCGCACGTTAGAGCGCTCCAAACCGCTCTTAATAAGACCCGTTCCTCAAGACCACCTCCCGAGGTGGTCTTCTGAGCGGTCCAGAAGTCCACTTCCTGGACCACTTTGACCGTTCTCACTCACCTAAGAACCGCTCCTGAGGAACGGGTCTTAGTTAGACTGCTCCAACGAAGTGAATGAGAACGGGGTCTAATACTCCTTGTCCAAACCAACGTTATCTTGAATATCTTGAAATCAATT
The DNA here is from genome assembly GCA_037976565.1 of Mesocentrotus franciscanus. Classification (NCBI taxonomy): domain Eukaryota; kingdom Metazoa; phylum Echinodermata; class Echinoidea; order Camarodonta; family Strongylocentrotidae; genus Mesocentrotus; species Mesocentrotus franciscanus. Next base: position 4,212,311 of record CP137669.1, on the reverse strand, counting down.
CACAACTCTGTATGAACAATGGCGCCTACAGTAATCAATGTAACTGCGTCCCCCAATAATTGCCCAAACGTATATACGTAACTGCGCATGTGAGTAAGGCGACCAGCCTAGGAATTTTGCAAGGGAGCAAAGCGATCGAGTTGTAGGTATATGTATAGTTTCGAATTTTAATCATAGATAAGTGGTTTTCTATTCATTTCTGCTTAAATGGTGAACAAAATTAACAAACACGACGGTCAAGGAATATAGCAAGGTATCCCAAAGATAAGATTTTTTCAAGAGTTGAAGTTTTCTTCAAAGGTTGAAAGATGATTTTCTTTTGAGAAAGTTGAATCCCATTGTAAAAATTCAGTTATTTAGGGTGCAATATCTCACAAGAAGCTGGTGAAAATTATAAAAAGCGGCAAAGCAATGGGAATTACATTTCGGTGTCAAACTTGGAGCCATTTAAAAAATGCTAATTATAAACTATAATCTATATCTGTGTGCAAAATTAGGAGATCCCGTGCAACTTACTTATGCGAGATGCGACCTAGCTTTAACAAAATTATATTACTAATGCATTTAGCCTTGCATCTTGGGGCGCATGTATTCAATGGGATCAAAAGTTGTTTTTTTTCTTTTCTCCCCTTCCTTTTCTCTCATCTACGTTTTGTGTACCACCTTCTTTTGCTCTCTTCAAATGCACGTGCCCCTACCCCCATAGAGATGCCACTGCGTACCAAACAGATAGAAATCTATAGGTTGTGATTGGTTGGAGGGCTTTTGATCAAATTGGATAAATCATAACTCTTAATGATGACAATGTACTGGACTCATGAATTTTCACTAATGACGTACATTGGTTTCTTGTAGAAGGCAATACTTGTAAATTAAGGAGAGTGGAGGGACTCCGAGGCATACAAAGAGTTGGGCATTGGCATTTATATTCCCTTTTAAATAATTTGACAAGACTCCTTTTCCCCCATCATGATGTAATTCCAAATTGGTAACATTAAGAAAGTACACCTAGCTATGGTAGAAATGTCATTTCGTCATCAAAATACACCAGTTAAGATGCATTCCAGCAACTAGCCTCATACTTGTAAATGTCGTTATTCTAGCTCATTGCTGCCTGGATAAGAGGTGACGATTGCCCAATAAATGGATACATTCAAAATGGGCAGGGGAGCTGCACACCCCCCCCCCCTCCTGCCCCACTCCAACTCATCATTTGATATGATTCCAACCTTTAAGAATCTATTTTTTGTATAGAATGATACCAGTCTATCCATTTGAATCCATGTCTCTAATCATCTTACACTTAGCAGGTTAATGAATTTATTGTACAAAATAAATAATTGGGGTCAAATTCTCGAGGCAGGGAGGGGGAGACATTGACAAACTTTCCCATGCAATTTTAACCTAATATATTTTTAATGCATTGTGAAGAAAAAAAATACTGGACCAATTTTTCAATGCATTGTACTTTATGCATGTAGCTTTGGACAAGTTGCTCTAATTATGTTCTAGAAGGGGGAGGGTCACAGAAGGGGGAAAGGGTGCACATTCTGAACCCCTCGATCCATCCATTGTCTTCATGATTCAGACTGAAATTCATGACTATCACCTGGATCCAGAACTCATTTTTACTTGACAGATAGCCTGCATCATTTCTGAACACACATCATGTCCTTAACATACTGCCCCATCACAAAATTACTTTTGATGGGGCATTTCAATGGAGGGAGGGGTAGGGTGAAAGTTCTAAACTTCACCTTGCACTATGAACATGTTTAAGACGTCAACTTATATCTGTCACTAAGAAGAGGTCTGGTTTTACGTATTATTTGACCCATATCCTAATTTGACTCTGAAAACACATTATATATCGGTTGCTAGGCATTTTATTACCATAGCAACGGGAACTAAGTGATATTTATCATCAAAATATGATGAAAATGCACAATTTGATATCATACTTCCTATCATAGTAGTCATCTGCTTGGTGCTAGCAATTTCTCGTGATATATTCTATTTTTCACGTCACTATGTTACCGTTGCTTAGGAGAAGATAGCCCTTAGCGACCAAATTTGCCGTTTTGGCTGATAACAACATGTCAACTTTAGAGCGCTATAACTTTTTAGTTAGAAAAGTAGTAGACTTTTAATTTGGATCAACCAGGATGCTGAGCAAGTTTCAAGTCAGTTAGCATTATAATCAAATAAATATGGAGAAATATGTATTTTGGCGCAATTTATATTTATGAAAAAATTGGTAAAAAATCATATTTTTGGCTCAAAATTTTTATGCAAATCATCCCGAAACTTATTGAATGAGGTATCATCTTGTGGGAAATTTAATTGTCTTTCATATGACACCTTACACATGGTAAAATGAGGTGCTGTTAAAAGTAAGCCCCATAATTGTACAACAGTAGTTATACATGGCGGCCATTTTGAAAAATGGCCGCCATTTTTTCCATTAGCATATTGCAAAGGTAGTCCACCTAGAAATTGTGCAGGGAGGTCCCCCAAACACGTTAATACCCAACAACCTTTTACAACATTCCATGTCTCAAGAACCTGCTGTGCCCCCTGGGTATTAGAATTTCTATTTTAAATTGAAATAAATTATATAGGAGAAATAAGTGGAGAATACAATCATGATTTCGGTACTAGGGATTAACATGGACATAATGCACTTGTTCACATGACCACATTATCTCTTATTCATTCTACCTCCAATGTTTTCTGACTGTTTTCAAAACAATATCATGTTTGTCGATCATAGTTCTATCATGTAGCTTGATGTCTCATGGTAATTTTTAGGGAAAAGCAAACTAAACTATTGTTGAATTTTAGCGACAATCGTTCGCCATTGTTACTCTTTAATGCTACTATGACGTGCAGTGACACATTGAATCTTCAGGACTCATGACAAATTCGTTTAACAGTTGATTGTGCTTGGTTGAGCCCACTGTTCGCAGGAATTAGACGAGAGAGATAGCCGTGAATATTCTCACCATTAACGACGAAGTATTTTTTTTCTTCTTCACCGCCTTTACAAAGCTATTTGAATGGGGAACAAATCTAATGTTTGGCTTCCTGGAAGAAGTTTCAATTGTTGTTAAGAAATTTCAGTCGATTCCTCTCGGTTCATTCTATTGTTCGGAATATTAAGCTGAGAGAGATAGAATGTGACATTCTCATGACTAACGGCCTTGCATTATTATTCTTATTTGTACTATTTTTATGTAGCGTCACATTACAATAACATGACAGATGAATGATCATGAGCACCGGGTTTAATAATTTAACGAATACTGAATTTGAACCCAGGCTATGCTTTCTCTTGCCATTGCCTTCCGTTTCCCTCGTTTACTTCCTTCTTACCACGGAGTATGTAATGTGTATGTGTATGCCTCAATCATAGAGAATATAATCACTAATATCGCTGAAATAATTCTTCTCCTGCCCCTTCTTCATTTACTTCTTCATAGTAGTAGTAGTAGTAGTAGTAGTAGTAGTAAAAGCAGCAGTATCATAATAATCATTATTATCATTTTTATATTTATTATTATAGTAAATATCGTAATTATAATCATTATTATAGTGATTATTTGTTATTATTATTATTCTTATAGTTATTTGTATGCTTCTTCTTCTTATCATAATTATTGTATACACAATACGTCATGTGCCAAGAATTTATTGCTATGATACATCCAAGATGTCTACCAAAACTGTCAATTCGTTGCTGAAATATAATCAAGCCAAAAGAAGAAACATTAGAATTTCTATTTTAAATTGAAATAAATTATATAGGACAAATAAGTGGAGAATACAATCATGATTTCGGTACTAAGGGACTAACATGGACATAATGCACTTGTTTACGTGACCACATTATCTCTTATTTATTCTACCTGCAATGTTTTCTGACTGTTTTCAAAACAATATCATGTTTGTCAATCATAGTTCTATGTAGCTTGATGTCTCATGTTAATTTTTAGTGGAAAAGCAATCTAAGCAACAATTTCTTAATTTTAGCGACAATTCTTCACCATTGCTGCTCTTTAATACTACTATGACGTGCAGTAACAAATTAAAATTTCAGAACTCATGATAAATTTGTTTAACAGTTGATTCCACTTGGTTGATTCTATTGTTCGGATTATTTTGCAGAACGACATAGAAATTGACATTCTCATGGCTTACGACTTTGCATTAGTGTTCATCTTCTCTACAATGCTATTTGAACAATATTTGGTGACAAAAGACGGCATTTCTTTACGGTATCGTCAAAAGCTGTCAAATAACAAAACATGGCAGATAAAAAGATCCTCAGTACTGGGTCTAATAATTTAAAGAAAACTTAATTTGAACCCGGCCATATTCTGTCGCTCTCTCTCTCTCGTTTGTCATTGCCTTCATTTTCCCTCGCTTACTTCATTGTTACCACGGAATATGCAATGTGTATGCCTCATGTCAATTAGAGTCAAAGGTGTAACTGGTTGTTGTCCAGGGTCAATGGTCAAATTGTCTCAAACTATCTTCCATACATCCATAATGATCAAGGCTAAACAGTAGAAACTTGACATATGGATAGATCATAATGGTAGAAGCATTTTATATAACAATATGAAATCGTGAAAATGCATTCTTCATTATGTAAATCATTAGCATACGTATCACCTAATTCGTCAAAGTGATGAATTCAAGTCTAGTTCATAGTTGGATAGAGTATGAGTGGGAGATATGATTTCTTATGAAAAAACAAAAATCTAGAAAATGCATATTTCATTTTGATATTTAGATTTGAGGGTCAAAGGTCAAATATACTGTACATGGTTTCTCTAAAACCATGCATTGTATAGACTAGAAATTTGGCACACTAATAGACCTGAATAAGAGGATTATTTCAAAAAGTAAGGTCAAATCAGGCCAATGTTATCTTAACTACTTAGTATGTCACTAAACATGTGTGGCATGCACTTGGAACAGCCCACCTATATTACATGTCTAGTTATTATTATTATCGTTATTTCTTTTTAATTAATATTATCATCATTATCATTATAATCATTATTATTACTCTTATTATTCTTGTTGCTTTTTTATTTTATTTTATTATTACAGTATGTTATATTTTTAATTTACTGAGTATAATTTGGCATAGGGCCATATATGATATTGTATTGTTTTGCTATTCATTGTTCTCTATACAAGGGAGGTATTACTTCCTGATAGGAAACTGTTTCGTTCTGAGAACGAACCGTACAATAGCCTTTTGTATACTGGACTCACTCTTTTCTTAGTATTCCATAATTTTTTCCGGTTGAGATTCATTTATTTCTGTGAAAAACATAGCCCTTTCTATTTAGTTAGGGCAATATACTAAAAAGTGTTTTACACTCTCTATTTCATGGCATCTATTACAAAAACCAGTGGGATGAATTCTTAATCTGAGGAGATCCTGATTAAGTCCAATGACTCCAAAGCAGAGGCAATGAATAACTGTTGCATGCTGTCTCTGTAATGAACATATATATTGTTTAGTAACATCTTTTTGAAATGTTTTCAAATGGGAGTTTGTTTTATTCCACCTCTCCTGCCAAAGAAGTTTGGAACTTATAATACCCCTAATCAAGCTTTTCATCTCAGACAGAGTTAGATTATTATTGACTTTTATTTTCTTAACTAATGCGGCCTTTGCGTGGAAATCCGCCATCTCGTTTCCTTTGATTCCACAATGTCCAGGAATCCACTCTAGGTATATATCAACTCCTTTAATTTTTAAGTGAGTAGTTATGGTGAGGATTTCCAGAATAAAAACTTTGTCCTTCTGTTGTTGTAATGCAATAAGAGCAATCAGCGAATCACTAAAAATAACAACCCCTACATAGATATCTACTTCTTCCACCCATCTGAGAGCAAGAATGATGGCAGCCAATTCAACCCTGTACGAAGAGGTAAAATTTGCCAACCTTTTGCTCTGATGTATAGACTAGTAAGAGACGTAAAAGGCAGCTGCAGAAGTCCCTCTTTCAGGTACTTTTGATCCATCAGTGTATATATGTAATTGAGTCACCCATTTTGTATGTATGATTTCCAAACTGCTTTGTTTTTGCTGTGTAGGATGATCTGTTTTCTTTATTCGAGTACTTAATTCCGTTGACACTACCGGAGGGTAGAATAACCATGGTGGAAACAGGGAGGGGCTATCGATTCTATACATTTTCCCAGCTTGCTTTGTATTCTATATCCAAAAGGTTTGTTTACGTTTTTTCCCTTCAGGTATTCAAATTGCCAACATGGTTCAATGTTTTTCAACAATGGATGATTCGCCCATCTTTCGATGTTTTGTCAATATTTACTTGAAAGCATTTGTCTTCTTAATGATATTTCCACCTGTAGCGATTCAAAAGAGGTTAAGGGCAGCCCACCAGCACATATCTTCAGTGCTTGGTATTGAACAGAGTCAATGGCTTTTTTGTGGTAGCAGCTGCACTGTCATACGCCTCACATCCGTAATCAAAAAGAGACCTTATAAGTGCTCTGTACACCATCATAAGTGATTTCGAGGAGCTTCCCAATTTGTTCCAGTTAAACATCTTAAGATATTTAATTTTCTTTTACTTCTCATGATTACATTTTCGATATGTGGTTGCCAGCCAGGTTAACCTTTTATCAAATAACACTCCTAAAAAGCGATGAGATTTTTCGTACATTAGCACATTTCCATTCAGTTCTATTTCAGGCGGTAAAATATTCCAGCTTTTCGTAAAAAATATGGGCACTGTTTTGTCAGCTGAGAGTCGAAACCCCCACTCTTCAAACCAACAGATTAAAAGATTCAAATATTTCTGTATTTATTCAGTAATCTGTACAATGTTCCTGCCTGATATCCATATTGCGCAGTCATCTGCATACATAGATATTCTTACCTCTGGGTCTGTCGGTATATCACTCATCATTATGTTATATAAAAGAGGACTTAAAACACTCCCTTGTGGTAACCTGTTATGTGTTTTATAAGTTCTAGATTCTGTATTGCCAATTCGTACTTGAAAGGTTCGTGCCGTTAGATAATTTTCTATATACCTTGACATGTTCCCTCCAATTCCATATTGTGTTAATTTAAATGCCAGTCCCTTTATCCAAACAGTATAGAACACTTACTTGCCATCTAAGAAAACTGCTATTGTGTGTTCATTAGTTTATGCTCTTTTGGATGTTGTTTTCTAATTGGACAATATTGTCTGTAACACTACGACCTTTCCTAAATCCACTAAGAAAAATGGGTAACAATTCATGCTTTTCAACATACCATTGCAGTCTTTCTTTTATCATTCATTCGATAATCTTGGCAAAACATGATGTTAAAGCAATTGGTCTATAAGACGATGTATTTCGAGGATCTTTTCCATGTTTTAAAATAGGGATTATTACAGAATGCTTCAGTTCAATTGGAATTCCCCTGGTTTCCCATATTAAGTTATTGATATTCAACATGATTTCCTTAACTACTTTTGGCAGATTTTCATACACAACGTAAGGTATATTATCTTTACCTGGGGCAGTCTTCTTCCGCGATTGTACTGCCTTTTCCAATTCTGTTATAAAAAAGGGTTCATTTATAACATGTTTAACATTCAGAATATGAATGTCATTGTTTGGTGCCTTTGGTAATTTCTTATTTGTATCTCTGTCTTTTATTCCTATTTTTTAAAAGTAATTTCCAAAGGCATCTGCTTTGTCCTGATCGGAAACAATATCTTTACCACTTTCAACCAATGTTGACATACTTTTTGTTTTTGTTACTGGTACACCATTCAACCGTTTTATACAAGCCCAAATCTTTGATTCTGGCATATACTGATCCAGCTTCGTGCAAAATGCCCGCCAGTAATTTTGTTCTGCTTGGCGGAGCACACGCTGTGCTTCTGCTTTCTTTTTTAAGTACTCATCTACCTTTTGAAAAGTTATTTTCCACATTCTATTTCTCTCTTTGATTTTCTCCGTGCACTCTTTGCTGCACCAAGGCACCTGATTTCTTTAAACATTTCTCCTTTTTCGGTACAGTTTCTTTTATATATAGTTTTAAATATTTCATGAAATTATCATATATTTTCTGGTTATCGTTATTTATAAGTATGAGATCATTTTTAATCCTCTCTTCACATTTCATAGCAAATTTTTTCAAATTTATATGTTTAAAGGAAATAAAATCATCTGCAATTCTCTTTGAATCATCTTTATATTCCAAACTTTTCCCATCTAAAGTTGTTTGGATACTTATTGGGAAGCGATCACTTCCAAAAAGGCTTTCCATAACTCTCCATGTACTTCTACATGCCAGTGAAGGAGTGGATATACATGTATCTAAGCATGACAATTTTCCTGTTCGTGGATCCAATCTGGTTCCTTCGCCATGATTCAAAATAGTTAGATTATGTTGATTCACAAATTGCTCTATCACTTGTCCATTCTTGTCTGTTTTATCACTTCCCCACATTGTACCATGAGCGTTAAAATCGCCTATTATAATAACTTTATCATTTTTATTCACGTTTTTTAATAGCACATTCATACTATACTCATTTAATTTCCTACAAGGATTATAAAAGTTCACAATTGATAACTTTTCATTTCCTGCATGTATATTTACTTGCTGTATTTCTAAGTTTACATCATTCATTGAACCTTCATACTTGATTTTATTATGAACGTAAAGGGTCTATATCGCACATCCTCCCCTCGCCTGATTTTCCCTATTTCTTGGGAGACATATGTATTCAGGAATTTGAAGAATTCTATTTTCCTGAAACCATGTTTCTTGTATACATATCAATTATCATAACAATCCTTGTGTGTATTCAAGTACTTTATAAGTTTTTTTCCATGCCCTACTAGTAGATCTAGTCCCTGAACATTCCATTGTAGTATGGAAAACAATATCATCAATCTCAATGTTTTAAGTATCGCTATTAACATTGGCAGCACTACTTCTTTGCTGCAGCGATCTTTTCGGTGCGACCAGAACTAAATTATTTATTTCTTTGAGAGTTTTGCCCTTTGTGATTGAGAGAATCAAATGACATACAATTATAAAATCAATTATATGATCATCCTTTGCTGTAGTGTAGCTATAAATTTCAGGGCTACAGAGGGATTTTCTTTGTTTTCATTGTCTTTTCTTAAATTGATTGTTGTGGAATTTTTTGTTGTTGTTGTCCAATCAGCATAAGCCTAGGCTAGGGTAGATTGCAATTGCTAGTCACCTAGTCCTACTCCCAGGCTAGAGTCTAGACCTAGTGCCATAGATTGAATGCAATATGCATTAGCATTGATCACTATGTGTTGCTGGTACTGGCCTGGTGTAGTATTGCTGCATGCTGGGGCCCGTTTCATCAAACCAACTCCATGACAGTCATATCTTTGTCGACGACCCACGGAGATGTCAGGAAGTGGATAAACCCGTTTCACAAAACCATGACGTGACATGACAGACATGACATGGATACTATCAGCTAAAGAACATAGTCTTTGTCACGATCCATTAGATTTATCCCGAATAACCCAAAACAAGTTTTGGGCTAAAATTGTTCAAAAGAAATATAAATATATATATTCTTCTAAAAATAAAAAAAATAGTGTCATTATCAAATGTACATCATCAAACGATTTGCATTTTTTTGGAAAGTTTTTTAAATTAAAGGAAAATTAAGCAAGTGTTTTTTTTTTGACAGTCGAATCAAAAGTTTGTTGAAGGATACCGTAATGTGATAGTTTATCAATACATACTGTATTTTCTTACTGTGACGAGGAATTTTAGGTAAAATACCTTTTCTCAGCCAGTTTATATTCTAGGGTCTCGTAAACATTCGTTACCTCATTGAATTAATATTTAAAATATAATTTGAAAGAATTTATTAGAGAGGAATTAATAATGCACATAGGCCCCAAAGGTATGATGGTATCCTATTGAAAGACTATGAATCGACTATGGACAACGTGTGTAACATTTTAATCTATTTTATTTATGTTATCATTTCTGCAATTTAATTTAGATCCGTGGAAGGAAATACATATAGATTGAAAATAATTTTAACTGATGTAATGTTCAGATTCAGCGTTTTTAAATTTCTGTATATTTTGTATTATCACTCTTTTACATTTTATTTTCATCTCCACGCTAAAATTCTCTCTGGCTTTCCCTCCTCGCTGTCTTTCTCTCCCTTTCGCACTATCCTCTCTCTTTTTCCTTCCCAATACCATTCACTCTCTCACTTCTATAAACCTTCTACCCCTGCGATCGTCCCCTCTCTCTCTCTCCCTCCCGAATCATATGTCATTTTCAGGAGCTCTTCGCTCTCCATCCGTCAAACGGGTATAGAGTTAGAGAAAGAAAATTGTAACAGATTGAGTGTATGTGTGTGTGTGCGTGAGTGAGTGAGAGAGAGAGGAGAGAGAGAGAGAGACGGACAGATAGATAGTGACAGATGAGAGATAATTGTGAGGGGGAATTGACGGATAGAGAAAGCGAGAGAGATGGATTAAGAAATCATTAGTGAATATATTTTTTCGAAGAATGTAATTTGATTTTATTCTTTAGCCCATAAAAGTTGGAATTGTTTTTTTCTTTGAGTCTTTAATTGAAATTACTGCACAGTCATCGTTACATAACGATTAGACAGAAATAACCGTCTGGTATGGGTCATTCTTTAATAAAACTGACATTTGTTGACATTCCCCATACATGGAACAACCGTCGATATCAGAGACTGAAGCTTTCGGTCTACATAACGATATGAATTATTTTCTAAGTTCTGAGAAGATATAAACTTTATCTAGGACTAGGGTCTATAAATAATAAATCATATTATTGCAATCCCTTCATGAAAAGAGGTAAGAACAATTTATTCCAACTTTATGGGCAACATGATAGAAACACAATCAACCTAGATCTAATTAAAAATGAAAAAAAATTCTCTAAACATTTTCATCGGTTTTTATATAGACTTTCTAGGCCTAGGCTAGAGTCTACATGAAGTCGTAAAATTAAGCAGCATATCGAAAAAAGCTACACAGCCAATCGAAATGCAAGAATAATTAGAATGGCCAGTTTCTGTTATTAGTAATATGAGAAACACTTGGCGGACAAGTTGAGCGACAGTGTCGAGATGTCGTTGATCTTGTAGTTATGACGGTTTCGAATAACGACCCCCTGGTGTGGATTGAATGGAGTTGCATATGTTCGACAGTTTGGATCTAAACACAATTTCTTACGCGTGGGACCAAATGGAGATTCATATACTGATTACTGGCTACGGTAGAGGCTACAGAGTACAGTACAAACAAATAAGGTAATTCTGGAGTCTCCAATGGAGAACGTCACATACGCAAACAAGGCTAGGAGATTAGATTTAAAATTTGCTCTTCAATTGAGCTTACCATACCTTTTCGTGGGGACTTTGGCCCAAAGCTGCCATCGCACTTCAAAGTTCAAGTCTTCTGTGTGGCTAACACACGTGAACTTTGATCCCGAGCGCGGCTCGACCGAGGCTGAGCTAGCTACACGTACCGGTACGTACGTACGTACGTGCGTAAACGTGACAACCTCAACCGGGCATGAAGAGCCCACAAGCGGAGCCCGGTAGATGACCCTACTATGAACTGTCATGTCTGGCATGCATGCAGCGCCAATCCGCAGCTCAGTTCATTACATTGTCTATGTCGTGTCAAGTTGTTTGGCTTCGTTGCGTGGCATCCTCTACACATTCGATCTCGTGGAATGGTGTGATTGATACTTATTCGTCTACAGCCCGGAGGGTATTCTTTACGTCTTCAGTAGAAAACATCTCAGAAAGAAATGGACGGATAAAAAAAAAATAGCATAGATTTTGTCTGAGTTATTTATATGACTAGATGATGACAGGATATCAAATTCTGCCCTTCACCCGGTTCTCCGTCGAGTCCTTTCAAAACAGTTTAATGTACCATATTTCTTATAAGTCTTCAGGGTCTACCTAAATTCATTCTGCATTCAAGATAACAGCGACATGCCCCTGCCACGCCCACCTCTGCCACGCCCATCCCCAATATCATGCGCTCGAATAGAATCCAAACACGCGCGATCACCGGGTCATATAATTAGCTTCATCTACTTCACTTTTTTTCAATGATACTAGTAGTACGGGAGCCAGGGGGGGTCAACCTAGCTGGAAAGGAAACCAATTATCATGTGCACAGATGTAAAGATCGCATATCTCCATATAACAAATCGACCGTCTGGCATGTTCTAAGTGGTGGGTGTGGCCAGGGGGAGCCCCTCCCAAAAAGCGGCCCTTTGACGACAAATTAGTATTTTGTAAATAATATTGTAAGAAAACCTTGAACCACCATGAGTTTGGTGTCATATGAAAGAAAATTAAATTATCTACATTTTGATACCTATTTTAACGAAATTAAGATTAATTTACATAGCAAATTTAAGTTAAAAACATGATTTTTGGTGATTTTTTTCGAAATATTGAATTTTATCAAAAAAGATTATTTTCCATATATCAAAATTGGAGAGGTGCATTTTTTCATAACTTTCCAGGAATTTGCTCATGTACAATGACAATATCCTGTGTGAGGGAGAGGTTTATATATATTTTCAATAAAAAGTTATAGCAATCCAAAGTCATTGATTTGATTTCCACAAAAACAACATTTTTGCCCACATGTGTATTAACTGTATGCATAAACGTGCATTAGTGTATTAAGGACCTATTTGGTGTGTTTACATCGAGTTTTAAAGATAACTTTTAACTAAAACCTCTTATCACCATATATTTGATGTCAAAGATGGATAATTAAAATATCTTCATCCTGATATCAATTTTAATGAGTGATGTAGTGTGTGAAATATAAATTTTGAGCCAAAAACGTGCTTTATTGTAGATATTCCTCTGATTTTGGCCAGTATCTCGGTATATTTACTGGACAAAAGTGATTAGACATTTAGTAGTGCAGACAGTTCAAAGGATTTGGAGCGCCCCGCCAAAAAAAGAGAGAGAGAGAGAGAGAGAAGGAAAAGAAGGGAAATGAAAAAGAAGAGAGAAAGGGAAAGAAAAAAGAGGAAATGGGAAAGAAAAGGGGGAAATAGGAGATCGGGGGGGGGGCGAAATGGCCTTGCCGCCCCGGTTGTTGCCTCCCCCAGCAACTACAAAAAGAGAGAAGGAAGGAAATGGAAAGAAAAAGGAAAAAGGAGATAAAGGGAATGAAATAAAGAGGACGAAGAAAAGAAGGGGATATCAGTTGCGATTCTCCCGCCAACAAGTTGTGGATCGGGGATGGGAACCTAAAGGCCCTTGCTTCCCCTGCCAAAAAGAAGGGGTGAAGGGAAAGGCAAAGAGGAGAGCTAAAAGGGAACAAAACGAGGAAGAAGGAAAGAAAAGGATGAAAACAAATTTAATACCTACCCCTGAGCTTACGGGGGCTCTGCCCCCTGGAATCCACCTAGGGCCCTAAGGCAGGCCCTTGGATGCTAATCTGATCGTAATCAAATGCCTAAAACCCCTGAGCTTCCGGGGGCTCTGCACCCTGGACCCCACCTAGGGCCCTAAGGCGGGTCTCTGGATGCTCATCTGACCGCAATTTAATGCTTAAATTCCTTGAGCTTCCGGGGGCTCCGCCCCCTGGACCCCACGCCTATTAGTGACCTGCTAGAGTCACAAATAATAATACGCTTAATACGCTTGAAATGATCAGTTGTAGCACATTTACTAGCTTGAACTTGCAGAGTATTACATGCAGGTTTCCATTTCTTCTTTTCTTTTGCCCACATCCCAATTAAAATTCAATAAATAGAAGTAATCACAGATTGTCTATGACAGTGTCCCTCGTGGAACTGTAACTCGAACGCTAGCTGTTTCAAAGGAAACAATCTACGACAAGTTTGCATTTTATTTTATTCTAATTTTAAAAAAATGTATTCTATGTTCAAAAGACCATAATTATGATTTATGCAACGGGCATGATAGAACTCTAATGTAGACGGTGATGTGTTACCAAAATTATAAGCTGGTACCTAATGACATTTTCCAATCATCAAATCGTGAGATCCTTAAAAGTTCAAGGAGTTAGTAACGATTTAAAGTTATTCATGGCTAAGCAGAAAAGATTTCAAATTGATCTCAATTGTAGTTGTGGAACTTCCTATTTGAAACACACAGAGACTTAAACTGAGATTCAATCGAATCAAGTAGTTTCATAATGTTCCTTCGATTTTTGTAACGAATTACTTGTAATCGAGAGAGAAAAAATAACTTTGCATACCTAGGCGAAACTATTTTATGAGAAAAGTTTATGTCATTCTAATCTAATCACAATAGGAATCATGCGGAGTATTGGTTGCTTACAAGCATACACATGTTTTCTTGGTAGTCAGGCAAAATAAACCATTAAACCAAACATGGCGATATTATATTATATTCATGTTGATCGATGCACTAACTTGTCTTGGTCATGGGCAAGATTATGACAAGCGGCTGGAAGGGGACGGGGTGGGGTGGGGGGGGGGGCAGGAGGCGCGGATCCAAGATTTCTTAGGGAGGGCCCAAATTTGAAATTGTGCAAGCCAAATATTGGTACGTAATGGTGACCACTAAAGCAGTGGCGTAATGAGCAAATCGTTTGGGTGGGGCAGAAAAAAATCCGCATCACCACCACTCTTACATGCAGGCCCCGCTGAACGTTTCTCAAAGTGGGTGGGGGGGGGGGGAGGCTAAACTATTTACGATCATGAAGAGCGTAGCGTAAATGGGCGTTGGCTCTAGGGGCAAAGCACCAGCGGGGGTCAAGGGCGGAGCCCCAGGAAGCTCGGGGCGTATGGGCATTTAATTACGGTCAGATGGCATTTTTATACTTTATTTGTGACACTGGCAGCACAATAATTGGCGTTTGGTCCAGGGGGCGGAGCCCCCGGAAGTTTAGGGGTTTTGGGCATTAAATTACCGTCAGGTGAGCGTCCAGGGGCCGGCTTAGGGCCCTAGGTTGGGTCCAGGGGGCAGAGCCCCGGTAAGCTCAGGGGTTTTAGTACGGTCAGATGAGCATATTTTTATACCTTATTTGTGACTCTGGCAGGTCACTAATTGGCGTGGGGTCCAGGGGGCGGAGCCCCGGAAACTCAGGGGTTGTATGCATTACGATCAGATTAGCATCCAAGGGCCTGCCTTAGGGCCCTAGGTGGATTCCAGGGGGCAGAGCCCCCGTAAGCTCAGGGGTATGTATTAAATCACGGTCAGATAAGGGGGGAGGCAGGGCCTTTCGCCCCCCCCCCCCGATCCACACCTCGTTGGCGGGGAAAATCACTCATGATCTCCCCTACCTTTCTTCTTCCTCTTTTTCCTTTCCTTCTTCTCTTTTAAGTTTGCGGGGAGAGGGGCAAGGGCCTTTCGGTCCCCCCGATCCACACATTGTTGGCCGAATTAATCGCAACTGACCTCCCCTTGTTTTCATCCTTTTCTTTTCTTCTTCCTCTTTTTTGTTCTCTTTTAGCTCTCTTCTTTCCCTTTCCCTTCCCTTTTTTTTTGGCGGGGGAGAGGCAAGGGCCTTTAGGTCCCATCCCCGATCTTCAACTTGTTGGCGGGAGAATCGCAACTTTTTATTTTCTTTTCTTCGTCCTCTTTATTTCATTCCCTTTATCTCCCTTTTTCCTTTTGTCTTTCCATTTCCTTCCTTCTCTTTTTTTTTGCTGGGGAGGCAACAACCTGGGAGACAAGGCCCTTTCGCCCCCGATCTCCTTTTCCCTTTTCTTTTCTGCTTCCTCTTCTTTCTTTCCCTTTCTCTCCTCTTTCCCTTTTCCTTCTTTTCTCTCTCTCTCTCTCTCTTTATTCTTTTTGGCGGGGGCTATAGGCCCCTGCCCCTGGATCCGCGCCTGGGGAGGCAACTGCCAATGTCCACATTTCCTGAAACATCCCAGAGTACAGAAGAAGAACTTATCAATTGCACTCAGCGCTCCAAATCCTTTGAACTTTCTGCACTACTAAATGTCTAATCACTTTTGTCCAGTAAATATACCGAGATACTGGCCAAAATCAGAGGAATATCTACAATAAAGCACGTTTTTGGCTCAAAATTAATTTCACACACTACATCACTCATTAAAATTGATATCAGGATGAAGATATTTTAATTATCCATCATTTGACACCAAATACATGGTGATTAGAGGTTTTAGTTAAAAGTTATCTTTAATACTCGATGTAAACACACCAAACAGGTCCTTAATACACGTATAATGCATACAGTTAATACACATGTGGGCAAAAATGTTGTTTTTGTGGAAATCAAATCAATAAATTTGGATTGCTAATTTGCTATAACTTTTTATTGAAAAGATATATAAGCCTCTCCCTCGCACAGGATATTGTCATTGTACATAAGCGAATTCCTGGAAAGTTATGAAAAATGCACCTCTCCAATTTTGATATATGTAAAATAATCATTTTTATAAAATTCAATATTTCGAAAAAAATCACCAAAAATCATGTTTTTTACTTAAATTTGCTATGTAAATTAATCCTAATTTCGTTGAAATAGGTATCAAAATGTAGATAATTTAATTTTATTTCATAAAATTATGACACCAAACTCATGGTGGTTCAAGGTTTCCTTAGAATATTATTTACAAAATACTAATTTGTCGTCAAAGGGCCGCTTTGGGGGAGGGGGCTCCCCCTGGCCACACCCACCACTTAGAACGTGCCAGACGGTCGATTTGTTATATGGAGCTATGCGATCTTTACATCTGTGCACATGAAAATTGGTTTCCTTTCCAGCTAGGTTGACCCCCCCTGGCTCCCGGACTATAGTAATTGAATTCAATTTACCTGGAGAATAGCCTTTTGGAGTTGTTTTTCATTATTTTGATATCTAAATTTACAACTAAACTTTTTTAAAGGCATACTTTGTGTGTAAGTTATACCACAGGGGTCGTCGGTGTGCATTTAAAAAAAGGTAACTCTGAAAATATCCTCCAAAATTATAATTTCACATCTTCATAATTTGTTCTTATAAAATTATTGGTGAAGGTCTATTCTATCGGATGGCACTAAAAGTATTGACAATTTTTATGCTTGAGTGAGCACTTGTAAATGCTCATGAAAATTAGTTTGCAAATTAGCGCAAAAATTTCAGTCTTAGGAAAGAGCATATCGGGCATCAATTGCAGTT
Organism: Mesocentrotus franciscanus; assembly: GCA_037976565.1. Classification (NCBI taxonomy): domain Eukaryota; kingdom Metazoa; phylum Echinodermata; class Echinoidea; order Camarodonta; family Strongylocentrotidae; genus Mesocentrotus; species Mesocentrotus franciscanus. The sequence goes on along the minus strand of CP137669.1, from coordinate 4,195,103 downwards.
GCTCTGTTATTAACTATCTATACTTGATTTCAGTGAACCATCGGTTGATCTTTGACCCAGCTTACATCTGCAGTCATGCATCCCCTTCCCTCACACACACACACACCCTCACTTGTGCACGCACACGAACATAACATTGCCGATTATTGTCTTTTCTTCACTGAATTTCCATTTTTCTCTTGAAAATTTTGGACAGAATGTAATGCAGTACAGAATATGTACACAAATCATTTAAATTTCATAAAAGAGGGATAACATCTTATTTTTAAACATTGAATTTCTTTCCTTGTTTGTCACATCTCTTCCATCTTATTTTCATGTTTTGCTGTATGAAGCATATATAGAAATCATGCAGTGTAAGGCATGTCAAAGGCATGTCGATATCTTTCACATCCATGTCTAATTGCAGAAAACAAAGTATTACCTTTGTCAATTAATGTTTCCTTCCTAAATTTCTAATTCCCCATGCAAAACTTTGTTTCTTGGGTCTCTTGACTTTTAAAGGGGAAGTCTACCCTGATAACTTGGTTTTGATAGAAGCAGAAAAAGGAGAAACACGTCAGTAAAGGTTTTAGCAAAACCCGATTAAATATAATAAAGTTATGGATTTTTGAAGGTGCGGTCAATCAAACACAAATTGGCAACTCTGACATGAGCTTCCCTCCCATTTGTCCTGTACTAAAAAACTTGAAAAATTTTGTTTTCCCTTAAGAAATTTTTGAATCATGCATTCACCTTGGATATAATTATTGCAAACATGTTTTTATACAACCCCTGTATGAAACAAATCTATACCGTCATCAATAACTAAAAAAATAAAGTTTATGAAATTTTCTTTACAGCGCAACTTGAGAGGAGCTAGCAAGCAGTGGCGGATCCAGGAATTTCTTACCGGGGGCACAAAATCGCATGGGGTGAAATATATGAAAAACGATGTAGCGAGGCGTCAGCGGCGAGGGAGCGGAGGTGGGTTTGGGAGGGGGTCAGAACCCCGTCCCTTAGAAGGTAGCATTTGCAATTTTAGAACCACATTAGGTGCATTTTCAGGCACTTCCTAATATGACGTAAAATTGCTTTCTCCTATCCCCTCAAAGAGTAGGGATCGAGGGGCGGATGATGGGATCTAGCTTTTTGCTAAGGGGGGGGTTGACCCAATGACGACACGGAGCATCGTCCACGAGCCGCGAAGCGGCGAGGCGATTTTGTTGTTGCTATTTTGAACCCCGTAAGTGATGTTTTTTCCTGGAATCTACTGACACAATGGAGACCATAAAAAGCAGTGCATGATAATTACGTCTTTTTAAATCAAGTAACAGTTTAAGGGGGGTTGACCCAAAGACAATGCAGAGCATTGTCCACGAGCCGCGTAGCGGCGAGGCAATTTTTTGGGGTGCTATTTTGAACCCCCGTAAGTGATGTTTTCCTGGCATCTATATACTAACACAATGGAGACCATAAAAAGAAGTGCATGATAACGTCTTTTTAAATCAAGTAACAGTTTGAGGGGTGTTCGACCCAATGACGATGCGGAGCATTGCATCGTCCACGAGCCGCGAAGTCCGAGCCGCGTAGCGGCGAGGGGATTTTGGGGGGTGCTATTTTGAACCCCCGTAAGTGATGTTTTCCTGGCATCTATATACTAACACAATGGAGACCATAAAAAGCAGTGCATGATAACGTCTTTTTAAATCACTTAAGTAACAGTTTAAGGGGGGTTCTACCCAATGACGATATGCGGAACATCGTCCACGAGCCGCGAAGTCCGAGCCGGGTAGCGGCGAGGCGATTTTTGTTGTTGCTATTTTGAACCTTCGTAAGTGATGTTTTCCTGGCATCTACTAACACAATGGAGACCATAAAAAGCAGTGCATGATAACGTCTTTTTAAATCAAGTAACAGTTTGAGGGGGGTTTGATCCGATGACGATGCGGATACTGTGTGGGTCTGGACACATGATGGCGTTTTTCTATTCACATCACATTTTCACTTGGCAGCCCAAGGGGGTTAAACCCCTAAATCTTTGGTATTAGTGATGTTCGACTTAAAATTGCATGCTCCCCCGCCTCTTAATTACCCGGTAATAAAAACACCTTCTTATAATATCATCCCCCTTTCTTTCTTTTCCCCCTTTTCTCTCCTCCGTATTTCCGCCTTTCTTCTATTTTCCACCTTTTCTCTCCTCTCTCTTCCCCTTTCCCTCCTTTTTCTCCTCTCCTCTTTTCTTTCCTCCCTCTTTTCTTCTTCTTTTCTCTTCCCTTTTTTTTTTCCTCTCCTTTTCTTTCCCCTCCCTTTTCTCCTTTTTTTTTTGGCCGGGGGCACGTGCCCCCCCCCCCTGGATCCGCCACTGGCAAGATACGTCAATTTGTGTTTGATTTAACTCAACTTAAAAAATGTACGACTTACTTATATTTCATCGGATTTTGCTCAAACTTTCACTTTTCTCTCATTTTCCTGGTTCTATTCAAACCAACTTAATATCAGGGTAGACTTCCCTTTTAAGATGAATGAGAGATTTAAAGTTAACATGTAAATGTTAGTTGGAGCTCTTCCTGTCCCTGTATTCAATCATTCCAACACTTTGACATAGCAAAGATCTTCAGTTCCTCTGACAATACAAACTGCTTTATATTACCATGTGCATTGTTTCCATGGAGATACCAATATGTGTCCAAAACATATTGGATATCAAAGTTTTGTGAACCTAACATAATATGGAAATGACCTTTCCATAACATTGAAAAATGCATTCTTATACATGTATAATGGTTATTGGATAAGCATACTAATTGCATGTGTGAATTAAATAAAAACATGTAGGTAGTTAAAACCCATTATAACAAAAGTCAATGTCATAAAACATTACCATACCCACCCAAAGAACATATCATTCCACCCTGGCCTCTAATGTTCTCTCATTTTATAATCTACTCAAATCACACTTTGAATTGTTTGAATTGAACCATAAAGTGTTCTTTATCGTCCCATTGACTTCAGTTTTGGAAGATTTGTCTGTCACTATCAGAAAATGTACATTACTTTGTATTTCACAAACAAAATCATAGACACATTTGTTCACACAGGTCTGTTGGTTTTGTAGCTTTATTGCTTGGATACTGTATCACAGCAAACAAGATGACTTGTAACATCAGATGACAGTAGTACGTGTGTCATGTTCATATTATAAACCAAGCAGACAAAACATAGTAATGGGGTACCTGTGAATTATAAGGAATGGCACTTTCTCATGTTTCTTCTCATCAGTACATATTGCAACTTTGTTGCAAAATTATCAATGCTTCTTGGAAGCACTATATTTGGTCAAGGATAAGTTTGACACATTAAACCTCTGAATAACATGTATCGTGTAATTAACGAATTATATATAAAATCCATCATGTTGATGTAGCATAATTATAATTTCTAACTGGGTGAATTAAAGATAAACATTAAAAATATAAAGAAATTTAAGAAATTCTCATATTACCAAAACAATTTATATCAAGTACAACTCAAAACTCATATTTCAGCAATTTTCAGAATACTGATTAGGGTCACAGCTTAATTGTTCAAAAATTAATGACAGATCTTGATCCTTCGTAAGAAAAATACAATGCAAAGACACCAAGAAATAAATCACATATCATGTATACTCATGAAAGGGATGTTCCATTGGGAAACTTGTCCTAAGAAAGAATCTTTTTTTAAGGGTGTCTAAGTTCGAGGCCGTGGAAAGAGTACTAAAGGAGAGTCAAGAAATTAATCAATTCAATCTGTAGAAGAATGATTCAGTTGGGATAACATGAGTTTTAGTAGAAAAGACGTATTGATACAACCTCATTAAAAGTCTCCTTATAGAAGGGGATGAAAGGCATGAGAAGCATATTCGCAAAATTAAAGAATATCATTCAGTCTAACTGCACTTCTACACTGAGGATTATTCAACTGCACACTATTCCATAGTTCTTGTTACAAGTTACCAAAGGTGGGTCCATTTCAAACATTAGTTGTAAGCAGTCCTTTATATTTTCACACATCAAAATATAAATTCTTGGTTACTTCAGAGGACCCATACACTCTGTCTTTGAATAATGATGAAAGGGGTCTTACCTGGCAATTCCAATACACTTACAATGAGACAATGGGAACTCACATAATTCACACCAATATATTCAACAAAAACTGTTACATTACAATCATATTGTGTATTCTAAAATATTTCTGTTTCATTTATTTTCTCCATAGAAGTAGACAAGACCTTGTCTCACAGACGAGACTTAGTCTCGTCTGTACTCATTCCACGAGCAGTCGGTCATTGTGGTTGGACAAACTGTGAGGCAGTGTCCCGCTCATCAACAAGCTCCTTGGCAGTGAGGTCCATCTTCTCCCGAGCGAAGTCAGTGATGGAGAGACCAGGGACAACAGTCCATTCTCCTCCTTTCTTAATGGTGACTGGCAGACTGTAGATAAGATCCGTTGGAATACCGTAGTAGGATCCATTGTTGTATACTCCCATGGACACCCAAGAACCCTGCAAGAAACCAAAATGAGCTCAACACATTAAAGAGAAGGATGAGTTCTGGTGAAAATGACAAATTAATTTGTGAGCTTTGTCATTATTTATTTGTTGGATTGGCTGAATATCTTAGTTGAAGTATCCCCTGAAAAGGAGTGCTCTTCAAATGCCCTCACATTCAAAATATGACGAACTGAAAAGTTTGGACCAAACATTCATGCCAAGTGTGTATGGTCACATGTAGGCCTACCCATTTCTGTGTGCAGCACATGTGGTTTTTAGCAAGACTGACTAGTGCTGGGAGTTGGTGTGTAATTTCCTATCCGTGTACACGGGCAGTTTAACCGTTCGTGTACACGGTTATGAAATTTACAAAAAACAAAAGCAGTATTTCAGCCACGTAATACAAGCACACATGACTGCCGAATTTTAGACTTCATAAAAATGTGATCCTTGCGATGTCCTCGCAAAAATGACATGAGAATTCAAAATCCTTTTGTGAAACAGGATTAAATAATATACCTATTAGCGACGAGCCTAGATACTTTTTCCCTTTTAATTCAGTAAATTATTGTCCCTGTTCAAATAATGTTAAATTCCGATGTATTGCTACATCGTCCCCAATGCTGCAATGGTTCGCAGTATTATCTTTAATGTACTAATACAAATGGACAGCGGAAACCCTCAGGGAAAACATTGCATGTACTCTGCTTGTCTTGGCTTGACTGTTGGAAGTTTGGAACAAGGATTTTATCAGAAAATTTGTTACTATAGTAACGGTACTGCACAAGAAAGTCTATACTCAACTTTTTTGCTAGTAGCGTCTTTGGGACAATATTACTAACCGGTTTTTCATAATCTATTTTAGAATGTTGACAACATTTACATAATAAGCGCAGGTGCAATTTTATAAAAAAGAGGTTCGTTGCCACAAAGTCTTCTGCAGCCCTTTCTATGCTTGTACATGACATAACAATTTCTGCTATATGCAATCTGGCTGCACATGAAATACAAGGACAGTTGATGATTGAGTGTGAAATGCAGAGACTAAGAGCTTACCTCAGGGGTCCCAAACCACCAATCCTTCATGTGATCACAAATAGCCTTGGCAGCAGACATGGCACTAGATAGCTTCCTTGCCTTGATGATGCTAGCTCCACGAACTTGAACAGTCTGCAAATGACATAAAAAGACTTTCAATATCACTTCTCTGTCAGTACTCATTTACAGATGTTACAGGAAACATCCAATGAAGTAGAGTTGCGGGCCATGTGGATCTGCCCTAACATTTTCAATGCACCCTGAACAAGCTTCAACTCCTTGAAATCGTCTCCAATAAAACAATTATCTTCATTCTTTCATTTTCCTTTTAAAATCCTGGAACTCTTCAATAAGGAAAACAAAAAGAATACATTTTCATGTCTCCTTGAAAATCTAATCATGCTATATTTTTTTCAAACAATTTCTTTTAAATTGGCTTTTTAATCAATTTCATTCAATTTTCAATGTCACTGTACATGTATACTGCCGGTCAAGATTATATAAACCAATATCCCTTGCTTTATGTGGGGGACATGCAAAATTAAATCCTCTCTCTCTTTGAATGTATTTCAAATACAGCATTATTTTTTATACATTCAGGCCTTGGTAGAAACGATGAATTCTGTTTAAAGTTTACCTTATTCATGGAGGGAAAAATAAGATAACATTACCTTGATGAATTCTCCATTGAGCCAATCATCATTCTTGACTGCTGCCAGAACGTTCTCCCTCTTGCCGTTGATGTCCACAGAAGCATGAGCAGCATCAGGGAATTGAGTGCTGGAGTGATTACCCCAGATGATTACATTCTGAACAGCATTGCAAGACACTGACAAGCGACTAGCAATCTGACAAAAGATAACAATCATTTGGTAACATGAAAGACCATGTCTCAACAAGTGACATTAAATTTGGACGTGGTGATCATGTTATAGCGAATTTACTTTAAACACACTTAAAAGGCATATCACCAGAAACAAGAAAGAAAAAAAAGGTAATTTAGATCACCAACAAATACCCAAAATTATCTTTTATCTCCCCTCTGAATTTATTCTTTAGAAGATGAAAAAAAAATCTCTGAATCAGGTTACAATTGTGAGTATCTTGCAACTAAAGAAATTAAACATGATGGCATATTTTGGAAGATTTAATAGAGCACATGGGCTGTAAGTAAAGCTGTAAGCAATGTGAAATTATAAAAAGCAGACATGGATAACTGGATTACTGGAAAGGTCATCTACCAATGATTCATCAAATTCAATCATTTATTTAAAAGGAACAAATAATTCTTATTGTATAATATAATTAGCATACATCATATGACATGGTTCTTTAACTCTATAAAAGACAATAAATTACTTACGTTTGGGAGATTAGCTCATAGCTCATAACATTATTTTCTGCATTGTGTTTCGACTAACCTGAGCCTGGGCCCTATTTTGATCCAGTCTGGTCATACAAGTAAAGTTTTCCTTGGGTATGGTAGGAGCATTCTTCATGCAGACCAAACAGTTGGTGTTGGCTGGGTTACCAACAACTAGTACCTAAAAGTGTCAAGACAAAATGCAAGATAGTTTCTCACAAAAGAGGAAGCTCATGACATTGCTGAACAATAAAATTACAAATATTTGTTAATTCTTAAGTACAGTACTATAGTTATAGTGATGCATACATTTGAAATTTAAATTGCAACAGTTACTCATGGACAATAAGGTTGTCAGCCTGACCACAGCTGCCGGGTTTACTCCTCAGAACCCCAAAACAGACCCCAAAGTCGGGTCAATCTTACTCCGTTCATGTAGGAAGTAGTATGACTGAACATCACAAAACACCCCCAAAATGACAACAATTTATGTTGGGATAGGGTGACAGATGTTACTTGTGTAATTAACACATGAATGGTAAATTTCAGCATGGCAGTCACAGAGCCCAGATACCTACATGTAACAAGCTATTTCGGAACAGAATCTCCAAAATATGGACTTACCCGCACAGATCACAATAATTTCAGATTTAGAATATAACCTTTCAGCCTTTCAAAGAGAAATTGGAACATCAGCTATACCGTATCTTTACCTTGACTGTTTTCTTTGCGTATGAATTGATGGCTTGGCCCTGGGATTCAAAGATCTTGACATTGGCCTTGAGAAGATCAGCTCTTTCCATACCCTCCCTACGAGGCATGGCTCCAACAAGGATGGCAAAATCAACATCAGTAAATGCCTCCTTGGGATCAGCAGTGGCAACAATATCTGTAGGAATACAACAATGTGTGTCACTGTATTATGATTCTGGAAAGTTTGCAATGTTTGAGTCTTCCAGTGAGAAGGGGTTTTGCTTGTTTTGAGATTTTACCAAAACAAAAATCATACTTTCATTATCTTATATTACAAAATGCATACAAAAGTTGTAGGAAATTTATCACTCTTTCTGATGTCAAAAGTTCCTTTTGGTCTTACGTTTCTCTTTCTCATTTATTTTCTGCTATTTGATGTGAAAATTAAGAACAAATCCCGTCAAAAATCAATAATTTTCTCAGAAAAGTTGAACGGTAGCATATATTTATTATTAGATATTTAGAATGCTAGATTCATGCTCTGACTATTGATATACATTGACCACCTTTGGTGGAGTCCCATATACACATGTTTGCATACAGTGCAAGTGACTTTTAGCAAGACAGGGCCAATTTCTAACCATTTTGAAGATGACCACATACAAAAAACTCACAGTATACATGTACACTAATACTTGTGTGCTATGTGATAAAACTTTTCCAATCGCTTCCACAGTTTCTTTTACAATGCAATCGAATAACCAGAACTCAACTTTTATCTTTAACTCTTCTAGTCAGAAAAAAAAAAACGAAGTGGCTTCAAATTGTAGACAATCGCACTGGTCTGATGTCACTACAAATACTGAACCAATTTAGTTTTCTTTCTTCAAAGAAGTGTGAAATACCTTAAAATTTAGAGTTTATTAAAAATTGGTCAATAGGATTTTAGTTTTTTTTTTTACATGTTTGAATGTTCATATCAAAATCTATTCCGAATTCTTCCACTACAAATGTTAGTCAGATCATATAGCATGTCATAATTAATAAGCACTGAGTGATGGAACTTACCCTGGACAAGAGGAAGAGAGCAATCTTGGAGCTCCATGACAACACCCTCTAAGACTCCCATCATTGGAGGGATATCCAGCAGGATTAAGACCAAAGACTGTCAACAGAAAAACAGCAGCACAGTACACAAACATGTATCATTATGCTTAGTTTAGTTGATTTTGATAAATTGTTAAGTGCAAGTCCAAACACAGATAGAATCAACAATAAAAACCCTATGAATGTTTTCCCCCTTCAATATAAGCATGCACATCAATATCATACAATGTCATACATGTCCATTATATTTGTACATCACCCCTCAAGAAGTTGAGAAGAAAAGGAATGTTCAGATCATTCTTGACCTTAAAGGTACTATGTCCCATTTGCAGGCCAAAAAAATGAAATGGTTAAATTCCAACGGCATTTGAAAGACAATACTAATTTAGAACTTCCCTAAAAAAAGGGGGGCTTGAAAATGTCTTTAAGTTGGAAAATAACGACTATTAGTTGTCAAATCGACTTAGGAGCTATAGAGCCAGTAAGTAAAAGTCTGATTTTTCAGACCATTGTACCGAATGGTCGTACGTTTTATGCTGCGCAAAGATTCAATCAGTTTAATTTTGGCCATTACAAGAAGTGGGTTATTGATGTAGACAAATGCTCATGTATCCTTTACAGCTCATTTTATGTATGTTATTACCAAAGATGAAAAAGCCAGTCAGTCACTCAATAGTGTCTGACAGTGAAGTCTAGCAAGTAAACAGGTTTCCTTGCATAATTTGAATATTAGGACACTGTTAACGTTTAAATTTCACAGATAGGACATACATCACATATTCATAATTCCTGCAAAGTTCTAAAGAATTTGATGTTGGCTGCAAAAGGGACATAGTATCTTTAATATATACATGTATGTTGTAACAGAAGGGGCATGCTACAGAAAGCAATGCTTGTATATCATGCATGCATCCAAAAGTTGCAAATTGGTGAAAACTTTTTTGTCAAACAACTTAGAATAGAAATTGGGTTGTAAGAGTGTAAGGTGTTATCCTCTGAATAACTTATATGCCAATGTGATACGCATCATGCGCTTACTTTGAATGTATCTTATAAATAATATTCTCAATGGCAGCAGCCTGGCTTTACATTTACTTTTATGATTAGGATTTAAACTATAAAGGAAAAGCTTTAGAGGGTAACTTGTAGCTAGTAACTTGTCCTTACTCCATTTGAGTGCCCAATCCTGATAGCAGTGTTATCAATAGGGATTAGTTTTTAACCTGACATTGCGGCACACAATACTTAATACATAAATCGTTCCCTTCACTATGTTTAATTTACACAACATCTTGATTTGACTTTATTTTCCAGGCTGGAGGGGAGGATTACCTGGTTTGGTCCAAAGACATCTCCCTTGCCAATGGAATAGAGGAGAGAATAGGCAATCTGTCCTGCAGCACCAGTTACAAGCACACGGAGTGGTTCAGCCTGGAACACAAAACAAATACATCTCCATTACATTCAAATATACTCAAGGTGAAATTCTAAATCCACATCTGTATTATTTTCTGAACCTTAATGTCACTTTCTGAACAGATTACATACAGATATTGCTCCCTTTTTAAGATAAAATTATTAACATATTTGGCTGTAACTGATATGCAATGAGGGGTCAAATATATACAGTCATTACAGTATAGCAAAAGTAAATCACCAAAATAGAGTCTCATGAGCATTAAACAATAATTAATTGAGAAATTAAAGGAAAACAAATCTTACTAATAAAAAGCAGAAAAATGTGTAGAGTTTACATGTAGTGTGTGTAGTATCAACCCAACTCAGAATTCAGTCCCATATCACATCTCATGGAGTCTTTTGCTATCAAATTCATTAAATAATCATGCAATTTGAATTACCAAGACAGGGAGATATGATGAATGGCAGGCATGATGTAAAATTACTGTTCTTGTAGGAGAGCTAGCTCAATTAGCAGTTTTTACTTGAATTTAAACAAGAGTTTTCATTTATATTCCTTAGTTTAATCTTATATTTTCTTAATGTTACACCATTTCTGATATATATGAAAATGAAAAAGTAAAAGGAGAGCACACATGCATTTGAGCCATACAATGCTGAAGACCGAGCCCCCATGTATGCACCGCCAATAACTTAACTCTTTGCCCGCCACGTACACAATCCCCCCTGTGCCACATTGTTTTTAGGGTGCCACCTTAGGAGGGGTTCTGCATGGACTATGCTTATTCAACTCGCAATAACTTTTGATTGGTGTACTGTAATGAAAAACTTTGTGTAGCAATATTGTATAGAAATTAATAGTCTTGCCAATGGTATCATTTTCGCTCTCCTCTGAATCAGAGTCGGCTGTTGGAACAGGGTCCATCACAAGTTCTCGTACCTGATCAGCAGTGAAGAAGTCCCGTCTCCTCCTAATAGGAGCCATCCTAGCTCATCAGAATATTTGCAAAAGCAGTTTCAAAACTCAATTTTTCTCGGAAAATGTCAATGTAAACAATGTCTGCGAAAGCGGTGCAATGAAGTGTGATGTGTATACAATGCGAAGCACGCTACTATTGTGTGTGTGCGTACAATAGAATTAAATGCGTTCCGTGTGTATTGTGAATGAAATGTGACTTGAGTCGAAGTTGGCAGCCCGCTGTATGTTCCGCTAGCCGAACGTAGCGGGCAAAGAGTTAATAAGTCTCCCCATGCCTTGATCTCTCTCTCTGTCCCTCCCCCTCCCCCTCCCCTCTCTCTTGCTCTTACTTTTTCTCTCTCTCTCTCCTCCAGTCTTCCTGACCCTTGTGATTTATCTCTAATTAGACCTACTCAGTGTCATCATCCAACTTCTGATCATTGCCGGGACCCCTTCCTCAACTCCTCCCCTTCAGTCGGCCTCCTCTTCCCATAGCGAAATATTGTGGAAATACCATGACCCTGAGCTATCTCGATCTGCAACCGAGTGTTGTGTCGAGTGATAAGTGAATTCTGACTGACAGCAGACCTCTCATCAAGTAATTTGTGATTTAAGTAGGATTGTTTAAAATGTGTAGTGGAGGACATTTACTACGTAATCATTATCCTATTTCCTGTCGCAAATGTATTTTATCACTTTCAGCTTCACAATAAGAGATTGCATGAGATTGCGGGAGAGCGGGAGGAAGGGCATGGTGGCGGGAGTCTCCCGCTACGAGCTGGTGGGACGGCGGGAGAATGAGCGTGGTGGCGTGAGACTCCCTCCAAATGCGGGAGGGTTGACAGCCCTGTAACTTGTCTTACTAGACTGAGCAATTTAGGGTGTCTTCCACTTCCAGGGCCAGAGCCAGGGCCAGAGCCAGGGCCAGAGCCAGGCTATGCATCCTTGCCTCATCAACTACCACTCACGTATACGTGCACTGTCTGTCTACCCACAGTCGGACCACAGTCGGACCACACAAATACTCTCTCCACTCTCAATTTTGGGCACAACAAATATGACATTTACGTTTACTTGCACACAACATTAATGAGATCCTTCCCATGCATTTCTTACCATTTTACAGTTTTAAGCGACGATCGAGTTTGACGGTGAAGAAAGGGCAGAGTTTCGGATGGTGCTGTCGTGGTGCAAATCTTCCAGGCCAAGCGCAAAATCATGCATGTACGTTCGATCGTATCATCATGCATAAAGCACTGCGTAAATGCACTGCACTGATCATGCGTAATGTGCGTGCTGCGTGGAACCTCGATATCGAGACAAAGGTCACGCCCGTGGTGCACTGGCAGCTGATATGATGAACGCATGTTTCACGGTTAGCAGCTAGCATTTAATGCAGCATTGCAGCTACACAAATAGATTCGATTCAGTAGGCCTATTTCCTAAAATTTTATTATCGGCATGCACTTTGCAAGCCATCAGAAGTGTCGCTATATAGTATTCATGGCGGAAATTAAATCAGCCGCCTAAATATGTTATTGCTCCGCACCGCCCATCGGCAGTCCCACTCCACCCCGGCCGGCCCATTCACCGGCCACACCCACGTATTACGTACAGCTCCATGCATGCATCCGGTATCCAGGGAGGTGTCCCTGATGCATCCAAGACCATAACGAACTATACCCCCTTGATGGCGGCAAGGCCCAAAGAGTCGCTATGGAAAACTTGATCTCACTTCTTCCAGTGCAAAGTCACAGATGTTGCCGCCCCCCGGTCGTATCCCCGGGCCTAATTTCTCTCCTTCTCTCTCTCCCCACTCTCTCTCCCCACTCTCTCTCACTCTCTCTCTCTCTCTCTCTCTCTCTCCCTCCCCCTCTCTCTCTCTCGCTCAGGCTCTCTTTCTCCCTCTCTCTCCTCTAGTCTTTCTGATCCTTGTGATTTATCTTTATTCGACCGTGACTCGGTGTTATCATCCGACTTCTTAAATGAAACCTAACTCCAAAGAATAACTTATTCTGAAAAATGAGGGACCAACTTCATCAAGTTAGAATACCCCACCACAAAAATTGGCCAGATGTTCGTATAGGTTCAGAAGCGGATCTAGAGGGGGGGTTGGGGGGTGCAACCCCCAAAAAAAAAAAAATCCGGGGACCATTTTTTTAAATCTTATCTTTTTTTTTAAACTTGTAATTTTATTTTATTCTATTTCTATGTATTTATTTCATTTATACTGACTTTAATGACTCATTATCAGTAATCTAGCCAATAAGATGGGAGCCTAATGTTCGGAGGGGTCATCTTTTGCTAAAAATAACCATCTTTGTTTTCTATAATTCTATTATTTGTACAGCTTGTCATTATTTTCTAGTTAATAAAGGATATATAACAAGTAGCTCCATGTCAGTCACTAAAGAAATGGGGGATCTACCCTTCCTCAGTATGCGGAATTATTCTCCTTGGGCATGGATAGTTTCTACCAGTTTTTGAGTAACACGGAAATAGTATTTCTTTTTAATTAAAGTTATCTTCAACAATCTCCAGTACAGTTCCAAATGCAATTATATGTTCTGTAAAGATAGTATATTCCAATGATGACAATATATTGTCATTTGTTCTCTTTGGTTATAGCACATATTTCAAGAGAGCGATAGCTGTGCCCTTTCTGGATAGCTTCAGCCAAGGTCTGACAGAAAGATTCTCCCCAGAAAACCGATGCATGAGGTCCATTATGGGACTTCTTCCGAGCGTACTCCTGACTAACGCAGAGGCTCTTGACGAACAGATGCAGGAGCTGATGTTCTGGGAAGCAGATCTTCCTTCACCAGAAAACTTAAAGGTACCATTTTCTCCCAGTTTTCTTATTCTTATGACCTTCAATATTGGGTGGGGGATGATTTTATGGGTCATGAAGGGGGGGGGGAGGATATATCCCCCATCCCCCCGGGATCATCGACACCCACCATGCAGAAAACAGTTGTATACTTATGTTGGCACTTGAATGTACTCAATATTAATAATTGTTTGACACCAAGAGACAGCACTGTGATATTTAATATATTTATGTTTCAGGCAGAGATCCAGAGCTGGACAAGATTTTTCAAAACATGGACAAAGCTCAGCTTCCTGAGAACTTGGTTGACTGCCTGGGACATGCTGATGAGGACTTTTTTCCTAACATCAGGACGCTGATCATTCTGGGCTGCACGTCTCCAGTCACCAGCTGCGAGGCTGAACGTTCTTTTTCGGCACTCAGAAGAGTAAAGACATATCTTCGATCTACTATGGGGGAAGAGAGGCTTGCTGGACTCACCCTCATGGCTATCGAATACCAGGCAACCCTGCAGCTAAGTTCCAGCAAAATAGTTCAGGGATTTGTACAGAAACATCCAAGGCGTCTCTTCTGCCAGTCCATCATATTTTACTGAGATTTGCCAGTGAGTATCAGTGACAAGCTGTTCATAATAAAAGTATTAGGCTAACAGTGCTTATTCCAAGGTCCCCAATTCTTTGTATCTGTGTTGTTAACTGGCCTTACATTGCAGGAAAATGCAACTTAATTTTACAAATTTTCATGGGGTTAATTTGGCAACGACCTCTATACCAAAAATAGTGGTGTTTTAGATGCAAGAAAACGCCATTTTCACACACAGATTTTCAAAAATTTTCCCTACTGTGGGAGGGGGGACACCCCCCTCCCACACCATCCCCCCTCGCTCGCTCCGCTCGCTTGGACTCGGTCGCTACGCTCCCTCGCATACCACCCCAACCCCCCCTTTATAAAAAGCTGGATCCGCCCCTGAGGTTAACCAACGCTTCGCCAATGAAGCTAAATCTGAAAACACTAAACCTAATCCTAACCCTGGCTCTAACCCTAACCCTAACCCTAACCCTAACCGGCTAACCCTAATTACTCTAAGTCTAACCCTGAAACCCTATTGGTGGGGTATACTCTAAAGTTAAGCCAAAATGAGATGTATTCCTGCCCTTTGATGTATAATATTCCTTACGAAAATGTACAAGAGATATATAAATGAAGATTTTCTTGGCATGATGTGATCACTGTCGAACTGATGGGGGCAGTTGCAGTAAATTATACTTTTTTTTGCGTTTGTTGGCAAATGACAAATTCCCAAATTTACAGTCAGGCAAAAAATATAGTTATTTAGAAGCCTAAGTGTCAGAGCCCGCGAAACAGTGGGGCTCCGGGAGGTTCGAGCCCCCCACTTTTTGCTCTTATGTTAAAGAGAAATAGAAAGAAAGAAAGAAAGAAAGAATAGTGACCTGCCAGTGTCACAAATGAGGTATCAAAATATGCTCATCTGACCGTAATTAAATGTCTAAAACCCCTGAGCTTTGCCCCCTGGACTCCACGCCAATTAGTGACCTGCCAGTGTCACAAATAAGGTTTAAATATAATGCTCATCTGACCGTAATCAAATGCCTAAAACCCCTGAGCTTCCAGGGGCTCCGCCCCCTGGACCGCACCAGGCGCCATAAGGCGGACCCCTAGATGCTCATCTGAACGTTATTGATAATGCCTAAATCCCCTGAGCTTCTGGGGGCTCTGCCCATTGGACCTAATGCGTAATTCCCCTGGACCCCACACCAATTTACGCTCTACTCGCTTGGTTCACTACGCCCTACATGATCGTAAATACTTTAGCCCCCCACTTTGAAAAACGTTTCACGGGGCCTGCATGTAATATGCATGTAAGAGTCGGGTGGTGATGCAAAAAAAAATTCTGCCCCAAAAAAAACTTTTTGCTCATTACGCCACTGGATGTGATGCCTTTTAGCATGTGACATGGGCGCAGCCATTTTCTTAAAAATGTGACGTACCAGGTGAAGTTGTACATGACATGTATCATACACCAAGCTTTAGTTGGAAAGACTTTTTTAATCAATAACAAAACCTTTACTTTTCAATTAGGAAAATCATAGCCGAGTAGATAGAAATTATATTTGGTGAAGAATATATAACAGGGGAACAATTGTAACTATTTCATTTTAAAATACTAAAATATAACAGTTGACAAATCTATTTCATTTATGAGAAACCTTCACCCCAGAAGAGCGGTCGACACTATTATGGGCTCCAAGATTCTTTAGCTATATAGCTAAACCTGCGCATGCGCGCACGTTAGGGTTAGTGATAGGGTTAAATACGTAAGCTCATGAAAGTGAACGAATCTTGCCGAGCCCATACAGTGTCGACCCAGAAGAGCACCAACTTATTTATGCAATGTAGTACAAAGGATAATGGAAGATGAATGAAATGCTTAATCACCACACACACCTGGGAAGGAATCATCCATAAATTTTAATACATATTTTGCTTGGTAAACGACACGTTATCAAGAAAATGGCGATGCCCATGTCGTGCTGAGAAACTGTACATTATTCTTGTTTAATTCCTCTCTCATACACTTTGGTGGGGAACCTTGCAGATTAATGGGTAAGAATATAATAAATCTCTCAGAATAAAGTAAAGTTATTTCTTGGGGTGAGGATTATTTTCATCATTGCCTGCCTCATGCCTGGAACCCATCCCTCAACTCCTTCCCTTTAGTCGGCCTCCTCTTCCCATCGCAACAGCCAGAAGTTGAAGACCTACCCCTGACTTATGGTGTCGGTGGATAGCATAAAGTCTTTTCCATAATTAGTGTAATTTGTAAAGCGTGGTTTAGTTCTAAACTTGTCATCGTCCAGTAATTCACAACATGAACGGTGTCTGTATATAGCCTATATAGTATAGGCTAATATTCTTAGCGTTGTTTATTGGAGATCGATTGGCACTATATATCGGATCGGACCCAAGGAAGAAGGTCAAACTACACTTGGTAGCCGATACCAAGAGAATTCTCAAGCCAACCACCGAGCATTATAGTACTACTAGTCCCCCGGCCACACCCTCTCTTTGAGAAATAAAATGTAGCGGTTCCTATACACATAGCCTAATAATAATGAAACGGAGTGCTTATAAAGCGCTTTCCACCGAAGTCTCTAATTATATTATAGGAAGAAGAAGAAGAAGAAGAAGAAGGAGAAGGAGAAGGAGAAGGAGAAGGAGAAGGAGAAGGAGAAGGAGAAGGAGAAGGAGAAGGAGAAGGAGGAGGAGGAGGAGAGGAGGAGGAGGAGGAGGAGGAGGAGGAGGAGGAGGAGGAGGAGGAGAAGGAGAAGGAGAAGGAGAAGGAGAAGGAGAAGGAGAGAGAAGGAGAAGGAGAAGAAGAACCGACGAGACGGAGGACATGTAATTATGATCATGTGTGATCGAAGCTTTGCGACGAGAAGGAAAGAGCGCCATCTAATGTTTGAAGTACGCTCTGGTCCGCTGCCCTGCCTGCCTTTCTTCCCTGAAATACAGCTATAAAATGGCTGAACTACAAATAACTGAAGAAGAGGCTGAATTATATGATAGACAAATCCGTCTATGGGGCCTTGACGCCCAAAAAAGGTATTTCCTGTGTTAATTATTTCGTCATTTTCGTTGACTGTGTTTTCATTTTCGCCATACTTCAGTCCCGCCAACTTCTCTTTGTGCACCGCTTCCGATAGTATTAGTTCTACAGAGTTAAAGTTAAAGTTTTTCGAACATCAGTTATTTGAATTGATTGTAGTTTGCTGCTGTTTATGTGTCATCAACTGGCACTAAAGTGCCGATTTTGAGTGAATTATGGATTTCTGGTGGCTTTTTGTCCAGCGGTGTTTGAAAAATTGAAAGTTTTGAGAATCGATAATTATTAAAATAATAACGGCATTAAACTTTAAGTAAACTAGGTCTAGTCTAGACCCCTAGTTAGATTTAGAAGTTAGACTTAGAAGTTAGAGGGTGTCTTAATTTTTTATTGTTAAGGTATAGAAATGCTGCTTTGACTATGAGTGATTGTATGTGTGAAATGATTTAAATCGTCTATCATCCTGAGCTGAGCCTGAGACAGTTTAAATCAAATTTTATTATAATGTTTTAGACTTGGGTCTAGATACAAAGATCTACAAAGGAGTAGCCTAGCTCTAGTAATAGTATGACATCTTCAATGAAGTTACATTTTCATTTTGTTAGATAATTTGATCTTTATATTTCTTACACCTAGTTGAATTAGTATCAGTATATATGCGTGTAATATTTCAATTGAAATTGACAAAAAAAATTTATTGTATTCCCCTAATGCTTCATCTCATCTTATTCCTTATATTTCTAGAGAGTAAATGTGCCAACATTTTTTTAAATTCAAGCAACAAAAATGTCATTTTCACAGGAAAAGGTGGCAGTGTAATTAGGCATTGCAAAAGCAAAGGTTCCCATGTCTGTGCAGTGTGCACTCATTCATTTTACACACAGTTCTTAATTTTTTACGTGAAAGTGAAAGATAGCATTACAAGGCTAGTGAATGAAGGTGTTAAAACTAGACATTTCTCAATAGTTTTTACTTGTTTTTTTTAATGAATATGTATCGCTATCAGCATCATAGAGACATATATTTTTAGTTGGTTGCGTGTTTTGTTTTATCAGAATCGCGCAGTTCTGTGTGCAGACATGGGCACTGTATCCTCCAGTTCCTCCTATCATTTTATGAATTATGTTCTGTTTGTTTTAATTTGAATACAGGTTGAGAGCTAGTAGTCTTCTACTGGTAGGTCTTGGTGGTCTAGGTGCTGAGGTCTGCAAAAATATTGTACTCGCTGGAGTTAAGTCTATCACTCTAATGGACTCGCACAGTGTGACCAGGAATGATGCAAGCTCTCAATTCTTGGCTGCCAGAGAAGACATGGGCAAAAATGTAAATTTGATCTGCATGTTTTAAGAGATATAATATTAATAGACTAATGATGTGAACTTTATCACTTAGTTTGATTTTGTTTTAAATGAATTACAATTCAGCCTCTACTACTTTATTTATGTAAAGATTAAACAAATTTTTAAAAAATCTATGATTTTTTTTAAATATAGATATTTTCCCCATTTTCTTTTAATATTTTGATAATCAATGCAATATGAGATTGATATCAATGGAGTATGAGGCTGGATGGGAGGAATGCTTGCCAACATTTCCAAATAGATTAACAATTCATTGACAAAGGATTTGCGGAATGGCAGGTTTTAATGTTCAGCCTTTATCACTTTCACACCCAGATTTTACATTACGTTAAAGCAAAAACATTTTATACCTTCACTTGAAACGAGAGCATTTTTACTCTCACTTATGCAACCAGGGGGGTGTTTCACAAAGACTAAGATCGACTTTAAGTTGGACTTAAGTATGGCGGGCCATGCATGCCATTGGTTGCTATCACCATTGGTCTCTAAATTATAATCTTTAGATAATATTTTTTCCTTCAATAATGAACTATCAAAAAATGTAAACTCTGTAGATTTGAGACCACGATTTGTACATCCCTTGAAAGACAAATGCCAGTAAATGGTAAGAGCAAACAGTGGCATGAACGGCCTGTTATACTTAAGTCCAACTTAAAGTCGATCTTAGTCTTTGTGAAACACCCCCCAGCCTTTATGCTGAGATAAATTAAAATTGTTTACCCTCTTCAATTTTGAATATGCTAAATTCAAGTTAATACAAGATCTTGCAATTTTGACTTTCAGTCATTATTATACCAATGAATAATATTCTTGGTTACACATATTGCATGTCTTTTATGACAATTAACTACTAGCTGTTGTGTATTCTTTCATTTTCACTTGTTATCAGAGAGCCACAGCTTCAGTGCAGAGAGCCCAGAATCTCAATCCCAATGTTGTTGTCACATCTGATGAAGGGAATGTCTGTGACAAACCTAAAGAGTTCTTCAAGCAGTTTGACATTGTATGTGTGACCTCCTCCAGTGTACAGACCATGATGCATGTCAATCAGATATGTCATGAGAATAATATCAAGTTCTTTGCTGGAGATATATATGGCTTCTATGGTTTCTCATTCACAGACCTCAATGAACACAGTTTTGTGGAGTAAGTCAGTTCAAGTCAGTTACAGATCTATGATGCTATCTTTTAATCAAGTCAGTAAATGTAAGATATCATACATTGAAAATACAGTCATAAAAATAGAATTAGGATAAATGTGCTTTTCATCAAAGTAATGATGATCAAGTCAGATAATAAAGTCATGTAGTTCCTTGGATTTGCATAGACTTTGAGTTTTTTAAAAATTGTGTAATAATGGATAGTTTGGTAGAAGAGAGCAGAGGTCATATTTTTTTACAAATTATCAAAGCACATTTGATGTACTGATACAGAGGATATATGTTTAAAGATCATTTAGAAAGGTATCAATTAAAATCCTTCGAGGTTAAACTAACTAAATGAGAGCAAAAGTACATTAATATTTATTAAAAAAATTAAACCTACTTTTCCCAATGTTGTTTTTAAACTAAGAGTTGCATCATCCTGTCAATAGTGAATGATGTCATTAATATTGTTGAAGAAAGTTTTTATAACAGACTGGTAAAAAGGTCCATGTCAGTGTAGAAACTAAAAAGTGCTATTAATCAACTATTGTTGCTTGTTACCTATCCAACATTATGTGAATTGTTGATTTTGTATTTAAAAACATTCATTCTCTTTGCTTTACTTTTCTCTATTATTTGATAACTTAATTGATAGTATTTTTTCCCATGTAGAGAAAAACCAAAGAAAGTAAAAGGAAGCAGTGCAACAGGCAGTGAATCCAAGAAACTTAAGGCTGATCCAACAGAGACTGTATTTGTTAAGAAAACGATGATCTTTCACCGACTAAAGGAATGTTTTGACAAAGACTGGTCAACTCTGACAGAAAAACAACTCAAGAGGGCTCCTTATGTCTTCTTTATTCTTAGAGGTAAATTTAAGTCCAATAATTGTTATTTTGACATATTTACACAATTATCATCCTATTTTAATGGTAATGGGTTCACATTCTTTGATCAAAGATATTGAGATTTAGGGGAGATTGCTGTTTTAAACTATCCTAAACTCCCCATCAAATTCTTTGTTAAAGATATCTAGCAATTTGATAAATGCTATCTGATGAATTGCAAAATACTACCTGTAATTGTTTTAAGCTGCTGCCCATTTTGAAATGGTGAAAATAATTTTTGAAATCTCAAACTTTTTTTTAGGGGAGAAAGTAAAGTGTGAGTTAAGATTTACCTCCATAGTTGAATCATGAATTCCTTGTTTTGTATGAACACTCTACCTTGAGCAAAATCTCTGGTTTATATCAGTTGCACTGTTGCATGGAAGGAAAAATGTGTTCTTATGTTCAACATTGGAAGCTTCTGGAAGTTTCTTCTGTTTTAACCTGTATGATTCATATAGTATGAATCTCTCTCTTTCTCTCCACTTCATTTTGCAGTGCTTTTTAAATTCCATGATCAGTTTGGTAGAAAGCCTGAAGCAGCAAGCTCAGAGAATGACAGAACAGAACTACAAAGACTACATAATGAAGTCTTCACTGAGTTAGGACTAAAGAATGATCTAATAGACACCAATTACACTGAGTAAGCTACTTCATGTAAAAGGAATGGGACATTGTTGTGAATATGTTATTATTTGTATGAAGGGTTTTTGCACTGACCGGAAAAAGTGGAATGTATTGTGCTTTGAGCAAAAGTACCTGGAATCCTGGATGGCTCTGCAACTTTTTTTAAAATATCCCATGGTTTGTGAAAAGTATCCGGATGACTGCAGTTATTTTTCAATATCTCATTGGTTGGGGTGCATGAATGCATCAGAGGGATAATGTACATAGGCTAAGATAATGGATGTATGCACTCAATCATTGCAAAATGTTTTTCTCTGTGTGTTTCATGTGCAAGTTGATATGAATACATTATGATGTAGCAGTGAAAAGTTAGGTACTCGGTTTCATACAATTAAAGATAAAGACCAGTTCTGGTCATGCGATTGCATTGTGAAAGAAACGTTGTGGAATCGATCAGAAAAGGTTGATCATCTAGCATATAAGTATTGGTGTGTACTGCAAGGTTCTGGAATCATCAAAAAGATAAGAAATTTGGCCCAGTCTTGGTAAAGTTACAAGCACTGTACACAGAAAGATGTATATGGGACTAAGCGATATAGATTAATAATAGATATAATAATCTACCAAATATATTAGTAGGCGGTTTCCCGACTTTCCCGGCAAAATTTGTATCATCACGTGCTATATATACTCAGTGCTATATTGCTCTGGCTCCTAATGTTATGAGCCAGAGCAATATAGTACTGAGTTCCCATAGGCAATCTTGTTATTCAGATGGTCATATCTCAGCCAATACTTAACATATTCAATTGGTTTTCGACATTTGGACATTATTTTTGGTGGTCTTTCGGAAAATGAAGAAAAAATTGAGAAATTCCAAAAATAGATTTTTATGACGTCACAGCTTCGGTACTCTATAGTTCTATATTACATGATATACCGGTAACCTTTTCAAATTTATCCAGCCTTTTCATCACAAGTGTATATATATTTATGTTTTTCTGTATGTGAAATAAAATTTGGACAGACTTGTACTTTTGGATTTCTGTAGATTCTAAATTAGTACTAGGACTAACCTGTCATTTGTTTCATTTGTGTAGATACTGTGCAGGAGAACTAGGACCAACATGTGCTGTCGTAGGGGGAATCATGGGCCAAGAAATAATCAAGGTAACAGCTCTAGGGAACCAACTTAGTTTAGATAATGTATATTAAACACAATATTAGACAGAGTTAATGCCCTTCTAGACCCGAAGAGGCAATATTTTAGTGTACAACTCACAGGAGTTCACAATCCACTGACATAATTGCCAATTTGAGATTCACTTAGGGTCAATGATCTCATCTAACAAATAATTCTTACTTTCTAACTTCCTTATTATTTTTCAGATTTCCTTCAAGCTTTCACCATACTGTTTCTCTTATTCTTCTTCTTTCATTCAATTTATTACAAAGGTTTGATTGCCATTTAATTTCTAAATTGTAAGAAATATCACCGAATGTTGATTATCCATTATTGTTTATTTAAAAAAAAATCTTTTGTCAAAGGATGACTAAATGTTTACAGTATTCATATAATATATTTTCTGATGTATAGTGTAAGAGTTTCACATTTGAACTTAAGAGTTGTATAATTCTGTTTTGTGTTCATAGGCTGCCTCTGGTCGAGATGCCCCACTTGACAACTTCTTTCTTTATGATGGAGTAGACAGCCTTGGAATGGTGGACTGCATTATAAGGTCATAAAAGAACACAACCCTTGACCCTCATCGAGATACTGAACTGGACAACATATTTCTGTATATCAAGAGTAGACAGCCTTGGAATGGTGGACTGCATTATAAGGTCATAAAAGAACACAACCCTTGACCCTCATCGAGATACTGAACTGGACAACATATTTCTGTATATCAAGAGTAGACAGCCTTGGAATGGTGGACTGCATTATAAGGTCATAGAAGATCACAACCCTTGACCCTCATGGAGATGCTCTACTGGACAACATATTTCTGTATATCAGAGTAGACAGCCTTGGAATGGTGGACTGCATTATAAGGTCATAAAAGATCACGACCCTTGACCCTCATCGAGATGCTCTACTGGACAACATATTTCTGTATATCATGAGTAGACAGCCTTGAAATGGTGGACTGTACATGAACTATAGAGATGTTCTTTGAAATGGTGTAGAGAGCATAGGAATGGTGTGCTGTATTGTGAAGTCATAAACTTCATGACCTTTGAATGTTTAGTTCACAATAAGACTGCATCTTTAGTAATGTTGATAAACTTCCAAGATAGATCTCAAACTTCAGATTTGAGATTTTGGGATATGCAGATAATGTATGGTATTCAATATGAATTAAAAGTACATGTAATTTGTTTCTTATCGAAAAATAATATCGCTAGTGATATTTGTTTGTCTCGCGATGTATGGTCAACAAGGGATCTAAAGATCACGACGTTTCGTGCGCCGTTGCAACACTTCGTCAGGTGATAAATCTAATGTAAGCAAGCGTCTTTTATACTCTACGGGCAGATCCAACGGTCAATAAATTTGATCAATAATTGGAACAATAACGGACAAGGCCTATTAGCCAAAGTACACGTTGACCGTTGGATCCGCCCGTAGAGTATAAAAGACGCTTGCTTACATTAGATTTTATCACCTGACGAAGTGTTGCAGCAGCGCACGAAACGTCGTGATCTTTAGATCCCTTGTTGACCATACATTGCGAGACAAACAAATATCACTGGCGATATTATTTTCGATACTACATCCGCAATGAGTAATATATTTAGCATTAATTGTTTCTTGTTGTGTGTATATTGTCTTTACGGGGTATATGTTTTTAACTACTGTACATTTTTATAAGAGGGGGTCAAAGATTCCTTGTATTAAGTCAGGTAAATTGTCTTAATTCCTCTTTGCCATTTGTGTGGACACTGAATTTGTCTTTATATTGTTTAATTTTTTGGATATGTGCTTTCTTGAAAAATTAATTTCTCTTTTTTATTTACTTTTCTAAACTGGCTAACATTCCAAGGGTTTTATTTAATATGG
This sequence comes from Mesocentrotus franciscanus, assembly GCA_037976565.1. Classification (NCBI taxonomy): domain Eukaryota; kingdom Metazoa; phylum Echinodermata; class Echinoidea; order Camarodonta; family Strongylocentrotidae; genus Mesocentrotus; species Mesocentrotus franciscanus. Next base: position 4,170,470 of record CP137669.1, on the reverse strand, counting down.
AGAAATAAATCTATGGAAAATGATCATGATTTAAATGTATTGGTTTATTTGAATAAACACTAACAATTTAAATTGATTCACATTGGTAATAAATAGCTTATAAATAACTTAGGTCTACTTCAGATGATGAGTAAGGCAGTGTCCGTTGTTTTGAGGAATTGTATCAAAGTAGTCTGCAAAATGTTGTCCATGCAAAAAACATTGTCAGATAGCAGCAAACATATCTTTGGCCAATCACGGTTGATGACATGTCAATCTTAGGAAGATGTAATAATTGTATGCTAAATAACACATATTCTTGTACAGTGCCTGACTTACTTAATGAGAGGGATAGGTCAGTGGTTTTTGTATATTTATCATGCAACCATTTATTGTGCTTGTCGTTTACTAATAAAATAAATTCAAACTCAATTTATTTCTGAGTTCTTGTGTAAATTTGAAAAGTGCTTGAGTAACAGTGCAAACTCTCTCTCTCTTTCTCTTCCTTTTGTCTCTCTCTCTCTCTCTCTCTCTCTCTCTCTCTCTTCCAGCAATGCTCTTTCTGCAAAGTACAAAGGCATATTCTAAAATTTAAGTAGGATTAGGCTTGCATGAATGATTGCCATGAGTAGAGGCAGAACATTTAACAAGTATTGTATATATAAAAAAAACTCAAATGTTAATCCAAATTCAAAAGTACCGAGAAGTGATGTGACATCCTACACATTTTCAAAATAGCACAATTTTAACATGCTCGATTCAATCTTTACCGGTAAATACAAATCCATCATTTTTAAACTGCCACTCCTTGGCAGTTTTAAATGTTGATTTTAACATTTGAGGTTTTAGAGTAATTAGCAAGGTACATGTATATCACTAAAAAGATAAAGTAAACATCTATAGAAAATGGTGGAGTTCATTATTAATGGTTTTGCCGTTCAACTAATGTACCAGAGGAATTTTCTGCGTCCATTAAGTTTCTCTACATATTTCCTGTGTTTTATAACAGAAACATAATTTTTCATTGAAGGCATTTGGGAAACATACCCTCTACTGAAAATATGTCTACAGTATATTATCAAAATGATAGAAAGTGAGAATGTGTATATTTTTTTTGGTATTATAATATATGACAGATTCCTGTATCATCAATAATTGAATCCATATACTACAATTAAAAACTTGTGAGTCTTTAATTAATCCTTTTCCCTTTTCTATGAATATTTCCTATTAACAAAGAAAACTGCAGAAAAATCAACTATTTCTAAGACTATGTATATAAGTGAAGGAAGAACCTATCGTGATTTCCCAAGAGACTTCATAGCCCCCAACCCTCAAGTGCGTACCGGTATGCTAATCACGTTCAGAGCCTCCGACCAACAACTTATAACATGGGTAAATTAAAAAATATGTGAACAAACAAGTTTCTTGTTTACTTTCCATTTTCCTCGTCATTGATGTTTCATAAGGTGATGACTGAGAGTGAAAAAAAATATATCACTCTCAGCTAAGGAAGATCCAAGCAGGGACGTGATAGAGAAGGACTGGAATCAAGCCGCTCTCCTTTGACCCCATGCTCCAAGCCGCCGAAAAGTTATGCGCTAATCTGCAACTGTTGACCAGGTGGTGAGATAAAAGGGCGCATGAAATTTCAGGATTTAGAATTCCTACATCAGAAAATGGTATCACAGCAACTGTTCGCTGTCCCTTTCAATGATTTCTCATCCATTGTTGAATGTGTAAAGAGTAGAACAAGCGAACACAAACTTGTGTAATTTCATCCTTTTTTAACTTCAAAAATACAAAAAAACACGCGAAAACACGTCATAGCAAACTTTATGTTATTAAAGATTGTAAATCATGGATTAAATAACGGGACATTAAAACATGCACAAAGTAGCGCATTATCCTAAAATATTGAGTTTTTGTCAGGATGTAATTTTTCTTTTACCAACTCTGGCACACAAATTATAGGAAGGACGGAGTACTAAATTTGAAAATTTGTTTGATGCACAATTCCCAATACAATCCCCATTTAAAGTTTTTGATTTACACTGAAATTTTGCCGGTAATTTAATATTTTGTAATAAATGTAAGACTGGAGCCTGGCTTCCGAAAGTCCCCGCAGTGGAAGCGCGGTTCGGAGCATGGAACTTCAAAGCCAAGTGGAATGTTACACATCCCATTGTTACGCTTTAGAACTCACGAATGCGTTTGAATAAATTACAAGAGTTTCGCCTCCTTTCTTTCACCTCCCTGATCCAAGGTTCTCGATAATGGGAAGAGGATGCTGAGTGGATTGAAAACGACCGACAGGTCCGACCATCACTCTTGGGCTTCATTTGTTTTAAGAGGGGGTAAATTAACATTTACGAGTGTGGATCGTCAAAATTTTGAAGGTGTGGATCTGCTTATCATTTTTTGCTTCTCAGATTCCTTTCAACATATATGCAGGAATTGTTTTTGTCCCTTTTTTTATAAAAAATACGATTTTTAAAGTTATTACTCCCTTCAAGTAATAAATTTAGTTTCTAAAACGATCTGAAACATTGCAAAGATTTTCGCTTGACAAGATCCAGTAAGTAGAACCCGTAGTAAGAGTTAAACTCGTTTCTTAAGCTTATTTTTCTAATTAACAATCCCACCGAAAAAAGGGTAACTTTAGAATTTCTCTTCAGTTTGAAGATACCATATACCACATATTTCTTCAGATATTCGAGATTTCCATGGACTACGGTGTAAACATCTCTGATCAACTGATTCGATGACGCCCATAAAACAAGGTTTGATGACTGAAATCTCAATTTAATAATCTAATTATGATTTTATAATGTAATTGAGTGACATTTCAACCATTTTATTGAGTTTATTGTTATCAAATATGTCATTTCACGTCCAAAAATTACCGAATCATTCGGCCCTTGTTGAAATTGCAGTGCTGGCCCAGCTCAGGCGCTAGGCAGCTGCTCGGGGCACGGGCTAGGCTCCGCTTCTTGGCTGGCAGTGCCTTGCACTGCAATGCACTGCAGTGACGATACACCCGCTTCGAATTCGGTCGTTAATACGATTGTGTACTTCCGCACCGCCTTCTACATCTCATCTCACTCCACAGACTAATTACACGTAATTTTCTTTTAATGGAATGAAGCACCCCCGATGAAAAATGCAATATGATTAGCTCTGTAGGCCTAGATCTAAATGTAATATTTTAGATTAGGGAGCGCGAGCCATGGCCATGCCATGGCCCATGCTAACTCCAGGAAGCTCCGACGCTGACGCCGAAGGCGTCGGCGTCGGAGCTTCCTGGAGTTAGGCCCATGCATGATTCCTATTAACTCCAGGGAGCTCCGACGCCTTTGGCGGAAGAACTCCCTGGAGTTAGATTCCTTTGTGACTTAACTTCTTAAGCAATTTGGAACTCTATTTTTAAAAACTAAAAGTAAATCAAAACCTTATCAACAATGATTTTCTTCATGAAGCTAAAAATTGGGGGTAAAAAATTTTTTTTTTTACAACTCGTACCTTAATTAAAGGGGAAGTCCACCCTGATATTAAGTTGGTTTTAATACTATATAGAAGTAGAAAAATTAGATGAATTACAATTTTAAATACGAAAGTTATGAACTTTTAAAGTTGAGATCAATCAAACACCAATTTGCAACACTGTAACATATCTTGCGTGGTCCTTTCAAATTTGCTCTGTAGATAAAATTTCATAAACTTCAATTTTCTTTGTTATTGGTGACGAAATAGATTATTTCCATACAGGTTTATGTATAGCACTATAGGAATATATTCGCAATAATTATATATAGGGTGCATGTATGATTGATTATTTTCTTGAGGGAAAATAATAATTTTTTTTTAAAAAGCCTCTCAACGAGGGAATATAAGCAAGTTCAAATGCATTATTCTTTCATCCAACTACAGGTTAGCTTGAGAGTGTAAGCTTGTTCCAGTGATAATGGATCCTTTGTACATGGCATTGAGTCTGTTCCGCAGGAGAAAGTTTGAGGAATGTGTAACGGTCTGCTCTCAACTTTTAGAAAGGAATCCCTATGATCAGGTACATGTAGATCCTTCATGCAGGACCTTCATTCAGTCTTTATCCCCCCTGTTTGTGTAAATGTTATATCATGTGGGCTGTCAATCAATCTTGTCAAATAATTAATCTAAATCTACTTCTCAGCATTTAAACAAAAAGTTTAGAAATGAAGAATTATACAGAATTATGGTAAATACTATTCATGACTTGCATGACTGTACATACTAATTTTTTTAGTACTATGTTATGTTTTTTTAGTGGAACTTAATTCATGTCATTTATATTGCAACAGATTGAAATGGGATTTAATTTCTTACATTTTTTCTTCATGGTAAAATTAAATGTATTTAGGTTCAACAAGACAAAAGTATATTGCAGAAATAAATAATAATGATAACTATTTTATGTAACTGTGAGACTTCTTGCAAAATAATTTGTAGTTGAAACTGTTTCCTGTAACAGTATTGCAGTAGTATGAAAGATTTATAACTTCAATTGACTAATTAATTTTTACGTTTGTGGTAATCATTAAGTTGCCAGATATATATATATATATATATATATATATATATATGTATGTACTTTATTATGATGATAAGTCAGTCTGTAAATGTAGCAACTACAACATTTTTCTCCTGTTTCCCGATTCCCATCAGGCTGCCTGGTCCCTGAAGACAAGAGCTCTGACTGAACAGGTGTACTTAGATGAGATAGATGTGGATGAAGAAGGCATTGCTGAGATGCTTATGGATGATAATTCAATCGCTCAAGTAACCCGTAAGATTCTACCATTATTACTCCAAAAATGTTTCAATGTGACTTTAGCCAGAAATTATAGTGTAGAAATGTTCAAATGAATATTCTTTATGGTTTTGGTTGAGTATACCATTCCTTTCTTTTTATAGCCACATTTTGTGTCATGATCTTGATTTGTTGAATATCCTTTTGGGATGAATAACTTGCATCATATATTTCAAACAATTTAAAACAAATATGGAACCTAGGCTATAAGACATGAACATCTAGAAAGTAAATTTGAAATTTGAATTTGAAATACAGAAACTTAATAGGAAACGGAATAGTTCTTCAATTTTAAGGATAAATATGCTATTTTATGAAAGTATTCTCACCACTATCAAACCTTTCTCTTTTCTTTTCTTCCTTTCTTTCCACTTTTGTTGTGCAATGTAAGGTTGGTGGTTACAAATAATGATTCAAATGTGATTGTACAAATGTTTCACTCATAGGTCCAGGCACCTCTTTAAAGAAACCTGGTACAGGTTCAGGGGCCCCTAGTGCAGGAATGCGTCCTACATCTCAATCTGGGAGACCCTTGAGTGGGTTTGTAAGGCCAGGTACACAGAGTGGAAGACCAGGCACTATGGAGCAAGCTATCAGAGCACCTAGGACGGCACACACAGCTCGCCCTGTCACCAGTGCTTCGGGCAGATTTGTGCGCCTTGGAACAGTAAGTTCAGGAAATTGAGCTCATTATAATTCAATAGAAACAATGAAAAGCACATTGAAGCAGAGTCAGTGTATAAAAAAGAAAAGAAAAACAGAAAGGACATCTCTAAATGAGAATGAGAATGCTGAATTATTTGAATGATACACAGGAATTTCAATATTTAAGTTGGTACTTTTATTTGTCATGATGACCAGTGTTAAACATAGTGGTGAAAGTGAGTACCGGTATAGTAAAATTTTATCTTATTTTATGTCATTCATTAAACCGTGAAAGATTTTAGGCTCTATTTTGAACTTCCTGGCCCTCTAACTACATAATTGCATATATGACAAGTGTCTACAAAAAGAAAGCATGTCCATGTAAACTTTCATTAAAATGATAAATGGATGAATAGTAGTTGTTGGAAATTAGAGAATATAAATAATTGGTTCAGCCAATAGGAAAACCCACTGTTATGCTTTAGAATCTTACATTTATTCATGAATGCTTATTATTTGATTGATTTGTCAGGCTTCTATGCTATCCACACCAGACGGTCCATTCATCAACATTCCAAGGTTAAACTTTTCAAAGTATGCTGCCAGACCAAACCTAGCCAAGGTAATATACTAATTCAGGACAGGATTTAAAATTGATCACATACTGATTTTTAATTGGCAACTCTGAACACAAAGACATGGGTAGGAACTTAGTTAAAAAGTTGGAAAAAATAGCAAATTTTTTATTTCAATACAATGATTTTGAACCTTCAACCTGTGGCCAATTTCAGGATTTTAAAGCTTACTTTCCTTTATAAAATTCCTGGCATCAAACAAAATATGGTCATGTAACAAAATGGATACAGTGTGTGCAGAAATGTATGCCCTTTCTACTCATGTATCTGGTATATTTTGTATGGCTCTGAATCAGAAGTTAATAAGCCAAACCACAAAATGTGGAATGATTGTTGCAAAAGGGTTATCAGCATTTTATCTTCTAATACATATATATAACCACAGTTTCATGACTGCGTACCCAAGCTTGTAGTATTCTAGCGGTATACAAAAATATACAGTGGCAATGCTTAGTGCACATTTTGGCCAAGAGTGATTTGCATTCATTACTACCAATATACCATCTATTATTTGGCCTCTAAAGACCCCAACATTCTTTTAGTGAATAAACAGCTTTTCTTGGTTTTACAGAAATTTCACTACGAATAAAATGGGAAAAAAGATGATACCATCTTGTTGCTCCACTCACCCTCTATTTTAAGATCCCCCTAATCTTATCTTGAACTACAATTTGCTACATCAGTTAAGTCATTATTACCGGTATTACAAATTTATTTATAATATCTTTACTCTTTTTATTCTTTGTTTTCAGGCCTTATTTGAATACATTTTCCATCATGAGAATGATGTGAGGAATGCATTAGAGCTAGCTGCCAAGGCTACTGAAGCTTGTCAATTCAAAGATTGGTGGTGGAAGGTTCAGCTTGGAAAGTGTTATTACAGGTAAATCATCACAACAGTAATAACCATTTATTGAAGAGATGTGAAAGTTATTACTATAATTATTTTTTTCTTCTTCTTCAGGGGGAAGGACTTTTCAAAATTAAATTTCTTACCTTTTTAGAATTCGTAGTATCACTATTTGCAAAATATTACACTAGTTTGGAGCTCCCAGCATATTACATTTTGTTATGTGTGTATTCACAACAGGGGTCCTCTTCTTTGTTTTAGGCTGTGTTGTTAGGTTGATGGACAGTTTACCGGTACCCATTTACTGTAGACATAATATTCGCCGGTGTTTTAATTTTCGCGGATTTCGCGCTAAAGTCGGTGTCCGCGAATTTTAGAACTCGCGAAAATATAAGCATGACCTCTTATGCGTCCAATGCAAATTTAAGAACCCACGGATATGTTTTGAGGTCGCTTAGCGCGAAAAATTACTCGCGCGAAAATAACAGCGTTTACAGTAGTTGAAATATGGCCGTACCATCCATTGCTATACCATCTTGACCTATCCTGATAAATATGTATCGTGATGGTATAAAGTTAATATGCAGACAATTTACATTTTAAGTCATTCCCTGCCATTTATGGGCTGTAATTTCCAATGCTTTGCTTCATGAAATAAGTTACATGGTATGTGCATATGACACTGCTAGAGTTCTGTCCTAATTGATTTAAGCAGGTGTTGAATTGGACTCGGCCAATAAAGTATTATTTTGGTTGTTTACATTGAATCAGGTTAGGGTTGTACCGTGATGCTGAGAGTCAGTTCAAATCAGCTATGAAGCAGCAAGATGGCATAGATGTCTACCTGTATCTGTGTAAAGTTTATGTGAGGTTGGATCAGCCATTGACTGCTGTTGAAATCTACAAACAGGGTCTGGAAAAGTTTCCCAGTGAGACTACTCTACTGACAGGCATCGCCAGAATATATGAGGTAAGCATTTTGCATCACTACTATAAATGCAGTCATTTGTCAAGCAAAGTGTCACAGAAACCTACTTGTTTCTAAATTGAGGGTCGCAAGTACATTTTCATATATCTTGTCCATTGCACTCAAGTCAAGTTGAAATTTATGCACATAATAGTTCTGTGTGACTAGTATAATGCAAAATTCATGCAAATCAATGTTCACCTCAATGTCGTGCAAAATGCTTTAACCTTGATATAGCTTTGAAGTGTACATGTACAATATTTAGCCTACAAAATGACACTTCGAGGGACAAGAATTTTCTTTGAAATCAAAGGTGGTCATGCAATGATAAGTACCATTATTTGAACAGAAGTAAATTTATTGTTCATCAAGTAGTAATGATAAAAAAAGAAGTCTAAATATTTTGTTTTAATTCTCTAGGCAATGAATGACTTGGTGAATGCAGTGAAATACTACAAGGATGTCTTGAAGCATGATAACACACATGTTGAAGCCATTGCATGCATAGCAAACTACCACTTCTACTCTGATCAACCAGAGATAGGGCTCAGATACTACAGGTATGTCATCCTTCTAATACAGCTCCTTAAAAAGATGTGTCATTCATACCAGAAAATTAAACAAAGATTCAGGAGGATGTGATTAAAAAATATTTCTCATAATTGTAGCTAAAGAACTTAATTGTTGAAGGCTACGATTTAAAATTCAATTTTCTGAAGTCTGATGAACCTGAGATATGGCTCAGATACTACAGGTATGTCATCCTTCTAATACTTGGTCAATCCACCTCCGAGTGGACGTACGTTCAAGGCGGCGTCCCGCAAGTGACCAAACTCGGTCCCCTTTTGTTTACCATCATGCTAACCGATCTAAAGCTTGACTTCCCCATGGTTAAGTATGTTGACGATACCACTGTGTATGATATCTGTAAGGTAGAATCCCAGTGCTCCTTACAACGAGCATTAGATCAATTACTTACATGGTCAAAGGCCAATGATATGCAGATCAATCCACAGAAAACAAGTGAAATGGTAATAAATTTTTACTAAAGATGCGATTGTTCATCCACTTACCATTGATGGCGAACCTGTAGACTGTGTCCAATAAACAAAGTTGCTAGGATTATGGATCAATGATAGATTGAATTGGAATACTCATGTGGAAAAGGTCTATGCAAAGGCTGTAAGTCGTTTGTTTCTCTTGGTCCAATTACGTAGAGCCGGTCTTGTTCAAGACGATTTGTGTAGGTACTACAAAGCTTGCATAAGGTCTGTATTGGAATATGCATGTCAAGTCTTTCACGGGGGCCTAACCAAAGAACAATCTAATTTATTGGAATCAATACAAAAACTTGCCCTGAGAATAATCACCCCCAACCTACCTTATACCGACGCTATAAATGTGCTGAACATTGATTCCCTAGCTGATCGTAGAAAGAATATGTGCTTGCAATTATTTAACCAAATACAGAAACCAGCACACAAACTAAATGATCTTCTCCCACCAAAACAAGAGACAAAATATAACCTTCGGAGAAGTAAACAAGTGAGTCTGCCCAGGTGTAAAACAAACCTTTAAGAATAGATTTATCCCTTGGTGTGTGTATAATTTACAATAAGCAGGTGATTAGTGCAATACACATTTTCAACCATTCCATATTCTTTTGAACTTGTACCCCGACGACACATGCAGCTGGTTTTTAATTATATATTATCTTTGCTTCAGAGTATCAATTTGGAATAATTATTCAGTACAGGTAGTTATCAGTTTATACCCATACGTTAATGTTCTTTATAATTATATTATCTATTTTAATATTTGGATGTAAAGTATACTTGATTGTTCTCTGTAGCTTTTTCACTTCTTTACTTTCTTTTCTTTTCCACTCTCTTGTTTCCTTTTCTTCTCTATCCAAGTTTATGTTGTTTCCTTTTTTTATTGTAATTATTTACTTGTAATATGATATACCCGAATGATTTGTTATGTTCTTTGTATTAATGATCTACATGTATTTATATTCATTATTTACCAATTTCATTGTAGGCCTACTCAATTGAATAATGTTTATAATCATGTTGAAATGTATGTATTATATTAATCCAACCCTTTGGTTGCTATGAATAAATAAATGATAATAAACATACAGGACCTTAAAAGGAAGGGTTATTACATACCAGAAAAATAAACCAAATATTCAGGAGCATGTGATTACAAATATTTCTCGTAATCATAGTTCAAGAAATTGATTGTTGAATGCTGAAATTTAATTTTTTTATAAGTTTCCTAAAATTACCTTCGAAAAGAGCCAAGAAAACGAAAGTGAGTTGTTGTACTTTCAGTAAGGTTTTTGTAAACAAATTTGAATGCCTATACTGATCAGTAGAAATTAATAAAATATTTCAGGAGATTACAATGTATGGGAAATTAATTGTGTTCCTTTTGTAGATAATTCTGTGCATTCAACTTATTCAACTATTCTGCCCTCGCATAGTTTTTTAGAAAACCATGCAGTATTTCTCACTTATTCTATTTATGCAGTATCTTCAGTACCTGTTGCAAATGACGAAAAGACATTTCTGCCAAGTTGCAAGACATGACTACTGTTATATGTTGCTGTATGTACCCACTCATTTCACATATTGTTGACACAATTAACTCCTGAGATGGCTATTACTTAACTTTGGAATGATTTGGTTTGTCTTTTTAAACAAACATGCAACAGTCAGTGAAGGAATTCTAAATGTTTTATTTAACAGGAGATTACTGCAGATGGGTGTATACAATGCAGAACTGTACAACAACCTAGGGTTATGCTGCTTCTATGCACAACAGTATGACATGACACTGACGTCATTCGAGAGGGCGCTATCACTCTCAGGTGATGATGCCACCACAGCGGACATCTGGTACAATGTTGGTCAAGTTGCAATGGTATGTCTTTTTGTATTTAAAAAAAAAATCATAATCATAACCAACATTTATATAGCACCTTAATATACATGCCGTTTCTAAGTGCTTTACATAACTTGTATGCAAAATTTGTATATGTATAAGATTGTTCAAAATAAATAATTTTATTTAAAAAATACTTTAGTAACTTATGAATGCTGAGATGTTCAGTTTAATTCATTGGTCAATATAGATACTGTTCCAACAAACGTAATTAAGCACTTCTCAGTAATTCCAAATTTTATAATGTAACCATTTTTTTTTTTCTGTAAGAGAATGATAGGTTATTTATAAAGCCGATTGTATAAAGCAGTGAAATTGTCATTACATTCATTTTAGATATATATAATAGATGTTTACTCAAGCAAGAACCTGCAATACACTTTGTGATAAATATTATAGCATTGAGAGTTATTGCACATTTTCATGCAATAATAGTATTGTTTCCAGAAGATGACTCTGGAAAGTATATTTTCTGTATTTAAAAATATATAATTTTGCAAAGTAAACAAAAGGTTTTTGGTTTGCAGAGAGCGAGAAGCATCTAAAACAATAACTTTGTTTGTGCAGGGTATTGGTGATACTGGTCTAGCTCTACAGTGTTTCAGATTGGCTCTCTCATCAAACAATGACCATGCAGAGGCTTATAACAACCTGGGAGTACTCGAGTTACGCAAAGGACATGTCGACCAGGTAACCCCATTTATCATCTCATACAAAATATTGAAAGTTTTGTATCAACTTGAGTGATAAAAATAAGTGTAAGCTGAATTAAGTGTCAGATGTAATATATTTAAGTACAGAGAATGATGTAGGTACAGGTGAATGTCAACATTTTGAATATTTACTATGGTTGAAATATAAGTATTTTCTTAACATCTGTGAAATAAAAGGTTAGTTAGTTAAAGGATTTTTTTATCTTGTGCCTACCATGAATAATCCGACTTTGTCTTAAGATGTTAGAAACACATTTTCTTCTGTATTACTGGAAATTCTTGTTGAACACATTTCAAGGTTCGTATAAATAGGTCACATTATTGCAGGTGGACAACCAAGAGTTGCCCCGTTCGTTGAATAATAATCAGTATATAAGTAGAATAAGTCAAATGGAATTATCATTTTGGTGGTGTAATTGTTTAATGATGTTGATTCTTTTCTTCTATCCTAGTCAAGAGCATTTTTCCAAGCAGCTCAGATGCTAGCACCTCACATGTTTGAGCCACACTATAATTTTGCATCACTTTCAGATCAAGTAAGTCGACCAAAATTGCTCTGTCTTCCTCTAATTACTACTCCTTACTGTACTCCTCGTTGTCCCCCTTCTACTCGTGCTCCCTTTTCCCCTCTTCCCTCCGTTTCTTTTTCCTCCTCTATTACCTCTTCTTGTAATGTCATTTTGTTGATGAGAAATTGTGAAGTGTTATTGGCTGTTTTGTAGCATCTTGTAAAAAAATTTAGAAATGTGTGAAAATTGAGATAAAAGTTTGGTCCAATGTACACACACTTTTTTTGTTGAGTTTTTGTGATCTTAGTGCTGCAAAATTATCTCAATTCTAAGCTGGTGCCAAGTGTTTTCTATTGAAGTAGAGTAATAAGCAAATTAGAGATATAAATGAGTAAAGTATGTGGCTGTGGTCTAAATTACAATGTTTTCACTTGTTTTGTAACTCTCTGTTAGAATTTTTATCAGTATTCAAAAGTATTAACACGACCACAGTGTAAATCTTTATTATCACAACTCTTGCCGTAACTGTACATTACCTGTAAGACATAATTATTTCCTTCTTTGTGTTTCAGGTTGGTGATCTACAGAGCAGCTATGGTTCAGTGAAGAAGGCAGTAGAGTCCTATCCAGAGCATTGTGATTCTATGGAGCTCTTCTCACAACTCAAGAAACATTTTGCCTTGCTGTAGAGTATGATGTTCCAGCTTATCAGCACATTCCTTCTAGAGCTTACCAGACAGAACTTTTTGAAGTCGTATTGGAAGACTTTGTTGTATAGTTGGATCACAAGATTGTGCCTCTGGCCTTTCAAGGTTTATTCGACCACAGGAATCTTTTGCTGGTTTAGGTTGTTGCTGTTTGGTGGGGGGGCCATTTAAATAATTATCTTCGTAGCATATGTGCCTTCAGTTTGTGTCTGCATGTCTGATATAATGAATGCACCAGTCATTCTATGATCTCTCATAGATGCTTTCATATTGGAGCTTTTAATTGGGCAACAGCTACAGGATAGTTTCTTTTTTACAAGCAACTTTGTATTCCATTTGAGAGAAGACTGGAATTATTAGTTTTTAGATTTTCAGGCTACATAGGATGCAAGAACACTATGCAGGAACAAAGAAACCCACAGGCTGGTGGGAGCTGTCTATTAGTTAACTTATATGAAGCATACCTTTATATTGATGGAAATTTCAGAGCCATATTTAGATTACATCCTATTCACTATCATCTGTCACTATTTATCACCTTGAAAATGAATTTTCTAATTGTTCTAGTTCTTAATTAAATGAATTACGACTGATGTTTTGTGTATACAAAAAAAATATTAAAAAAAAGAAAATTGGCATCTTGGTGATTTCCTATTTGGTCATTATTTAGTGATAACAGAAAGAGCTACCAATAGTCAATATTCACATCGAAGATATTTATCATATTTGGATGAAGAAATGAACAATAGCCTTATGTCATGTTGGAAACAGTAAGACGAGTTGTCCATTCATGATTCATCATGACATAATGGATGTCCTTGCTTGGATGACAATGAGAGACACAATATACCATATGATTGCTGTAAGTTCAAATTATGTATATACTGGTATTTAAAGAATATAAAAAAATTGCACTGGTAACTGGCCCAATGCATTTGAGGTTTCTCTTGTAAATATCTACTGTATGATTTTATCATGACACTGTGTAGTTTTGTGTGCAATCTTGATATACAGAGCGAAAACGAAATTAGACATGTATTTAACGTAAGCAATTAAAAATTGCCAATTAATGAATATGTTTATGGAAAACACTTTTTTGAATAGATGATTTAGAATGGTAAGGCTCCCCCAAATTTGTTGAAGAATTAGTCATTCAAATATCTATAATACAGGTAGCCCTCTTTGTGATGTTACAACATTTAGACATATGATTATCCCTAAAGCCTAAGCCTCGTGTAACTGGAATGGGATTTTAATACACCCAGTGAAACTACATAACTCGGATGATGCTGATGACTAATATAAAGCTCACATTTTGGGGATTATATTGAATCCAGCCTCAAGAGATTGAACATCGTATTATCAATGACAGGAAACCCACTCCATTAGGTGGAGATCGATTTAGAACTTGGTATGAATCACGTTACAGGATGTGCGAACAAGAGTTCCTGGTACGAGAAGGCAAGTTTATCCAACTCAACATAACATATTCCCCTCATCAGATGGTACTGTTTGTTGCATACTTTTACATCCTATTTCTGTTTGAAATATGTGTGTAGAAGTTTTAGATCTGGAATTGCATTCATGATGAGTTTAACACCCTCTTGACATCCTACTATTTTGGAGTGTAATCTGCATGTTTAACATTTGAATTTGGCCTGTCTCCGTCTTTTTTGTGTAGTATTTTGTTCATAGCAGGACAACATGATATCATTGATGTGTTTTATAATCATAAGTAATGGCTACTTGGGGTTCATCGATGTTGAAGTGTAGGTTAAGGCTTGTAGTGAAAGCATTTTATTATAATTTATTGGTCTCTTTTATAGCACTCGTAACCGCCACTCATCAGATATTAATGGCCGTCCAAAGTTACCAAGGCATTAGCTTGTTATGTGGATCAGACAGTATGCTTTGCAAACATTAATTATACCTTGAAAAAGTTATCACAAGCTTTCTCTGCTTGATTGGCAGCTCAATCCCTGAGCAAGATTATCATCTAGATTTTCAAGATGGGGAATTGTACATTTTATCCATTTTTAATTGCTTTGCATCATGTGGAGAAGAGTGAAATGGGGAATTATTCATTTGTGAGATAATTTGCAATCTGTTTGTAAATCTATTGATGCGTATAAGTGTATTCCATATGTCATGAATTTATCCTGCAAAATTGAAAAGGCTTCATGTAGAATAAATAACAAAAGTTACCAGTAGAGGTATGCTAAACACAGCAGTGTTTAACTACATGTATCCTGCTTGTTACGGTAAACACTTTGTTGGGGGCGTTCAATACTAGCAAAGAGTTTGAAAGAAAGAATTTATATTGCACATACAAGACCAACAGTGTAACAGTCATTTGGTTGGTGATTGAAGATGTTGAAATAAAACAGATGTTATTGAAATTTCTTTTAAAAGAGGGCCCACACTCAATTAGCCTTCCATTTTAACACCTTGCATTCTGGTCTAGAGCTGTCTCTATATTGCGTTGGTCATTATGTAATTTTCTTTGTTTATTTTCATCTTTTCATTTTTGTTTGTTACTTCTCAAATCAATGTGATGCCCATATTTAACTGCTTATATAGAAGATATTGTGGGAATGAAACTTACAATATATATGTATGTACTTAAAATAATAATTTCTCAGTTGTCAATGAAGAATGTCTTACTGTACATGCATATGTACCTTTCTACCCTTCTAGGAAAAATACCACTATCCTGCTTTTTTCCTCCTTCAAATTATTAGAGGTTCACTAATGCACAAGAACAGATTTCAATTTAGAATTAATAGTTTTTGTCATTGAAATAAAGTGTGAAAAATATAATTTAGTTTGTACTCTTTATTCTTTGACAAAACAAAAATGTTTAGTATGGTATGATCAGGGACCTATTATGATAGATCCATGGTATGATATATCACCATTTCTAATCTATCTCCATCATCTGATTACCACATTGTCAAGGCATTTCATCTCTCTCTCTCTCTCTCTCTCTCATTCCCCTTGCTTCTGCATGAACGTGTGTGCTGTGCCTCTCTTTCCTTTACCATGCACTCTCTCTCTCTCACTCTGTTCTTCTCTTTATTCATCTCTTCCTTCACTGTCTTTATCTCTCCTCATCTTTCTCTCCCTGTCCCTCCTCCTGCATTGTCCCCCACCCTTCTCTTTCTTCTCCCTCCAATTCAAGATTCATGACAAACAATTTTATTCCATGAGAAATATATTTTCATTGTTCAAATTGCATTTCAGATTTTTCACGTTCACAATATTGTAATACAATTCATCAGTTTCAAATATCGTAAAACAGGTAGCAAGTGAAACTCTTAGAATGTTGACAAAAATGAAAAAAATACTGCAAACTTACATCATCGCTATTTTACTGTGTTTTATTAACCTTCCCCTATCCTGTGCTTAGTAGACAACCCATCGAAGATTGGATCATGCCATTGGCAAGGATTACACAACCCTTTATATATATATCATGCATCACTCTGCTGCACTGTACTAAAACTTGATTCATAAACAAATTTTAATGATAAAAGCAAGATACCTCAGATTGTATTCTCAGAAATCCTTAGCTGATAGGTATTTTAGGTATTCTGAAAGCTCAGTTAGGTGGATATTTATTAATTATTTAATTACCATGGAAACCAGTTCTGGCAGAGCTGAGAGGCATTTGGTAGTATGTATTAGTCTTTCATAAATCTACTCTTTTATCATGTGTGGAAAGTTCAATTACAGTTCCTCTTTTGACCTACATGTAATCTTTATCCTTAATGTATTAACACGCCAATTATGCACATGGTAAAGAGGTAGAAATACCTTGGAGAATTTCCAGAAAATTGAGGATCAATTTCTAATTCAAGTGTGGAATACAGCTCCTGGTTTGAATAATATAAAAGTAATATTCCATCATTTGATAGACTTTTTCAGCCCTTCAACAACAGCTAACCTTTAAAACTAATCCAAAAATTTTGCTTTTTTTTTTGAGTCAACGGTGTACAGGATGAAATAATAAATCTAGTTTTAATCTGAATAGGCATTCCCTAAAATTGGGGATTATGAAACAAGAAGAAAGCATGGAGTAATACATTGTACAAGCATTCAATCAGCAAATCACTTGTTTTGTAAAAAAATAGACACTGTATTGATTTTTTTGTTTTGATAAGGAATTCCCCTAACATTAATATGTTGCTCTCTGTCCTGTCATGAATGAGAATGGAAGTCTTGATATATTGATCTTAGGTTAATTCACGATGGTAGCACAAGCCATCTTCACCCCAAAGCCAACTACAGCATTATTACACACCGACAGGATTAATTGATATACTACTTACACAGTTTATTCAAAAAGTCATCTAAATAATATTTCAGCACACAAATTTGTTATTATACAACTAATAAAATGTATGTATCTTAAGATTTGAGAAATATGCAGCATATCTTTAGCAATTTTACCATTCCCCTTAGGTCTAATGGGGATACTCAGAAAATAACACATAAACTAAATACCTTTTGAATTTCTCAACAGTACTTACATTAAAAATTCATGAAAACAAGAAGAAAAAAATTATTACATGTGTGTTTTAGACTTTTGGTAAGATAGTAAGAAACTAATGTTGTATTCTAGGAGCAAAATTTGTGTATGTACCAGCATACATGCCTAAACACATCACCTTTAGATAAGATGTAAATGCTATCACAACAATAACACGTCATCAAATAAACAAAAACAAAGAAAAGAGCCCCATTTAAAGATAAAGACCAGTTCTGGTCATGCGATTGCACTGTGAAAGAAAAGTTGTGGAATCGATCAGAAAAGGTTGATCATCTAGCATATAAGTATTGGTGTGTACTGCAAGGTTCTGGAATCATCAAAATGATAAGAAATTTGGCCCAGTCTTGGTAAAGTTACAAGCACTGTACACAGAAAGATGTATATGGGACTACGCGACCACGAGTGTGATATCTATTTGGTCCCAATAGATATAATAATTTACCAAATATATCGATTAGTAGGCGGTTTCCCAGCAAAATTTTTATCATCACGTATTAGTCAAAACATATTCTTTCACATGATTGGTAATGAGAGCTTCCATTTCATTTTTTGAGGGAGGGGCGTTTCCAAAACTGGTCTTTACCTTTAAAGCGGGGGATCTTTCTTAATTTCAGGTACCTAAAAGGTAGCAGAAGTCATCATGACATAAAATCCAGAGGTGTGTAGACATTCTCTGCAACGTGAATACAGATTTCTTCACTTCCTGCAGAATATGAATGAAGAAAAAAAAAGGAAAGATTATGAATATCAATAAGCATGAAACGGACATGAACTCAAGTTACTGAACATTGTTTACATGCATAATTTTCTAATTTCTCAGATTTTGGTAAATTACTTAAATGAGGTCTAAAAATAGGCACTTTAAGGGATAATTGAAATTACTCTTATTTTTTCTTTCAGGCATCAATAACAATGATTGTCATTATATTGGAGGACAAAGTTATTGTCAGTTTGATTTTTTAATTAATCCCCCATTAATCAAAGTTTTATTTATCAAACTGCATAAATGACATGAACTAAGGTAGATCAAACATGTACCGGTATTGTAATTCTACTGATGTTGAATCATAACATTCAGATCTAGACTCACTCTTTTTCTGCTCTAATTTCAGCTGCACTATAAGCTTCTCTTTCTCCTCCTCTGTCATAGGCGGTAATTGTGGTAACTCAAAGTGATTCTGTTTCCACTTGACAAAAAATATTCCTAGAAGTGTCCATGTTCCTAGAGCATACCCAATGGAAGCCTTTCTACCCCATACAGAGTTTTTACTCCTGTCCAATTTTCCACGAAGATAGCGCAGATATTTCCACATGGTGTTCACTGTTCAACTCCTACATCAACTATCAAACAGATGCAATACAAGCTCTAGGACTCTTAACACAGATCAACCAAAGCTGTGATGCAGAAACATTGCTAGATAAAGTCCACCTTCACCGGTCAGCTAATAGCATGGTGTTGATGGATGGATTCCTATCTGAAATGGAAAATAAAAATTAAGACATCAGCATATATAAGTCACATGTATGACCATGCACACCAACAGGGGTACTAATTTGACAATCCTACTATCATCTTATTTTTGAAAGGAAAGAGAGGTAATTCATACAGTTCAAAATCAGAAGGTGAATTTTCTTTGAAATTATAAGAAGCATGATGTTTTTTGAATAAATTGAAAAAAATAGTGAACTTGAAATATGAAAGATCAGATACATGGAGATGCTGTAGATGTAGGGTCTAGATAGAACATCAGAGACGCCACAGCATTCCATAAAGCCACAGAAACACTTTCTATTTATCTACTTTAGTCTTAGAGTCAACTGCTTGTTATTATAATCTCTTTACTGTGATAATCATTCACCACAAAATCAACATCCACTACTTCACTAGATGAGGACATTAAATCATTGCAGACAGTATCCAGGATAAATATTTGAAGATTTTAATTACAATTTCAACTTCGTCACTGGAAAGTGGAAATGCAGAACTCAACTCAAGTTAGTGAATAGTTCTGCATTCACCCCTTTTACATTTGTATATATTATCGTTAGGCCTAAACTATTTAACAATCGTTCTGATTCTTAATCTTATCACTGAATCACCGTCATCATCCACTTCTAAATCTAATTTCTAAGCCTTTAATAAAAAATAGCGTCATTCATTCATTTGCATAGGTCCATTTGTTTGTGAATTTATCATGAAGCAGAATTTGTGATTTCAATTTCATGTTTGCAATATTATAAGGTCCGATCAGAGTTTTGCATGCAGATCAGGTCTACCCATTTTCTTTTCTTTACTTTTCTTTTTTGCTTTCTTCTTCTTTTTGACCCCCGTATTTTGCAACACAAAAAACTGCGCGTGGGACTGGGCAAATAAATGCGGCCGAAAAAATGTTATATTTAACGTCAGATCATCATACTGATCTATAATAATAAATTTACATGTCTCTCTTTATCTACTTTATTACAGTGCTAAGATAATACAATAATATCACATTACTCTAAAAATACAACCACATACCGCCGTCGGATGTCCAGAAATTCGGTTACAACTGACATGGAGACCGGAAATGGAGCGCGGTCGAGAGTGGTCGAGCGTACCAGCGAACATAGCCAACGTTACCCCCACCCCCACCCTCCCACTCAAAAAGATCCTACAGTCTTCCAGATATACAATTTTTTATCGACGAATACGTAAAACACTGAAAATTCTTTACAATAACAATGCCCCTTGTGTATACAGTTTCGGATTAACTTTGGAAAGATGCTAGAAGAAAAATGGGCCCATCACGTATAGGCGTATCAACTATGAATCCCTATACCAGCTAGAAATGCTCCAGCCATCCTAAAGGGGGCAAAATCTGGAACTGAGTATCGGACATGATAAATGCCTGCGTTAAGTTCAGTATCTGTCCTAGGTAGGACTACTCCCTAAGTAGGATTAACTCCTGAATTTGATACGATATTAAGAACTGGATACGAATGGTCAATTTGATTACCCTATTATCATCATCTATCTAATCCTAAATTCACGAAACTCTATACGGATATCGTATGTACATGATAAACAAAACGTTCAAAAGGCTATCCAAACCTGACCTTTAGACCTCATGCTAGATAGACGGAGACAAACAAGATGGGTTAAACATTAATAGGGATATCCACGCCAGATAATTTAATAATTATGTGTGTGTAGCTATAGCAATAATATCACGCATAAAATTCTGGATTTTAATTGCATAATTCAACTGTTTGGTGGAAATCTTATACAACACGAACACCTGTAATATGATTTTATGGAAAATTACATTTACCTTGATCGTCTGATTTTTAATTGAATCCCGTATATGAGGGAGAAATATTGGGTTGTGTATTGACTAGCTGAGAACACGATTGGAGCATCAAGATGGCAACCAATCAATGCTCAACCATTGAACCTATGCTCATTGATCACATAGAAGGTAGGTTATTCAGTTTCATCAATATAACTGTCTTATATATACATGCATACATACTTTCAAATAAAAAGTAACGTAATAAAGAAAGAACTATAGAACTAGAAGTGTCGTTGTATAATATTTGTTTGCTTTGTAAAACTCCCATGTAGTTTCCATATAAATTTTTAATCACAAAGGAATCCGGGGGCCGAACCGTCCACCCCCTCCCGGAAAGAAAAAAAATTAACCGCTATTTACAGTATACGTTTCTTGAGATTTCTAGATTTTTAGACATTTCGCCCATTTTTACTTTACTATCACCATTGTGGACTTTGTGGTAGTATTATTATATACTATCATTGTGATGATTACTATATAACCATAATGATATGCATCTGAAAGGCAACCACTGATGGATGAAATGGTGTTTGACTTTCATATTTCATTATTTTCCCCCTTTTTTCAGTGATATCTGCTGACACGGGTCTGATCGTCATGATGTCCATCACGTCAGCTATCACAATCCTCCTCCTCATTGCATTCATTGAATCTATTATCTTCGTAGCAACCAAGATTCCTCATAGAGATCGTTCTATCAGTCTGATATGGATGCTCGCCATATACCCGGTATGATAAGAACAATGATTTACTGTTCTATATGTCGGCAAGGGAACAGGTACCTATATAGTGCATTCTAAATAATTATGCCTATTTTGGCCCTCCATCTTCTGGCATGTCAGTTAAACCTGACGAAGAGTTTTAAACTTAGCCTAAAACAATTATCATTTTTAACGTAGCAAAAATAAATTACATCGGTCTAATTTTGTCCGAGTTCACCCAACAGAGGGTTGAAATTTGAAGGCGGTCCAAAAATACAATCTTGTATAGGTCGAAGAGGTCAACTGTCAGTCTGTACAATATGATTTCAACTTGATTTAAACAATCAGCGTGTAAAAAAAAATAAAAAAACAACAACAACAACATACCTTCGAAGTTACAGACCTATTCTATTCATTGACGAATTACAATAATGATTGACATGATATCAACTGACAGCACTATAGGTTACATGCGATATATAGATGTGTGGAACTTCGGAAATATTCAGCTCAATGTAACAAATTGTATTCCTACATACACTGTACTATGGGAAAACGATCACTTAACAGAACCACAAAACTCTTGAGGAAGGGGAAATGGATTGATAATGAGAAACAAACGTCAGAACATTATTATACCCCGTTCATCGAGAAAAAAGAATCATTGCATCCAATAAAACACTTTTGCAAGGTGTTCGATGAAAAAACGAAGAAGTTCAGAGGGCCCTTAGGAAAGAACGGTGATCTGAAGGGGAATACAGTGAAAGATATGTTATTTTGGGAGTATACATTATGTTGGGGGTGAGTGGAATCTTGGGAGCTATTCTGAGGCACTCTAGAATATTGTATAACTCATTTCAGGCATAATATTCTGTAATCCATTCATCCCTTCCTAGTAAAATACCCTCGATCTCTACAATGCGAATTTCATCAGTTTATTATTTATATTTCTCTTTGTGGTGTGCTTTATATAGATTTTTGCGATGACGTCACAGATGGGTCTTTTCATCCCAAGGGCCGTCTTGATGTGTAATCTGACTGCATCCATGTAAGACGATAATGTCATAGATCATGACAATTCAATATCCTCTGCATCCTATTGTGCATCATTATATATGAGGTGTTGTTTTATAGGTATAGGTATAGTGACCAGGGGCGGATCCAGCCGGCGGCAAGGGAGGGGGCCTAAAAAGGGGCCCACTTCGTGCGAAAATTTGAAAATCGTGCCGGTCGATTTTTCGCTCAGCAGGGGGTAGTGAGCAAAAAAAAAATTTCCCTCAGGGAAGGGTAATTTTTTTTCCACCGCCACACCCCCCTTGGGCGCCAGGAGTAGTGAGCACAATTTTTTTTGGCACCCGAAAAAAAAATTTCCTACGGGAAGGGTGATTTTTTCCACTGCCACCCCTTGGACGCCAGGAGGGGCCCATCTTCTTTTTTTTTTTTTACAGGGTGTTTTTACCTATTTTTTTTTGCTAGGGGAGGGGGCCCCCCCTGGATCCGCCACTGATAGTGACTTTTATTACTGACAACAAAATGATTCGATGAAGAAAGAAGAAGAAGAAGAATATTTTTGCATTAACTTTTATCTTGATGCATGCAGAAATTTCTTTTTATTTAATAATTTCAATTATGTAGCGAACCGGATAACTATCAAAGCTTTAGTTTGAGAGATTTAATGGCAATTTATCATTATTAAAGGTAACGCTGTCATTGTTAGGGCATATTCTGTTGGACTTTTTTTACAGCCGGGAACATTATGCATTGATTTCATAATTAACTTATAACTTATAAAACTAAACCATCTTCTTGTAAGTAATTCCTTAATTGTTTTGTACTCCCCTTTTCTTCGTCCCTGTCATTATCTCGTCTCCGTCTCTATTTCTTTCTCTCCCTCTCTCTCTCCTCTCTCTGCACCCTTTCTCCCCCACCTCACCCTCCTTCTCTCTCTCTCTCTCTCTCTCTGTCGGTCCTTCTCCACTATCTCTCTCTCTCTTTATCTCTTTCTCTCCTCTCTTCCCTCTATCTACACTCTTCGACACCCCAACCTCAACCCCTCTTTCTCTCTCTCTCTCTCTCTCTCTCTCTCTCTCTCTATCCACCCTCTCCTCCTGTCTACGACTCTTTCCTGCATGTACATCAGTTTCTTTTCGATCAGCCTGTACCAATTCTTACAATTGATCATCTATTACTATGGCGGCCATGATGCTACGGTGACCAAGATAAGTGAGATTCGAATACTAGGCAAACTTCAGCTTACTGAGTAAGATTATTCCTCCTATCACTATGTTTTCTAAAAAATGATGTCTCATGTAGTTTAAGGGCCAACAATATCGTAAATAAAATATTTATGTTATTGATTTTAGTTATCCATAAGGACAATATCCAATTCTGGCCTATATAAATTTTGTCTTTTTGTATCGATAAGACTTTCATAGTTAGAGAAGTTTTCCCAGCGTTTCAATTATGCATTCCAAAGTGTTATTGCCGTTCATTGTAATTATATTTCGTGTAATAATAACGTGAGGAAGACAGTATAGCATGCTTTAAACTAGGCTCTATATATTATACTCGAATCATTATGTAAGAATTACGAAAACTTCAAGTAGACATGTAAGATCTGTACATTATTTTTTAAATATATAACAAGTAATCCATGTCATGACTAATGTTGAAACGCTGCACGCACTTATACCTTTAAAAAAGGTTATAAAATTAATATAAACTCCATTCATTTTATAATCAAAACAGGTCTGTATTTATTACTCGTGTTTGAAAAGCTACACTGTTAAATGACTGTATTCATTCTCTTTATGAAAACAGGGAGAGCTTTTATCGGCTTAAAATTTGCATCTATCAAATGGCCTTACTCCGTCCTGTAGTTCTATTCATTGAAGACATCCTATGGTTGAATGAATCTTACGATACAAGCTCGGTAATGTTCTATCTTTTACCAATAAATTATAATCTTAATAGAAAAGGGAAAGGTGTAGACCTAAAGTGGTGAATCATGTTGAGGAAGGGAGGGGATGGATGAGAAAAAACAAAGTGAGTCTGGCATACCTTCAGTACACAAAAGATAGAAAATAAATTATGCCAGAGATTGCCCCCCCCCGTAACAAAAGTACCCCATAAGAAGTTATTATCATTTTCACAGAACACGTCATGAATTATAAAGTACATTATTTCGAATATTAAATTGTGAGCACGAAATTGTATTTAGTTTTTGTTGTATCCACCTTGCACGTAGACAGGCTCTCTACTTTGTGATGATCTCTGTAGATTTATCTTTCTTCTTATTATTATCATGATAATCATTATAATATTTATAGTTGCATTTTTTATTTGGATTTAGATCAGTGTCAATGACGCCTACGTCTATCTCAACCTATTCACTTTCCTATCATCACTCGTCGCCATTATCGCCCTGGTCGTTCTCTTCCTCGCATCACGAGAACACCTGAAGGCTTTCTCTATCACCATTAAATTTGTGATCGTCGGTCTCGCCTTGTACTTCAGTAACATCCAGATTCTCCTCTTCGATGTGCTCACATTCACTGACGTCATCAAGTGTTCCAAGCCATTCGATTGGGAGACAAGAGGAAGTAGTAAGTTTTGTTGCCATATTGTCTCGTAATCCCAATTATACTGACAGTCGCAAGCAAGGATATCTTCCATTTCATCTTTTAATTAGATTTCATTATCTGATTACTTAGGTTTATTCATTACACCAGATTTGATAAGATCTTAATATTATATCGGTAGAGGTACCAGTATAGTTTCTGTGAAAAAAAAATGAATTGTTCTGAGAGGACTTTAATTCACTTTGGTGTTATAAGGTCACTAATATCACAGTTTGTCATGTGGGAGGGGAATGCTTACAGATAACTTAATTGATGAAGTAATATTTGTCTGACTTGAACATATTTATTATAATTATCCCTAATAAGGACTGCTGAAAATGAAATTGATTTTTTCCCCATTCATGGAAACATGGAAATCAAGGAATACAATAGAAGGTTTGATATAAAATAGTAAAAATATACAAGTGCAAAACATGACAAAGAGTTATGAGAGGTTGGATCTCAGGAAGTTATTAAAAAATTATATAGATAGATGATCTTGTATATACATGTACTATGCAAAATAACACAAAAAGACAAGGCCGTTATACAATTACAATCACAAAGATTATACCCCCTTCACATACACGGATTTTCTTACGAGTCCTTACGGATCGCACATATTCACGGATCTTTCACGGATCCTTACGATTAGCCACTTTTACGACCGATTTAAGAGTTGTTACGAGCTATTTACGAGATATTTACGGTTTATTACGGATTATTACGAGTTATTACGATGTAATACTACGAGCAACTTACGTGTTAGTTACGACCTGTTTACGTGTTGTTATGAATAGTTACGAATATTTACGAGTCCTTACGATTTATAGCCAAAAAATAACAACTAAAAATGAAGTGTTCGAATTTGCATTTTATACCTTTCCCCAAATCGTAAGCAATTCGTAAGAATACATAAAGTATACGTTTCTATTCGTAAAGTACTCGTTACTACACGTAAAGTGCTCGTAATAACTCGTAACAATCCGTAAAGCCATCGTAACACGACCCGAATGAACTCGTAAACAACACGTAAGCACTCGCACTAATCCGTAAATAATCCGTAAACAAATCGTAAACTAACCGTAACAAATCGTTAAAAAACTTTGTTACGAGTCATTTACGGATTCTTGCGAGCAGTTTACGGGTGGTTACGTGTTGTTGCGAGCTGTTGCGATACTTACGGATTGTTACGAGCTATTTACGAGTTATTTACGGAAAATCAATCCGTGGACAGTCGTTAGAAGATTTTTGACATGTCAAAAAATTCGCCTCTCCTTTCACGGATCCTTAAGAGTGTCTGCGAGTTGTTGCGAGTTGTGACGGGTTACTTACGGATACCAGCAAGTTATTTACGGATGCTTGCGATTGACTACGAGTTGGCGATCCGTAATGACTCGTAAGAAAAATCCGTATATGTGAAGGAGGTATAAAGGGGAGGGCGGTATTACATCGAACAGTTTTGTGCATCAGGTCAATTTTTGATATATGCTTGAAGCTGGAAAGCAAAATCATTACACTCCTTCGTAATGTAATTTTTTTAAATTTCCATTCAACTATTTCAAGTAGACTTCAATTATTTATTTTTAAGAATCGTCTCCTTTTTGGTCTTCCTTGTACAATAATGACAGGTTGGCAATGTCTTTTTCTGATCGTCGAATCTGCACTCCTCTTCCCAATCACTCTGCGATACTTCAGAACCAGAAATGGTAACATGGTGGGTGTGCTTCAAATCCCTCGACTCACTTTCACCAAAGCTCCATCCGATCACTTCAACCCCTCTTTTAACTACAAAGGATTTTACGGGGGAACGCCCCCAAAGAACCCTCAACTTGAAAGAGTAAGGGCGGAAACTGAAGATAGTCTGCCCGTAACTAAACCCAGGAGCTCTTCCTCTATTAGCTTTAATTCTTACATCGCCATGTGAAATGATGATTAGTTTGTAATCAAGTATCTATCAATTATATCATTATTATCATTATTATTACATACACATAATGTTTATAATGAAATCAATTAGCACATAGTATTCAATCCCCATTCAAGATTTGATACAAAATTTACCGTTTATGATTTTTAGATTAACAAAACGAAAGAACATTTTATTATTTCTAGTCCTCTACGAACCTCAGAAACTTTTTTTTTTTTTTTTTTTTAAACAATTTCTTCAAAGATTTGGTTGTCGTGTGTTCAACCACCCACTTGCAATTAAGATCACGTTTAATTCTAATCCACTTTCACTTTCTAATTCACTTTTGGTTTAGTTGCCGTTTATTCATACAAGACTGTCTATGAATTTATCTGTTTGTGCTTGCTTTTAAATATTGTAGCATTAGATTTGATTTAAGTTGATGTATCGTGTCAATTTCTGTAGAGTACAGAGCATACTGGTACAAGTATTCTGTGTAACAATAAAAAAGGGAATAATGCTTTAGAACATAAAAACCAATTTAACATTTCATTATCAGTAGGAGGTAGAGTAGTGGTCTCGTAATCCGGTGACCCGGGTTCGAAACCAAGACGATGCGCTAGTGCCCTTTGGTAAGGTATTAATCCTCACTACCTCGGAGAGGACCTTAAGCCGTCGTCCATCTGGTCGCTTACTTACAAGCATTTATGCTTTCTTAGCAGTCAGGTAAAAAATAACCATCACATCACATCATGGGACAATAAGAGTAAGCAAGACTTGGTGTGCTTTATCAAGTCATAATACGAAAAAGAAATAGGAAGACAGACTTTTATATTGTCATAAATAAGTGAAGGGAAGAAAGAAGTATTTAAGGACATGTTGCTATTTTTTTCCGTGTGAAGAATTGCTTTGTTGTACACATAATTATCACAAAGCTACTCGCACCTGCATACAATTTTAATAGCGGGTGAATGTAAATGTTTGCCAATAAGTAAGCACAAGTTTTCTCCTTATTTTGCGCCAGATCATAGACGGTTACATAACAATGGATGTATTTGAATTTATATAATAGTACCTTTAAACTTCGAAATGTAGTATGTTATTTTTGCAAGAGAAAATATGAAAAGCATGACGTGGATTACAAGGAATGTGTACATAATAGAACAACTAATCTAGTTTAACATCAATCAGTATTACATACGCATAACATCATTCTTTTAATGGTCTTAATGGATATTAAAGCCATGTTGAATATTATGTCTGGTGAAAGGCCATTATTAACAGTTTCTGAAATATTATAATTGTTCCACGCTACGAAGAATAAATTACTCTCTTCATTTAAAGAAACCTTGTTAGCTTGCTTTGTATGATATGAATGTATATTCTTGTATAGTTGAAATAATGATGATGAAGATGAAGTTCATAATACAATCAGAACATGAATGGCGCATGCTGTTGACAGATTATGCATGTTTTCAATGTTCTTAATTTTTGCATTTTGATAATAAAATTACGATCAAGGGCATCATAAACTGCATTTTTTTGTACGAGTAATGTGATATTAGTATTAGTCCTTCAATTACGGACAGAGGAACATTTTATTCATGTTGGGGGGGGGGCACCGCCTAAAATGGCACTTTAAAAAATTCGTATGTAGAAATGGATACCACTCTTGAATAGTGCATTATCATTTTGTATTACTGTATCAGTATACTGTTCTATGCTACGAAGAATACATTGTTCTCTTCAAGACTATAGTTGAAGCTATTTGAATACAAACTCGTCAGATATTTTGGCAGGATTCGCTATTGAATAAAAATAATTAAAAAAAATATATATATATACATGTATATATAAATAAAAAATGAGACTTTTTCACCGACAGCCACTCGTATCCGCTTAGGCCTATTTCCATATCTGTGATGAGAGGGGTGATAATAAGAGGTACGATGGTTGTTTGTTTTGCACTCGAATGTATCCCATTGCACCATCAAACCTAAGTAGGAGTATCAAGTGCTCAATATTGATTGTATTCGTATTTTATAAAGATGTATGGTTTTTCTTGGCATGCTTATGTAATTAGTGCAAAAACCCTCTTACTCATGGTTTTTCAATATAATTATTGCTATTGACTGCTGATTGTGTAGAATTGAGAGAGACAGAGACAGACAGAGAGAGAGAGAAACAGATAGAGAGACAGAGACGGACAGAAAGAGAGAGAGAGAGAGACAGAGAGAGATTGGATGTACCGATGCAATATTTCATCAAAACAATAATAATAAAAGCAATTTTAATTACTTTGATAATCGGGCCGGAGCACAAGCACTTCAATCTTCAAGCACTAATGAGGAAGTTAATTAAACTTATAACCACATTAATTCCAAAGTTCATGCTTTATCATTTGCAAATTTTCCCAACTTTTCCAGTCAACCATCTTTATCTTATGATCACCCTTGAACGTTACCCTTTGATTCTTCGTTATCAAAACAAGGAAGGACAAAACGTGACAACTTACATAAAACCTAAAAGAGGAGGTGATTCAATATCAGACTTGGTGCACGGCAACCACCGACAATAATACAAAGTATTTGACGTAAACAACGATGTGAACTGTGATTAATCAAAATCAGAGATGTATATGCAACACATCAACATCCTGTTTAAAATAAGTTTTGAAGTTTAAAAAGCCACTGAGAGTAAACTTTGAGGACAACAGGATCAAGGTTCTGGTTTCTTTTCAGGAATTCTACTTGATGATAATCAGCCTGGTTGTATTCGACCATATAAGACATCGCAGATAAATTATGATAATTATCACTGACTCAACCATTGCGTGGAATCGAATAGGACAGTAATTTCTCTTCATTTTGAACATTTTTTAAAGAAAGATGGCTTCGGTAGATTGTTTACTGAATGCAAGTGGATTACCAAGCACGAAGGATTATATCAAAGGTAGGAATATTCCGCAAAAGGATAGTAATTATTCTGCACACGGTGAACCAAGTTCAAATACCGCGTCCTTATAGCGCGTACTAAGTTAAGCCTGGCTTAACTAGTTCACACTTTTATGGAGTGCCTGTTGCCAACTCATTTACCCTGTACAGATTATTTTAATCCTGCAATGAAAAGTGTCCAAAATATTAATTTTGCAATGAAATGGGAAAAAAGATAATATGAGTATGAAACGATTTTCAATAAAGTCTTTGGTAGATTATCTTTGTCATGAATATTGAAGGAGGAAGATGAAACTTAGCATTCCATAGAAGTGTGAACTAAAATTCTTGTTTAGTCTGGACTTAGTCCCGGCTTAACTTATGAGAATACCACCCTATAGACACAAGAGGATGAATTATCGTGATTATGTTGTTACGCCGAAAACTCATTAGACTCGGCTTAACTTGTAATATCTATTTTACAGTCTCAACAACTTAGATTGCCATTATTGTGAGAAGAAAGTGATTTTGGATAAGATTTTATTGTGTGTAATAATTATCTACATTTTGTTCAATGTTTTAGTTTACTAATAAAATTTCTATGGAAGTTTCGAAGTTGCTGATAAATCTATACATAGACATCACAGAAAGATGTATTGTGTATAAACACATTTATTATATGTTATCTATCTGATGCTAATGTAAAATTGCTCCTATATATTTATGTTTTGGAGTCAAAGTCTGAATATTGTGCAAGATTATTAAGTCAAGACAACTTAAAATACTAACAATTATTAGGAAGTTTAGTGTATATTTTAAGTCTACTCATGCGAACGAACTGTGTAAGAAGGAAAAAGAAGAAGAAGAAGAAGAAGAAGAAGAAGAAGAAGAAGAAGAAGAAGAAGAAGAAGAAGAAGAAGAAGAAGAAGAAAAGATATAGAAAGGGGGAGAATAAAAGGAAGGAGAGTTACGTAATGTTAAAAAATGATTAGAATCCCTCACTCGATGACTTTCTCATGCATTTCATTCACACTGATTCCTTAACTAAGGTAAGACGAGTGGCGCCCCTACAGTGGCTGAAACCCTGCTCTGCCACTAATTTAAATGACACTATAAATTATATTGAGAGTATGGATCTGAGAAAGTTACTTAACCCCTGCTGTGGGCTAACTTATAACCAATCAGAATTATCATTAAGTTTGATTTTTTGGAGTTGCGTGTTTTTCTTTGCAAGTACACTTTTGCCAATGTAGTTGGAATATTTTTTTTCTTGCCTCTTTTCATGAAATGACAATATGGTTTATGCTTGATAGATAAAAAGTAAATATCTTCTCAGAACTTTATTGATCAAACTCTATGACTCTTTACATTGATAAATAAACACTGATTAGTCCCGATAAGATATAAACTTTATCTCTAAAAGATAAATCATATTGTAACAATGTCAATGACTTCATGAAAATGTTTTTTTTTTAATATTCCAACTTTATGGGCCACAGTGAAGTAGTGATGACTGTCAGCAGATGAGATTTCGTGTGGGTAGTCTGCTTCGTTGAGTGGCGTACGTACTAGTGTCTTCCATATTCTTTTGTACTTCAATTTGGGAGCTGGCGTGGTTTCACGTCTCTTATGTCATTATTCAGGCTATTCTATTATCTGCTCATGAAAGTGGGTTGACCTTCTTCACCATCACCAATACACTTTATTAAAAAAACTAAAAGATGCAATGCATTACAAGCAGTGAGGCGCCATGAACCCGGGGCCACCTGCATTGTCTTAGTAATAGGTGAGAAGCAAATGAATGAGGCCATCGATTGGGAAAGGGTTTTAAGGAATGATAGTATTCCTTTTTACGTTGATTTTCCCATTTCCCTTCTCCCCCCTCAAATCCAATGGAGTCCGAGACTCGTTGCCCGGATTAAATCCTACTTACGCGCATTAGAAAGGAAAATGCAAACATTACTGTTAAACGCATCACGATATCGAATGAATAGAAATACGGTATTTCTATTCATTCGATATCGTGATGCGTTTACCAGTAATGTTTGCAGTTTTCCTTTTCCTTAGGTAACCTAAGAAACAATAGCAGTTGTCACATCTCCTCTGGGATACAATTCATCATTTCAGAAGCTGCAATAAATCAATGTCGGAGTACCCATTATTTTGCGTATTCACATACTTCTTGATAATATTTTGTTATATAGAATATTATATCAGCATGAATGATTCACCCGTTGCCTGTTAGAAACCCATTAATGCATTGAATTAAATCGATTGATTTTGCCTATTCACAGGTTCGTCTCTTTTCTTTCTCGTTATGGAACTGTTCAATTGACGTATATTACGACCTTCATCACCTTCAATTAAAATTTAGATCTTTCCCACCACTCCCAATAAAACATCCTGTCTCCAATACTAAATACGGCTATATTTAGTGATTAGAGATGTCAGGTACACAGTTAAATGGATGGATGGAAGGATTTGAGCGAGCTATGGTAAATTGGATTTCATATGGCTTAATTGAAGAAGCGTGGCGAATACTGTACAATCAAACCTTTATGAAAAAACGAACCATATCAATCTAACTGCATACCGCTGTATTCTTGAATCATTTACAAAACAGTTATTACTCTCGCTTTTTTCGACAGTTCGAAGTACTTTCTTTGTCAATCACCATCATTATTACCAACTTACATCTGTTATCATTTTATCATTATCATTATGAACACAATATCTCACCATGTCGTCATCACCACCACCTCCATCATTATCATCATCACCACCACCTCCATCATTATCATCATCACCAATATCACCACCATCATCATTATCAGCATCATTATCATGATCAGCATCATTAACATCATCATCATCATCATCATCACCACACCCATTTATTGCGACATCATTGTTTTCATCGTCGTTATCTCTCTCCCTAATTAAATAATTAAAACACACGGCATCACCGAAAGGGTTCGCGCGAATTAAATCTCTTTCGTAGATTATAATTTGTGTGCTATAAAAAAATGTTTGAAATATCGTTAAAGAGGATTTTCTCTCTCTACTTTTGAACAGTTTTGTGCTACAATATCATTTATTTTCTTGTTAATCTAAGTTGGCCCATTAGTTCTGTGCTCAAAATTAAGTTGATTTTTTTTTCTTCTGAAATCTAGGCCCATCACTATCAGTGATGCAAACATATTCAAATCCCATTTTGAGTTTTTATCCCTTTTCTCTCTTCTATGACTTTTTCAATGCAACCCTTTTTCTTCTCCATTTATATTTATTCTGTCATTTCCTATGTATTCCTCAATTTTGATTATTTCATCTTTTCTTTCTATCCTTCCTAATGTTATTCTTTGTTTTTAAATATCTTTTACATTTTCTTATATACCTTTCCGTTTGTAACTCTTTGTTTCTATACAGGAAATGATAGAATAAAAGATGAAAGAAGTAGTAATGTACGTCATAAGAAAATAAAGAAATTAACGATAAAAGAAGGATAAAAAACTAATAACATGAGGAAAGATAGGAAGAGAAGACAAAAGAAGAGAACGAAGAATTACAAAGGAAATGATAGAAAGAAAGATTTGACCCGAAGGAGAACAAACAAAGGAAAATAAGGAAAGAAATAGAAGATGGTAGAAAGTACGAATAAGTATAATCACTATTTTCTACAAATACCAATAAATTATGAATTAAAATTGGACAACTTTGGATTGCCATCATGACCGTTTTCAAAAATATCATAGTCAGGCTATTTTTAGATAATAATATTTACCGGTATTAATACTTTTTGCTCCCTAATTCCTGCAGTGTAATAGGAGGTATATAGGCTTCAAAAGATATTTTTTTCTCCTTCTTCCTCATATGCATACTTGGCTATTTTTCTCTTTTTGCATAGCTTAAACTTTCAATTTATGTATTCATAAAACTTTCAATCTCTCATCCTGAAAATTTACTGCCATACCATAATATATTGCTGTTGGAGATAATTATGTAATTTTTTGGGTAAAAATCAACTCTTCTTAATCTCCACCACAATCTCCACGCATTCTACCTTTAGCTGGTGGTCTTATCTTGAGTATTTTATCTTTTCAGGGATCACAGAAAGGCCTGTCAACTTGACTTTGCTTATCGTCTGCACATTAGTGACGATACTCCTTGTAGCTCTCTTAATTGAGTCAGCACGCTTCTTAGATAGGAACGTACGCCCTTCAGCCGTCTCTAACCACCGCATTACAACATGGTGGATGATTGCAGTCTTGCCAGTAAGTCAATATCCTCCATCTCAAACGTTATTTAGTTTTTTGGGAAAAAATAATGTGCATGGCACTGAAGTCTACGCTTACCATGCAGTAAGTCAATATCCTCCATCTCAAACATAATTGGTTTGTTGAAAAAGTAATTCTACGCTCACATCTGAACACATGGAAGATTGTTAAAAAATAAAAATGTCATATTCATAGTTTAGAACGCTGTAAATATATGGGTGTTCATTTTATTTGGCTTTTCTTCGTTATTGTTGGTTTGTTGGTTTGTTAATTTATCTAATCATTGTTTTTTTTTGTTAAAGGTGTATTGATAATGTTCTATTTTCATATACCCCAGGATCAGTTGGAATAGAGGATGCAGAATTACTAAGTTTTGCCAAAATTCCAACAAGCATAAACTTTGATATATCAAAGTTTCATTGTACTTAAAATAAAGAACAAGAGGGAGATTCTCAGATTATAATAATGATTGTTATATTGTCTTGCATTTAGTCTTATATATTTTGTACAATCAAAGCAGTCACGTAAACTATGAATGTTATGAACTAAAACTTATACTGACTTTTGGTTACCCTCCCCTGTCTCACCATTCTGAATCTTTCTATCTCCATGTGAAGATGTTACTTGCATTTTCCATTTTTTATGAGAGATTATAAATTGTGCTTTTCAGGTGATGAGTTGCGTGGTGTTGCCAGGCGTCTACTCGCCTGTATCCGCCGCATTTTGTAATTTGGTAGCATCGCTGTAAGTATTTAAATTCCCTTTTTTTCCTTTTAATTTTGCATCTATATAGTTCAAGGATGCACAAAGGTTGATTGATTTGCAGTCATTGTATTAGTACGTGAAAAAAGACATCTTTGCAATATGATCCAATAAGAGGGGACATGTAAAGTTATTATGTTACAATTATTTCTCCATTTTATATTTTCGAAATTTGTTGACAACTTGGCCTAAACATCTTTCATCTATCATGATTGATATTGGCCCTGCATGTAAAACTGTTAATGTTTATGGATTGGGCTTCGTTTCAGATGAAGTTTGAATACCTTTCTTAAAATTTGCTGTACACTTTGCTTTAAAATGAAAGGGAACGCTATATTATTTTGTACACTTTGACAGTTTTAGAAAATCGTATTTCACATAACTTCATTAACAAACGTAGTCCAGAAATATTAATGAACACATGAATGATTTTTTTTTTAAAATCCAAAATGCTATATCTTTTCTAAAACTCTGTTGGGAATTCTTTGAGGGTAAAATTAACTTACTCTACAAAATTCTGAATAGCTTTACCATGATTGATTTTGCTATTCTCAATGCATGATTAATTAATCTTTATCTAACCATAAATTAGGTCTGTAAGGAACAGGCAGAAGTAAACTCTTTAAAAGTATTTTGGGGCCAAATCATATTTTTATTGAAACAATAATATACAGAATAATTATAGTGATAAGAAATAAATTTTATTCTTCCTGATTTGTGATCTTTTTCAGGTGTTATTCCTTCACCATGTTTAAGTTCCTGGTCATCGTAATGAACTACTATGGAGGTTATGAGAAAATGATGTATCATTTTTCAGCCGAGCATTTCACCTTTCCTCTGGCAAGCACACCTCTAACATGCTGTTGTCCTTGTTTACCAGAGAAGAGACTAACAAGGTAATTATCATCCACCTCAGGATAAAATTATATAACGTAAACAATCATAGCTGGTACAGTTTAATCGGCCTTGAGGTTGATGATTCCTAGAATTTGCAAATTAAGAAGCTGTATGCCTGCTTTGAGGGCAATAGTAATTAGATTTACTTCTTTTTTAGTTCCTGTCTAAAGAGAAGTTTTTAGTTCACACTCTATCAGAACCAAAACGATCCAATAAATTCTTTCATCGCGGTAGAAATATACCAGAACAACAAATATCTCGCATTTTGTCTCGTTTTGTTTCGAAAGTTTGATGGAGAACATGTCCCCATAAGTGCACCTCAACTTGAAATATATAGTTGAATACAGGTCAATAATAATAATAATAATTAGTCCGTTCTTGTATAGCGCATAATACTTAGTCTCTATGCGCTTCCAAAGAGCTTCGGAAATTATTACCCTATGATTGCTCTATGAAAGAAACTGCCCAAACGTTATCGAGAAACGTTATTTTACGCCGTACAAGCTTACGAACAGTTATGCATTGCTAACCTTTGAAAACATCGAAATTATAACCCCCAAAAAGTACGCCGTCTTGCAGAAAATCAGATTGCAGTGAAAATTACTGCACAAGGATATGGGACTATACAGTGCGTATATATACAAAAAGTGTACCAAATTTTGGTAGCTTCTAATCAAAAAGTTATACTCTATTTGATCTTAAATCATATTTCATTGCAAAGAAGAACTAATACCCTGTCTAATGAACAGCAGGCTTTAAAAAAGTATTGTCAAAAACATGTTGTACCAAGTTTGGGCTGAAATAATGAATGTGGGTCAAAAGCCATTATGTGTGTGTTATCTCATTCCAAAAACAATAGCTCATTTATTTACATTGACTATTAGGCAGCTGCAAAAAGGTGTTAATATCAACTCAAACTCAATGAAATTCTTATTACAAGCAAAATTTATGATATTCTCTTCGTTATGATGATTACAATCTTGACTCCATTCTCATCCCTTGTTAAATGTAACCTTCTCATTGAGTGATAGAAAATGGATAAAGTTTATTTGGGATGTTATCTTTTATGAAAGTCTGCTGTAAATTTCTTTGATATTTATCATCATAATTGTATCAACGAATAGAGCAGCCTTTATGTAAATTTGACCTTAATGAAAAACAAAGACAATGTAATTTCCTTCATCACTGATAAATAGTGCCTTGTCTCATCAAAATGCAAGACATAAAGATAATCATTTTATATTTTTAACTATCTAATTCAGTAATATGAATTAACATTACATGCTTATTGTTATATTAATCGTTGATACACAGGCGCAGTTTTAAATGGTTGAAGATCGCCGTCTTACAAGTGGCTATAGTCAAACCTGTCACAACCTTCATAGGGGTGCTATATTGGTTAGATGCCGTCTACTTGACTGGTGAGGTAAAGGTGTTCATTCATTGCCTATTCTGTGTCCTACTGTTATATCATGTAAACGGATAGAGATAATTTGATTCAACCACTCAATTACTTACATAGATTGATATCTTACAATTTTTACATTTCTTGATAAAGTTAATAAAATTGATAAAATATATGAAGGAAAATCAGTGAACTCATAAGTCATTATCCGCCTTTGATCGATATCGAGTCACTATTCCATCCTAAGTTTATAAGATTTATTTGTACGCCCGCTTTCTTGTCCTCATTCTAGAGTAAGATGTCTGATAGCGCTCAGGTATTTTACACCCCTACAACCTGACCACATCCGGATGTTGAAAGAAATTGAAAATTTAAGTATGATTGTGTATTAATATTGGGATGGGTGTATTTCAAGCAAGTATTATAAGGCCGGTTCAGCAAGTCGGTTGTGAGTCCGCGACTAGCATGACTGGTGTGACGTCACTACGAATCGCGGCTGATTTTGCTTTTACTCTCACTGAAAAGCTCTCAAAATCCACATTTTCAGTAAATTACTATACATATTCATGCATTCGGGACTCCATTCAGGAAGAATTTACAAATCTAATATTCAAATCTAGTGAAACTAAAATTGCATTAGAAATCCAGTCAAGTTAGTATACGGTAGGCTTTACTAATTCTGAACACGTTCTTACAGGAAAGGATAGGCAATTAAGACATCAATTCAAACAAAAAGGTATTCGATGTTCTTTATTTTTAGCTGGACGCAGATAAGCCCTTCTTGATTGTGAATGTTACGACCATCTTTTCTTCAGTGATAGCGATGATGGCTCTGAACATGATTTATATAGCTTCCACCAGGTTTCTTCAACCTTTCTATGTTCGGACTAAGTTTACCTTCATCAAGCTTGGTATTGTGATCTGTAACATCCAACCAGCACTGCTCAGTCTACTCATGAGATTCCGATTCCTGGGATGTCTTTTTCCTTTCTCTAACCATGCAAGAGCCAACTGTGAGTATTATACTTTCTATTTCCTCTCTTTCTCTCTTTCTCACCTCTTTCTCTCTTTCTCCTCTTTCTCTCTCTCTCTCTCTCTCTCTCTCTCTCTCTCTCTCTCTCTCTCCCCCTCTCTGTCTCTATATCTCATCCCTCCGTGTCTCTCTCGCGTTTCCGTTCTTTTTCGCTCTTTCCTTCTCTCTATCTCCTTTACTCTCTCTCATGTTTTTTATCAATTTTTTTGTAATCACAATCAGTTTATCATATTTAGGAATCGCTAAAATTACAATCAACTCATCGCATTATCGTTCAAATATAAGGCGATCTGAATGTATACGCTGAATCTTTCCACAGCTTCGCTTCGGAAAGATAGCTACATTCAGATCGCCTCGGAAGTGATAGTTTGTCCCATCACCTTCACCAACGGTAATTATTTGCTATATCATGTATAATA
The DNA here is from genome assembly GCA_037976565.1 of Mesocentrotus franciscanus. Classification (NCBI taxonomy): domain Eukaryota; kingdom Metazoa; phylum Echinodermata; class Echinoidea; order Camarodonta; family Strongylocentrotidae; genus Mesocentrotus; species Mesocentrotus franciscanus. Next base: position 4,131,830 of record CP137669.1, on the reverse strand, counting down.
TTACAATATATCAAAATTCAATGGCAGCTCTGAATACAAACTATCATTTAATCCCTTTTTCAAATATCTATATTCTAAACAATCCATTATCACTCTCGATCGAGACAACCTGCAATCTCGTATATGATATTATATCCACTATAGGATAATGAAGACATTTACAAATACATACCATATACTTTCAAAGTTATTTATGATAAAAACACAAACTGATCTGAATTTTTCTTACAGTGATGATTTTTCAGAATATTTCATGCTCAATGAATCTGACCTAAATCGCAATTTTCTAGTGATGTCGTCATACAGACGAACCTACACGGGATTATGAAGTGATTATCAAAACATTAATCCATTCATTATTTTGTTCTTTGTTTTTCCGTACAGTCATGCAGTGTATTTTATTCATCTTGGAAGCCGGAATCCTGTTTCCATTTATCAGATACTACTATCGACGAAGCGAGGGTAACGTAGTGGGGAATGTTTCGCTGATGCCAATCGAATTCATCAGTTCCCTTCGTCCTCCTGGTATTACATATCGACTACCTGATCATAGAAATTACATGCCACGCCCGTCGATCACGAGCATTGAGAGTGCACATGGTCGTGTACGTGCTCATACCGTCATTGGTTCGGGCGATATAAACACTGATTTCTACCCGACTGAGGACTTAGCTACTATTGATGAGGAGTGCGAGGAGGGGGAGCTAGCTAAGGTCGTAGAACCTTCGACAGACTTTACGAAACAATTTATGACTAGTACGAGTCGGGACGGCGTCACAGTATCGGATAATCATGATATCAACGATATTCTACTGAACAGCATTTTACCCCGTATATAATATAGTGACACCGGTATTGTGAAAGTTACATTTCGAGGAAGACTGATAATATTTCACTGCATTAGAAGCAGCCTATCAACTTGTACCGTGTGACCATTAACAAGTTTGTTTGTAGATGATGGTCAGTTCTATTTATAGAACTTATTATAGAACATATAGAACTATAATTATATAGACATTAATCCTGAGGATCGTTGTCCCCTTCCGACGCCTCAAATTCCCCCTCCTCCTCTTTATTAACTTCCGTGATTCACGTAATTATAGGCTTAAAGATAAAGACCAGTTCTGGTCATGCGATTGCATTGTGAAAGAAACGTTGTGGAATCTATCAGAAAAGGTTGATCATCTAGCATATAAGTATTGGTGTGTACTGCAAGGTTCTGGAATCATCAAAATGATAAGAAATTTGGCCCAGTCTTGGTAAAGTTACAAGCACTGTACACAGAAAGATGTATATGGGACTACGCGACAACGTGCGCGATATCTATTTGGTCCCAATAGATATAATAATTTACCAAATATATCAATTAGTAGGCGGTTTCCCAGCAAAATTTGTATCATCACGTATTAGTCAAAACATATTCTTTTACATGATTGGTAATGAGAGCTTCCATTTCATTTTTTTGAAAGAGGGGCGTTTCCAAAACTGGTCTTTACCTTTAACATTATTTTGTTCTTGCATACTAGAAAAGGTTCTTCTTTACTACAAAGATAATTTTTACCAAAACAATAGATGTGCCCCACCCCTTTCGCAAAGCCACACCTACTTTAAGGTATTGTAAGAACGGGTTTGAATTCCTCCCAATCAAAAAACAAACAAACTGTCGTCGTACAAATTAAGGTCCTATTTTTTTTTTGAAGGGCATTTTTAAACGGTATATGTTCATACTGTGTTTTGTGGTCTTTAAAATGGAAACCTTAAGCCCCTTTCACACCGAGCCATACGTAGAGTTGCTAGTGTTGCGTACCGACTACGAGCGTACGCTGCCCTACGCTGCCCTACGCTGCATGCCCTACGCTGGCCTACGCTGGCCTACGTAACTATACGCTGAGGGACGCAAAGGGGTACGCGAGATGGACTTTTTTCGCGTACTTTCGGCGTAGACACTAGACGCAAAAAGTACGCATTTTTACGCAAGTCTACGCAACACTACGCTACTGTACGCCATGCCTACGCAATAGTACACTACCCTACGCCAGTCTGACGAAGCAGTTAAAGCGCATAAAGGCGTCCTAGATCCTACTTGCTCACACTACACAGTAAGCAACCGTACGCAACCTTAATCAAACCTAATACGTACCCTTTACGCCAGGCCTACGTAAACGTACGCAACCCTACGCCTGTTATACGCAATCGTACGCGTAGGTACGCCAATTGCATACGCCGTAGGTACGCGGTGCCTTTGCACAGGGAACGTAACCATACGCCATCGTACGCCAGCCTACGCATAACCTACGCAGGGACTACGCCGAAGCAACATTTTTTCATAAATACGCAACATAATTTTGGCGTACTCGGTACGCCACACTACGCAACTCTACTCAGATCCGGTGTGAAAAGAGCTTTACATTTAAAACTTATATGGGATAGTGGATTATTCTTGGGCACTTGTTTGTATATGAACATACACCTCATGCACCGTAACTCTACAAATTTGAGGCTTCACAAGTGTTGATGCACAATTATACTGCATAACATCTACCAAGTGGCAATCATCATTATTAGGGTCCAATCAGGGACGTGATAGAGAAGGAATGGAAACAAGCCGCTCTCCTTTGACCCCATGCTCCAAGCCGCCGAAAAGTTATGCGCTCATCTCCAACTGTTGACCAGGTGGTGAGATAAAAGAGCGCATGAAATTTCAGGATTTAGAATTCCTACATCAGAAAATGGTATCACAGCAACTGTTCGCTGTCCCTTTCAATGATTTCTCATCCATTGTTGAATGTGTAAAGAGTACAACAAGCGAACACAAACTTGTGTAATTTCACTTTTTTAAACTTCAAATATACAAAAAACACGCGAAAACACGCAATAGCGAACTTAATGTTGTTCAAGATTGTAAATCATGGATTAAATAACGGGACATTAAAACATGCACAAAATAGCGCATTATCCTAAAATATTGAGTTTTTGTCAGGATGTAATTTTTCTTTACCAACTCTGGCACACAAATTATAGGAAGGACGGAGTACTAAATTTGAAAATTTGTTTGATGCACTATTCCCAATACAATCCCCATTTAAAGTTTTTGATTTACACTGAAATTTTGCCGGTAATTTAATATTTTGTAATGAATGTAAAACTGGTGCCTGGCTTCCGAAAGTCCCCGCAGTCGAAGCGCGGTTCGGAGCATGGAACTTCAAAGCCAAGTGGAATGTTACATATCCCATTGTTACGCTTTAGAACTCACGAATGCGTTTGAATAAATTACAAGAGTTTCGCCTCCTTTCTTTCACCTCCCTGGTCCAATGAAGAAAAAATATCTTGAGGTTCATATTCCCGTTTTCATGATTGTCCTTTGATAAATCTAAACAGGTGAAGGAGTAAAAAATATTTTAGTGTACATCACAGCATTCAAATAAGCCATTTTTGTAATGTAACCAAATTTAATGCATACGTCTTTGTGAAGTGCCTGGATACGAATGATTCTATTCACCTGTTGCGAATAAATGTATCTCAATAATGGCTTGCCCTACCGAACAGTACTTTCGCATTCTGACTATTGAAATACATTTATTCGTAACAGATGACAGACGTATGCTTTCAATTTGGTTACTACGAATCCGTGAACTGCGTGCAATGTCCGGAATTAACCAAGATTTGTCAGTGATTTCACCGGTCTCGTTGCACACACGTTTTTGTTGCTAGGTTTATGTGATTTTGGTTGATGAAGAAACAAGATAACATTCTGAGCTGATGTGATATGTTTTTTGTATTTATTAATGCGGAGATTAAGATTTGTACAAAAAAGAAAAAGAAGATGAGAGGTTAAACAAATTGTAGGTTCATTGATCGTAATTACCCCATGCTTTCATTTGTGTTTCTAATTTCAGTCTTTGTTTCTTTTCTGTAAAGTTGTCTATCCACAATTTGATGTGTATCTCTTATTTGTTGTTTGTTACATCTCTACGTTGGTTTTAAAATAGGCGAACCATAGCAGCGACCGATTGTTAAGTATTCTGATAAAGTGCCTATTATTCACGCATTTCTCGTGACATATCATTGAACCCAATATCATTGCATTTGCATGAAACGGAAGACATCGCCTCTCATGATATCACGTAGGCGTATACCTTCAATCATGTCTAATTACTTTAGAGTGATGTGAACTGTTACATTATCTTCTCTCACGGTTGAATGGTAGACGAATCGGCTATAACTTTTGTGGCAAACCTGTTTGAATATTCCAAGCAAAACCATGATCATTCGGTGTGTCAGCATTAGCATCATACCTGGATTTCAACGTACGTCACTCTGAAGTAAAACACCGTATTATGACGGACAAACTATTCTCTTCTTTGGCAGGAATGCAGGTTTAGTCTTGTCGTTCATTACATATTTTGCTATTAATACTATATCATTGCCATCAAAGTAAGAAACGTTTTCACCATTAATTTCCTGCTTTTGTTAGGAAAGCAATATATCTTTAGGTGTAGGATTACAGAAAATATGCCCGACGTTCATCATTTTGTACATTATGTTAAATATTTTCAGACGGTAGAAAGGTTTATTGCTGAAAGACGCAACAAAATAGATAGGCACAATGAAAAATGGCGCTTAATTTCAGAAATTAAAAAAAATAATCCTGTTTAAGCAGTTTGACTGAAATCCTTTTTTTCTGGGGGGTATTTTGACGATCGCTGATGTTTTCTATTCTACATGTATATAGGCTAGCTATTATAGATCCATTTGATTTCTTCTTTGATCTATTGTTGTTACAATGTCTGTATATTTGTATTATGTTTATGTTGAATGTAAAAATATTATTGGATCAATAAAAACTTATCAAATATATAAAACAAAAATTAAATTATATCATTGCCATTTCACCTTGAATAGTAAAAAAAGATAAAATAATCCAGACAACCGTTGATAAATGATCATTCTATACCTTGATACGAATAATCTGCAGCTGTGAACCACTTTTATTTAGAGAAAGCTGATAAGCTTAATGCGATATTTATGGAACATGAATAGACAATATTCATGAAGCTGAGTCTGAATCTGTTATTCGATTAGGAAAATGAGCTCTCCTCATTCGGACATTATTTTCTAAACGTATGTCTATTTCAAAGATAAATGTTAACTCACGCCAATCCCTTTACTTATTTTGTTCCTCATATTCTAATGTTATACAAACTCTTCGTCTTTTCTTTATCGAAGTAAAAAAAGGGATATAATTTGTTTGTACATTAAGCTGCTTAGGAATGCTATACCAAGGAGTTACTAGCACGATGAAAAGTATCAGTCAATAATGTATAGACATTGCTGCATACATGTAGGCTACATGTATATAGATTAACTTGTCGTCTTTAAATGTAAAATATTCTTTTATCAAAGACATGAGATCAAAGACATAAGAAATATTTTCTTCGTGAAAAAAAAGCTTTTAGTTTATAGAAAGAAAAGTTTTATTGTTTTGGTTTATATATATATATATATATATATATATATATATATATATGTATATTTATATATATTGCACATCATTCAGCAGCAGTAGTTTGTCACAGATTTTGTTTCTATTAAAAAATTATCACTCATAAATCAGCCCCAAATGATTGTCTGTGTTTTGCCATAATTATGCGTAGTTTGCTATATTTAATGGGTGACACAGAACTAACAAGTTGAATTTAACCAAGAACATTTTTTCTACATACGCTATGCATGTATACCGAGTTTATATCAGTGACGTATATAACATAGGAAATAGCGCATGGATCACCTCGCCTTCAATCAATAAAACTTGAAGAGGGTCTACTCTATAACGACCCGCTAAGCTTACTAATTTCACCGCCGCCCCTCCCCTGTTTACCAATTTCTAATATTAACGATATGGCTGACAGTGTCGGCTTGTGTCAAAGCTTTTTTTAATTTTTAAATTTATGGTGGGATTCTGCGGGAGGGGGTGATCACCTAAATTATTTGAGTTAGGTTAGGAGTACCGATGAACTATAGATCTCAAATTAATCCAGGCAGATTATAACCGATTTAACTGAATTAAAAAAAAATGTTTGACTATTCATTGAGTGTCGGATCCATGGGGGGAGCGTGGAGGGCACTGGGACCATTTTTTGTAATCACAGTATTTTCGGACTGGGGCCCCTGTCAGAAACAAATCTGGATTTGCCATCGTCTACATTGTCTACTCACTCTTACGCAATACTCTCCAGAGTAAAGGTTTTTTCAGACGATTTGAATAACTTCGTTCGGCTGGGACCAAACGCAAATTTGCACATTAAAAAAAAAGAAGTTAAAACTATTGTAAGTCAAAACTTTACGTGAAGAAATGAATAATATGTCACGGGGAGGCTCATGAGCCTACATCGAAAGCGAAAATTGTTCTTCTTTTTTATTGCTGACGTTCACTTATAGCATAAAGTACAAGTCAATTTGGTATTTATGAAAGTTTATTGTAACCTTATAAAGATAAGATTGAATGAAAATATATTGCTTTTTCACTGTTTTTCCATTTCATTTATAAAACAATTGTATACCCCTTTCTTTGTCGTCCATTAATGCATCCATGTTGATCAACCCTCTCCTTAATCTATTGTCTGTATGATTTCATTGATAGTCATTATAATAAAACATTTGATTCACATGGAGTTTGAGTGAGGAGAGCTACCCAACACTGATAACGCTTTCGACAGGACAAAATATAAATATTTGAAGTTTATATCAATCATTCTAGTCAAGACGATTTGTCATCTGCGCTATAAACGTCTTTTACCAAGTTTATCTTCAAACTGTAAGGAGAGATGAGAGTCATTAATGCCAGGAATTTAATGGTTTTATATCAAATTAGTCTTGCCTTGTGAATGAGAGTAGCCAAACGCATCCATACATTTTTACGACCCTAGAAGTAGGTTGGAAATGCTTTGTGCGCCTTTCATGAATGTCATTAACCAAATGATGTTTATAACCATAATCATTTATTACTACGCGACCGCATCTCCTTGTAATTTGTTATACGTTTATATCTGTTTACAACCGTATTTGATGCGTTGACAAATAGGTTCTCCATAAAGGAAGTCGAGGTAAGTCGGTAGCCTGACAGCCAACAAGACCTGCCAACAATTTACCTTGGGATAATTCTGCAAATCGAAGGTCCTCTAGACTGAAATGGTCGGTTTTTATCATTATGGATAATTATAGTTATGTTTGAATGATGATCTTTTTTTGAAAATGTCACACCCTTCCTCCGAAAAAAAAATGTATTCAATTCTTTTCGAGCTCAGTGATTTTTTTATTCAAAAATTGGCATATCAGATACTGTAGGCTATCTTACTTCATGAAAACAAAAAGCTTCCGATCATTTCCTCCACATGATATTTAAGCGACTGAAAATAAGTTTTTAATTGGAATGTTGCTCGATTTACCCATACCATTCTTACATTGTGATAACATTGTGATAAATCTCATAAGAGTTCTGCAAGAATCTTCAAGGTTGAAGGAAGCAGACTATTCCTAAGAAGAAGAAGAAAAAGAAGAAGAAGAAGAAGGAGGAGAAGGAGGAGAAGAAGAAGAAGAAGAAGGAGGAGAAGGAGGAGAAGAAGAAGAAGAACAAGAAGAACAACAACATAATAAATTGTATAAACAAAATGTTGGGCAAAATATTCCCCATCATGAGGGTAATTATGTGTCCGACCAACTTCAGGGTAATTATAGATCCAACGCGGAGAATTTTTATAAATTTGTGGTAAAATGTGGTCGTGTTCGTGCAAAACATTATCGAAATTGGGCATGAAAAGGCGCCAAATTTGGTAGCACGCTCAATTACCCTCGTGCTGGGCAGATCTTACCCAACATTTTGTTTTTAAACAGTGTAGGGCGTCACCTGATTCAACAATCATGAATTACCGTAGGCTGTGCATCAGACAACTCCCGACATAAGAAATGCACAAAGAAAAACAGGAGCATTGCTCCAGAATCATCTTATACCAGGGTAAGTGTTTCACAAAGACTATAAGATCGACTTTAAGTTGCACTTAACTATGGCAGGCCGTTCATGCCACTGTTTGCTCTCACCATTATGATCTTTAGATAATATTTTTCCTTCAATAATGAATTATCAAAAAATGTAAATTCTGTAGATTTGTGACCATGATTTGTACGTCCCTTGAGAGACCAATGCCAGTAAATGATGAGAGTAAACAGTGGCATGAACGGCCTGCCGAACTTAAAGTCGATCTTAGTCTTTGTGAAACACCCCCAGGTATACCGGGATTAGAGGTACGATTCCTCATGAGGATTTCTTCTTACAAGTTGACTTAACCTGATATTAATTTGTAAAGCAACATGTCTTCATTACAGAGAGCAGAATTCAATATTTTGATAACATCGTTGACTGAAATGTCAGAAATACAAAATAATAATAATAACCCGAAGTATTGGTTGTTCAAACTTCGTGGGAGGGTGAGCTCACCTAGCCCACTCCTCCCTTGTCTCGATGCCTATTATGCATGGCGTTATTATTTTTTTTTTCTTCTTCGTGTATGAACTGAGAATTCTACTTGTTTCGATTCTAAAAAATAACTTTCAATTTGAATTTGTAAGACGCAGGGGCAAAGACATCATAAACACTTGTCTCTCTCTCTCTATACCCAATTGTTAAATGAGTACCTGACAGCTAGGGTTTATTACCGCAGATGAACTATGCCATGATAACGGTTACTGGAGCCATGGAGCTAGAATAAAGCCATCCAGATTATTTTATAGTCTAGAAAGCACCCTGGAGGCGTAAGAGAGATGTTAAACACGGACTGTTAATATCATTTCTAAATGAAACTATCCTAAATAAAACCATTTAATCTTAGTGTTGGGCCTCGGTTAAAATCATATCAATATCCGATGACAATAACCAATAAAACCATGCATGTTTACTTCAACTGAAAAGGAATAGAGCTTATGCATTTTGGCCTCTCCTGCATCAACACGTGAGCATTGGTTCAAGTCACACGAATTGACTAAAATCAGGTCACGTTTAAAATGATCGCCCATATAGTTAATTCCGATCAGACAATAGGTATACTATGTATCTTGGGGCGGGTATTAACGCCAGAATGCTTAGGCATTATCGACTGGGAATTGATGGGGAAGCGTACGCCCTTCAACACATCACAATCCCTGAATAAGCGTGTTACAGACAGCTGAGGTTACTTTCGATTTGTCTGCGGATGATGTACTTCCATTTTTGATTGAACTGTCTTGAAGTTATTCTCAAGGGTTGAATATGTGAAGATTATTTTAAATTTTCTATCACATAAAGTTCTGAGACATTTCTCTATATCACAGAACAAAATGTGCCTGAGATCAATCTTGATCCAATGATAAACCTATTATTTCTTCAGAGCTATTCCTCTCATCCACGGTGTACCCTTTCAATGGCGACAAAGGGCTAAAAGATTATTTGAAAATGATAGAAAAGGAAATGAAGAGGAGGAAGGAGGAGAACAAAATGACAGGCTACTTCCGCTCTCTTCTCCTAGGCCTAATCAGTAGCCAAATTCATTAACCGAGTGAGACTGCCCCATGTCATCATACCAGAGCCTCATCCTATAGGTCCCTTATTACCCCCTATTTTCTTCCACCTGTCAACATAAAAATGAAACAAAATAAATAAGCCTACAAATTAAATGTCATTATTCAGCACTCCCATTAGTGAGAGGAGTGGATCAAATGAGATTATCTGCATTGGAGGATATGTCATGTACTGGAAACTCTATTCAATTAATTTAAGTTTTCTACATTTTATTTACAAACTGAGTGCACCAGAATTTCTTAATGTCATTGTCTACGTCACAACGGGTGTTGGAAATGTCCCGATAGGATATAAACTTCATGAATCATCACTTATTTGGTAGAATTGAGGCAAAGAAATCGATAGGTTCACTCAAGTTCAAAGCTTGTTTTTCCACATTCTCATAGAAAATACTCGAGATGCTTCAAAACAGATATGAATAAGGGTTCATGTCCATTATAGTATATGGCACTTAAAGATCAATCATCATGAATCAATTGGATCAGTTAGATATAATATAATCTATTAGAGAGGTTTCTCGCATGCACGATCCCCAAATCATTCAACATTTTATTTGTGTAGATAATTATGCTAAAATAAGAGCATTTTCCATGAAATTTTTTGTCGATAAAAACTCCAGGAAACTTAACCTGATTCGATTTAATCCTTTTTCTTTTCTAACTCAATTTTAATGCAAATTCATTGATCCATTTTGATTATGAAAATGACATAAAGCTTTTTATCAAGAAGATGAGCTTTTCCAATCCAATATGCCATTGTCGTTTGGTAATCAGCATTAATGCACACAAATTATTTAATTCACCTGTTACGAGTAATTGTATTTCAATCGTCAGAATGCGCATTGCATATTACATTCCGTGTTGCTAGATAGGACAAGCCATTTAAGCACCATAAGAAATCGCTCCTTTGAGAGAAATCATTGTGATGAGAAGCCATGATCTTGATGATCCTTTTCATTTATTTTGTTGAGGTGTGATTTCTGAGTCGGCTATTGTTGAGCTTTAAACTGCTTTTGGCGTATTATTTTTACGTAAGTGAGCACGAAAACACCACCAAGGACAGCGTCAAGTAAATGCAGCTACATTCTGATATATCTTCTTTTTTTTTGGTCGGAGTATTACGATTGTTTTGCACACGACGTATCGACTGGGGTGAGTGTGATTAGGCCCCTTATGAATATTGTCAGCAAACACACCGCATTCAACTTCTTTCCGCGATGGCACGAACATTGTTCCACCATCATTGCCGATTACTCCCTCGATGTCCAGCTTACTAATTGGGCCATCCACATCACTGGCCGACATCTCGTTATTGATGGACAATCACTGAAAATCACCTCGTTCTAATTTAATTTAAAATCGTGTCCAGTATTTACCTGTTTAAATAAAATATTGAAGAAATGTTAAAATGAAACCGATCGAAGATCTTCGTGTTGCTGAATAAAGCTGCTTGCGAACAATTCTTTAGTGTAATTCTTATATCGTCTAGCATTTCATCGAGGCTTGGATGCCAACTGCATTACAATTTCTGATGTTGTGGTGAGTGAACAAGTCTGGATTCATTACGCGTCTAGCTATCAAACCAGAACTGAAAGCAAGGACTCACTAATCAACCAGGAGTGCGTGGATTCGTAGAAGATATCAAGACTTAGTGTGTGATGATAAATTACGGACAACCAAGTATGCACATTTTAGATAACAAATCAAGTAGTATCGATTTCATGTTTTTACATTCTTTAAGTGATTCTTGCACCACCCGCGCTAAACTGAACTCATCCTTTACTAATTTGACAAAATGAATGCGACAAGCAGTATAATGATCATAAGTGAGAGCATGGGGATCTTAACTGAAAGTATAGATATAGTAAGCGAAGTAAACCAATCATTTGATGTGAACTATGATCAAACTACTATCCAACAGGATGATTCTGAATCCGAAGGAGGGCTTAGACGAGTACCATTAATCTTGGGCTATAGCCTGGTTATTATCGTCACTATCATTGGCAACTTGTTGGTGATCCTAGCTTACTGCCGCCATTCTCAGGTACGTGCTATCCCTACCAATACACTCATCTTCAGTCTATCAATATCGGACTTTCTGATAGGTACCTTGGTATTGACCATCAACCTGCATTGGGTAGCCGAAGACTCCTGGATGTTTGGTGAGGTTGTTTGCAGATTGTGGTCAACTCTGGATTACACTGCAACCTACATGTCCACAGTGATAATCATGCTGATAAGTCTCGATCGGTTTTTACTGATGTCTCAGAAGACACGGTATCGTACTGTTTGGACTCGTAAGAGAGTCACCATCATTACCTTGGTGTCCTGGTCCTGTAGCATCGCTATCTATTTCTGTGCCGCATTCGCGATGAGCGGCGCAGACCTTGTCGATTTCCAAAACGAATGCGAGCTGGAAATTGTGTATCTTTTGCCTTTCACAATCGGTACGCTGATCTTCGAATTTGGGATTCCATTGCCGATCATCGTGTGGCTGAATGTATCAGTGTATTATCAAATTCATCAACGATCACAGAATCTCCGAAAGTTCAAGTCCAATCTCGGTTTGCCTTCAACGGATCCACGCAATGGTCATGAGAGTCAGATGCACCTTGAGGTGCGTAGTATGTCACATGAAGCAGATCCTTTTGACCTTCCCTCTGTCTCGAATGTGAACACAGATCGATGGGTAGAACCTTTGGTAGCAGTCATATCCAGCCGCAAGAATCAATCATTGCGTTCCTTTCTCATCCCTGATGTGAACAGTCCTTCAACCTCCCAGGTTCAGAATGTTCCTAATCCCGGAAAGCAACGCGTAGCGACATATCAGCAACACAAGCGTTTATTCACCCGTCACAAGAAAGCAGCTTTGACCTTGTCCATCCTGGTGGGGACGTTCCTTGTATGCTGGCTGCCATTCGAGATCGTGAGCATCCTACAGGCGATGGGTGGTGATGATGAATACTTCTCAGAGATTACATGGGAGGTTGTCAATGGTCTACTATGGGGTAACTCTGCACTCAATCCCATCCTCTATGGCCTTACTAACCCGACCTTGAGGAAGTACATGATTAACTTTGGTGGATGTCAACAACGCTTTCGTCGACCCATCGTAAGAGTTGGAACTGTCGTTTCATGAGAGGAACTCTGTGACATTATGTCTGCACACTTTACTTGTGTCAATTACGTAGTATTCATTGGTACATGTACTATTTACTGTGAAGGCATCGACACCGTTTGATTCTCATCCATTAACGGTATTGTCATCGTTTATACGAAATTCCTACTGATGTATAATCACAGTGCATCTTCGTTATACTGGATGATGATTGCACGATTTATTAGAATTAAGTGAGCACTTGTGTTTTAAGTCTTATCAGTGAAACATGTGGCCATCATTTCGCTATACATGACTGCCATCAGATTGAAACATATTTCACTTTGAGTGTTAACAAACTAATTGTAAATGGTTTTGTAGCACCATGCATGTTCAACCGGTTAAAGTTAGTTGGCATTACGATAGAATTGTATTTCATAAAATAAAATGTTTGCAAAACTTATCAATTTTCACCCATCAGCTAACGATGAAATGTAATGCAGGTACGTATATAGTGGATATGTGTAATTGGCAATTTCGTGTCAATAATTACTGAACTTACTTATGATGAGAAGAATGAGAGAGTGGTGAATCCCATTCGCGAAGACAGCTCTTTGTATGGGGAATTCAATGAATAAAACCATGTATTCGCTAAAACGTGTCTACGCAACTGGCCATTTCTATATAAGCACTTGTTTGATATATAAATTATTCAAGATCTTTTAACTGTTTTTCTCCATTATGAAGAAGATATGCTCCTCCACATAACACAATCGACTGTAATTACCATTTAAAGGGGAAGTCCACCTGTTATCAAGTTGGTTTTAATAGAAGCGGAAAAGTGAGAGGAACATGTTTGAGCTAAATACGATTAAAAATAAGACATCAAACAAACACAAATTGGAAACTCCATGACTTATCTTGCGAGGTTCCCTCCCATTTGCCCTGTACTAAAAGAAATTGAGAAACAAAATGTTCAATCATGCATGCACTCTAAATATGATTATTGCAAATAGGTTTCTATACAACCCCTGTATGAAACAAATCTTTTCCGTCAATAAGAAAATGAAAGTTTATGAAATTTCTGTACAGAGCAAATTTAATTGGACAGGACCTCGCAAGATACGTCACAGTGTTGCCAATTTGTGTTTCACTGATGACAACTTTTGAAAAGAATAACTTTCCTACTTTTGATCTAATATTGCTCAAACTTTCACTAATTTGTTTCTCTCATTTTTCTGCTTCATTAATACCAACTAATGATTAGGTGGACTTTGTCTTTAAAAAGTAGGGCCGTTATGAATGCATGTTCATGGCCCATTTTGAATGGGGGAAGTGCCAGGATAAAATTTGCTGACAAGACGTTAGTCGAAAATGTCAAATACGCCTCCCCAAATTGTGGTCATATCTTTAAATTTACCAGCAAGGAAAGCAAATTATCGATAGGCGTATGTTTAATTTGCTGATATATATTATGGAGTTGAAAATTATTAACAATTTCCTTATTACGTGACAGAAATTTGACCCCCAAAAAAAAAAAAAAAAAATTAATAAAAAACATAAAAAAATTCGGCGATTAAGGATGGGGCTCCAAGTTTTATGGCATCCACCCCAGAAACGAATTGAAATTGATTGTAGATGACATTTACATTCGTAACAGTTTCTTTGTATTGCAAATTGATTTAGTTTGCATGGTGCCATTAACGGCTTAAAAATGAATCGCGCGACAAACATGCTCCCTATACTTACACTGTAGCACTCATACATCTTTGTGATATTTGCTGTACGTACACGTCTATAACCGATCTTATCTTGTATTGTTCGTTGGTTAGCATTCTCGGTTAATATCATTAAAATCTTGTCCGTCCTTGACTTTGAGCATTTTACAGAATTAAATGTCATAGGTAACCATGGCAAACAGATCTTATAATTTTTATCAACTTTAGTGCTTCTCTGATCTTCAAAAAATTTAAATAACAAAAAACAAAAAACAAGCAGGTTATTTAATACAATTATCTTCCTATTTCTTATAGGCCTTCTATTTTTACTTTTGAAATCTAAATCTATCAAAATAATCTAATCTTAGAAGAAAAGTATTAACTCAAGTCCGGAAAAAGCTAGAACAAAATTGACTCACGGTAATACATTCTGGCAAAGTATTTAGCCATGTGTACATTCCTGACAGTATGGTTGGATATGAATGGTCAGGACTTGAATTCAGTTTTTGTAAAATTAATGTTGTGTTTATCAGAAAATTAATGTTGTGTTGTTGTGTTTGTGAAACGATGTTCACATAATTTCACCCAGTACAACAACTGGTAGTCTTTTTTATCACAAGGTATTATAGGCAATCATGACAAAAGTCCCATTCTTTTCAACGCTCTACCAAACATATATTTTTCAATAAGATAAACATTATTCTTATAGTTTATTTACATTTCCAATCCAATTATTTCCAAGGGCATTCCTAAAATTTATTTTATACTCTTACATTTCCTACATTATAAATTGGCGGATCCATAAGGGGTTACTTCATGCAAACAAAAACAGGCTTATCACATTTTCAGAGGAATTATTATAGCTCAAAAATATGATAAACAAGAAAAAATAGTTCTCCCACTGACTCTCAGCCATGTATCAAGCAAAGTTTGACCAGGAAGAGGGGGGAGCACTGCCCCACCCCATCCATTCCCTTAGATATGCCACTGGTTTTAACTTACATCCCTAAGCCTAAGACCTCAGTCACATCGCCATACCGACTCCACACCAACCCCAAACCGACGCCATACGGAGTAATGTAATCTTTTGTTCGGTCTGTAGTCGGTCTGGTGTCGGTTTTGGGGGTGTGACCACGGTATTAATTGCTGAATTGTTGTTAAAATATATACCTGTAGTGTTGCACCTGTTGTTACGAGAGGAAATGCGATGGTACTCGAACTGCGAAATCTAACAAAATAATGTGGAAGGCTGAAATGGCAAACGTTTGGCACAAAATAAACACAAAAGTGATACAAGCCTTGTTGTCTTTACTTGTTTCATTAATCGTAGAGGGTTCTAGGACACCTACCACCTGGACAACCACCATCCAGATAACCACCCCTAGGATAACCACCCTCTAGGACAACTACCCCCTAGGGCAACTACCCCCTAGGGCAACCACCCTCTATAGACGACTACCCCCGGACAATTATCCTAGGGGTAGTTGTCCTAGAGGGTGGTTATCCTAGGGTGGTTTTCCGGGGGTGGTTGTCCAGGGGTAGGTGTCCGGATACGATCGTAGAGATAATATGTGCAAGACTACTACAGATATTCTTGTTCTAGCCTTTTTTTTTTAATCTTTGCCTTTGGTATCATTTTAATGTCTAAATTTCAATTTGATAAGCGGTAGTGAAATGAGTAGACCTATTAATTCAGAATGTGGGGGGCGGTATATGTTTTTAAATGCATTGCTATCAAGTTGTTAGAAATATTGAAGTAACTCAGACTGATGAATGATGTTTGATAGACGTTTATGTCCAGATTATAAGCCACGAATGACTAATAAAATTACAGTTCAGCATAATACATTGTATCTCAAAATGCATAGGAAGAATACTTTTTTTTTTAATTCAACCAATTTTAAGAAATTTCTAATTTTCAGCACTTGCACGCAGGCATCAAAATAATCCAATTTCCTTACCAATTTTAAACAACAAACTCAACTCCCTATCAGTATTTTGATTATAGACAGCTGATGAGACTGAAACACTATTATGATTCACAGAATCACTAATGTCCATTCATTTTCAATTACTTCATAACAATATCACCTTGGCAACAAGTGTTTCCATGGCGATTATATTGGTTGAAGGCGATCTTCCAAGAGAGTATGATATTTTTCATGTACGAGGGGCGTGCAATAAGTTCATAGCTCGACTGGCAAGGAGCACGTATGAAGTAATTATGTCGTATGAATATTTCATCTTTTCCATTACAGGTGACAAGATTTAAGTTCAGCACCACCCCCACCTATAGGTATAAGAGCACCCGTTCAAATTGGAGTAACTGGGACTTTCAAAAGATTGACTCTATCGATCGATGATGTTCAGCGACGAGCAGTCACTTCATAAGGAGGTACGGGTACTCCAGAAGGAGGAGCTGAAGGATATTTATGAGGGGCGGGTGACAACATTATAGGGGCAATGCTCTTGCCTACTCCACAGTAAAGAAATGAACAGCTCTCTCCAAAGCTGGTCGGGAGAGCGTTGGTTATGGCGCGCCGTTTAACCAATAATTCAGATAAACACTGTTTATCGCCGATAAACACTGTTTATCGTCGAAAAACACTGTTTATCGAGCGATAAACACTGTTTATCAAGCGATAAACACTGTTTATCGAGAGAAACTATGTTTATCGACTGAAAACACAGTTTCTCTCGATAAACAGTGTTTATCGCCGAAAACACTGTTTATCGCCGATAAACACTGTTTATCGAGAGAAACTGTGTTTATCAGTCGAAAACATAGTTTCTCTCGATAAACAGTGTTTATCGCTTGATAAACACTGTTTATCGAGAGAAACTGTGTTTTTCAGTCGATAAACATAGTTTCTCTCGATAAACAGTGTTTATCGCTCGATAAACACTGTTTTTCGGCGATAAACACTGTTTTTCGGCGATAAACACTGTTTATCTGATTTATTGGGCAAATGGCGTGCACTCGTATTCCAGATCAGAGCCGTATGCACTACTCTGCACGTTAGTCAGGTGGCTTAGTGAAATTACCGTTACTTGCCTGATAAAAGCACCATTTTTGGTACAGGGCTTCCTTAGGACCTACTAAACTATATTAGACTAGGAGCCCCCGGCAAAAATGTCAATTTAAGGGTGTGGGGCGGGGCGTCTTTTTGGAGCCCCCAAATAATTTCATAACATTGATTTGTTGTTGTACAAATGCCATTTTTGGTAAACGGCTTCCTTAGGAACTACTGAACGATATTAGGGTAGAAGCCCCGGCAAGAATATCATATAAGGGTGTGGGGCGGGGGCGTCGCCTCGTAGCCCCCAAATAATTTATAAGGTAATATAACATTGATTTGTTGTTATACAAATGCCATTTTTGGTACAGGGCTCCAAAAAGACGCCCCGCCCCCACAGCCTTAAATTGACATTTTTGCCGGGGGCTCCTAGCCTAATATCGTTTAGTAGGTCCTAAGGAAGCCCTGTACCAAAAATGGTGCTTTATCAGGCAATTAAGTAACGGTAATTTCACTAAGCCACCTGACTAACGTGCAGAGTAGTGCATATGCTCTGATCTGGAATACGAGTGCGCGCCGTTTGACCAGTAATTCAGATAAACACTGTTTATCGCCGATAAACACTGTTTATCGTCGAAAAACAGTGTTTATCGACCGATAAACACTGTTTATCAAGAGATAAACACTGTTTATCGAGAGAAACTATGTTTATCGACTGAAAAACACAGTTTCTCTCGATAAACATTGTTTATCGCCGAAAAACACTGTTTATCGCCGATAAACACTGTTTATCGAGAGAAACTGTGTTTATCAGTCGAAAAACATAGTTTCTCTCGATAAACAGTGTTTATCGCTTGATAAACAATGTTTATCGAGAGAAACTGTGTTTTTCAGTCGATAAACATAGTTTCTCTCGATAAACAGTGTTTATCGCTTGATAAACAGTGTTTATCGGTCGATAATACATTGTACAGTGTATATACATTGAAGCGTATCCATATTGACCGTAACAGGTTTTTACAACTGAATCGTTTTGCTATATTCCATTTGCATCGATCAGTGTTTAATTGATTGACATCATAGGAGTTTTCGGAGGAGTTGTCCAAATACGCCTTTACACGATCCTGTATCAAGAAGTCAAATTGGTTGGGGTATACCCGTACAGAAATTTGATATCTCAGGGATGTAAATGGGAGGTCTTTCCGCGACAACTGACCGAGGATTGTCCATGGGTAGTTGTCTGAGAGTTATTAGACCGGGGTAAATGTCCTAGGAGTAGTTATCCTAGAATTGGAGAGGAATGCATAAGACATTCAAATTTGAATTTATCTCGACAATCTGATGAGTTTATAAATGCAACTTTGTCAACGGCAATTTGGTTTAAAAAATGGCATTTATAAATTTAACAATTCATAAACGTACACACAATTCATTTTTACATAATTTGATATAGAATCGAGAATTACTAATGGACGAAAACGTAATAATTATCTTTTTAATATATTGGTAAAATTTGCAATAGATGAAGAAGGGAAAGTTAAATGCTGGTAGTCAGGCGGACTATCAGAACCCACTAGAGTAGAAATAAACAGAAAAAAGCAGACAGTCTCACAAGATACTTTTCTTAGGATGAGAGGGGGGGGGGGTGGGGGGGAGAGACTTTTTATCCGGGAGTCCACCTCCCATCGCCAACCCCTCTTTATAACGAACATGCATAATGATATTATGTAAGGCCTAATCTGGCTCATTACGTACTAGCGAATACACAAGCTTTTAAGGTGACTCAAGAATTATGCAAGATCTGTACCAGAATTGTATTTGTGGTTGAAATCTCCAGGTTTATAAGAATTATATGGGGGAGGTGAGCTTGAATGCCTCTCTCTCTCTTTCTCAAAGTGATACATTTCGTCTGTTAATATTCTCCCCAAATAGTTATTCACGGTTTTATCGTAAATGGCACAAATAAAAAAAAATAAAAGAAATCGTCACAAACCCCCTAATGGAAATATTCCAGCGATTCCTCAAAGTGTATCGTATTAGTCGACTAATGGAACAATCATCGATTTAGTACCTATGACAGTGATTGAATTGACCGTGAACTGACAAAGTGAACATAGTGATCACTACCGGTAATGGAAGGTACTTGCGATATCTCCCCACCGCCCACTCTCTTTTTCCTTCTCTTTCTGTAAATCGCTTCTCCCCCTCTCTCTCCCCCTCTCTCTCCCCATATTCTTCTTACTCCTCTCCCCCTCTCTCTCTCTCTCTCTCTTTCCATTTTACACAATTTCCCTTTCTACAAATAATACGGTCATGTCATATTATCATGGTTTAATACTCATGTGCATCAGATATCATGCATTCTTATTCCCCTGGACGTCTTGCACGATAATATTCTTATAGGGGTATAATTTTCTTTTGGTATGGAAAAGAAGAATCTCGGGTTATTGTAGCTTACTTAATCTTTTCCTTTTCCGGGCATTCATGTGACTCATTCATACCATTATTTTTTATTTCTTGATTTTATCTCTCCCCCAAAAAAATAAATAAATAAAAATAACAATAATAATAAATATATTATATATAATGCTATCACAAATTATCATGATCGTTATCATAGTACTCTAAAATGTAAAGGAGCTAATTCCCATGCACTCTTTTTTCACTCGTCGAGGAGTGTGATTAGGGACCACTCCTTTTGGAGTGAACTTTACATCTTTTGAGGGTGAATTTTGGCTCCTTTGTAGAGTGAGATCATTTCATCTTGAAGGGGATATTGTCACTCTTTTGACAGTGAATTCTAGCTCTTCATGAGTATGGGCTAGTCTTGATTTCAGGGGAAATTTGAATATTTGCATTGATATTTGGATAAACATGCTCAAGCACCCCTGCACGTACACACACACACCCTCTCACACACTCCATCCCGCCTAACATGCACATATTATAACAAACACATTTATACACTATGTCATCTAAATGTAAAGACAACTTTAACAAATTGAACTGACCAAGTGTTTAAAGCTTTATTTCAGTCAGCTGGATCGACATTCATCAAATGTCACATAGTTGTCGATAAGAACACTTTTCTCTGCAATTTGAATGTTGATTTTCTTTTTTTACCTCTTTCGAGGAACTACATGTATATTCATTAATAAATCAAACATTCAAATACACAAACATACAAAGATGCAAACAGATCAATTAAAAAACATTAGTAATGTATCGATATTTCTAGTATTCTTTCTTTTGTAGGCTAAATATATTTTCAACTTGAATATTACCTCAGTTTCATTGTTGATTCAATCCATATGACATTCACATCAACAGTGTAGTACCCCTTTTTCAAACACGTTACAATATAATTCATGTAAATAATATGAGTAAAATTCAGAATCAAATTAATTAACCAGTATTTTGGGGTCTTCAACATTCCATCATTTTATCAGTGTCTTTTCGGGGTGATGGCAACGGATCAACTTCCCTTGAGCGTATAAAAACAGCCAGTCCTCTCGTAGCAGTCGATATCTCTATAATATTGAAAATGCTAAGACGAACAAGGTCCAACGAGATGCAGAGTGAAAGTAGTAGAAAATATATTAATTTAATTTTTAGATGGAATACACAAGAAGCATGGTTTAAACTTCACAAGCGCTTTCATTTATTCTCATCAGGTGAAGTGAGCGTTTTTTGGTCTACATGGCTATATCTGTTAATCCATATGACAGCCTAACATATGCATATATAAATATATACATATACATTATATATATATGTGTGTGTGTGTGCGTGTGTGTGTTTGTGTGTGTGTGTGTGTGTGTGTGTGTGTATAGGAAGCCCTATCTTGTAACCAATACATTTGTCCGGAAAGACAATTGCAGAACATTTTACTTTCTACTGAAGATATGAATAAAAGAAAAATAGCGTAGTAACTCAGTTTGGGGTAGGAGTAGTGGATCAAGGAGAATTACTTGATTTAAAATAGATGGGAAGAGAGAGATAGAGAAGAAGAAGGAAGAGACGAAAGAAAGAAATAGAAGAAAGAGAGAGAGAGAGAGAGAGAGAGAGAAGCTATAGACCGGGGGCGGGGGGCGTTTCATCAACATTTTGTCAGCCGACAACTGTCAGCGCTGACTAAATTTGACCAATCAGAGGCCTGGAAAATAGTCGGTGACAATAAAATTGTGGGTGAAAATGATATTAGTCGGTGAAAACCACAGACTAATTGTTTCATGAAACGCCCCCCGGGGGTAGTAGGGTTTCATCTCGTCATGGCCTTCGCGTGTATCTCTTGAGACCATATACAAAGGCGGGCAAATCCATTAAGCCTGCTGAACTAAATAATTGGTCTTTTTCATGATATAATGAAGGATAATATTATGCTAACATCGAGCTTGTCGGCACATCGATGCAACGATTTTCCCCAATTAAAAAACAAAAGTTGATTTATATAAGCATGATTACATTGTATGCCTTCATTGTCTTTTATCTTATCTCACCCATTACAATGTACATCTGGAGATTCATGACGATTTGTTGAAAAAAAGAGGTAATGATCGAAATATTGTACAAGTATAAATTTAACCTTACATGTTTTGGCATGACGGCATGAAGTTAAAAGAAAATGATGGGACATTGTTTATGCTCTGAAGTGATTTTTAGTGTAAGGTGTCATTATTATAGAATGTATTTTTTCCCCTTCTCTTTCTCTCTTTCGATCTGCATGCTTCCTCGAATGATAAAACAAATATAATTTATCATTAAGATTGTGTAGAAATCCATAGAAAATAATGCATGCATGAACAGTCATAATAATAAAAATCATTAACATGGATCAAAGTAATACAGTGGTTGTAAATCTCAATGATGTGGTTGTAGTTTGTTTGTTTTGGGGATGTTTTGATGATTTAATGGGATTCGACGTCACTTTCGTGTTCTTCCTTCACAATACATTCGATAAAGATGTGAGCTAAATATCATCTTGATCCGAAAACATAGAAAGTGTATTACATTTCATGAAAAATACAAAGAGGGACTAAAGATGTATTCGAGGCCAACTTTGAAGTAGACTAGATCTCATGTGATAAATGCTAACTTTAATGCGAGGAGTATCTAAGAATGAAAAGTTATAATGATGGGTGCAGGTGTCTTTCTACTCAAATCAGAATCATTATGATATTAATGACAGGAAAAACATTGATCAGACTTCAAACAATATTATCTCAATTTATAATGATGAGGATATACATGTGGTCGTTGAAAGCATTAGTAAATGTCACAGATAATTATCCATCAGAATGACGAAGATGAGCATCGGTTCTATAATTTAATGACATGTAAGAGGGCACTTAATGAATGCAATCCTCCCTCTCTCTCACATGGTGCACCCGCAAGCCTACTGAATAAGTTTTTGTTTATTCATCTGATGTGAGGTCCAGGTATGCAGTCTGTATGTCCGTTTATGATATCTCCAGCTTACGAGGGACCGTATAAGCGACCGAGGGAGAAATAACAAGATTGGACTGTTGAAACTCTGTATTCTAAAGCACCAGAAATCTTTTCCAGGCTGTACTGCAAACTACTTAATTCCTTTTAAATATATTTTTCTCGCGAGGGGATCAGGAATAGTGCCCTCTTTTCGTAGATAACAACACCTGGCTCCACCCTTTCCCAACCGCGCTTTCGAGGACTTTGTAGAAAAGGGTTTGTAAAGTACAAGAACACTGCATCTGAATGAATGCGATGGAGCGTAGCGACTGAGAGGGGAAATTTGTATTTTATAGCCAAAAAAAGTTTACTATACATCGTTACAAATAAGATAACTTTCCATGTAATTTCTCTTACGAGGGGTCAAAATGGATCACTGCAAGCACAAAAAGTCAGATTATTGCATGCTCCATGTTTGTATTATTTTTTTTACAGAACTATCAAAAACTAATCGATATATTACAAAATTGTGTTTTGTAAAGGGGTAGAAAAACAAATTAGCCGTCCCCTTGATAAAGAGAATCATGTGTTCCCTCGCTTTGGCGCTTCTGGAAGAAAGAGTGTATCTATGAATATGCGAGGTAATGTAGCGACTGAGATAGAAAAATAAGATTTTGGAATGTTGACACTTTAGAGCATCTTTTGTATGATTATATTGACAAATTAATGCTAATATTAATGATAATAACTGTTTCTTATAAAGCACTTTACCAGTTACAACATAACCGACCAAAGCGGGTACAGTATTATTACCCCGGTCACTGGATTATAGCATTCCATAATGTCATATGTTTTTGTCGGGCAGAAGGAAAAAATGAATTGCCCCACTCCTTATTAGGCTTTTGATGTGGGAAAGGCAGATACGATTTTGACCCCCCATTGAGGTAAAATCTGCCCTCTCGCTATTGGTGTCCGTTGGAGAAAGGATTTCTACAGTAGGCCTATAAACATACTTTCTACAAATAGCGAGCAGTGATTTGGAAAATGTATGCTTTGGAATTGTTAAACTCTTTTTGTGTGTGCAATTTTGTTGCAAAATATTTATTGTCTGGAGGTAGGGGAATATTTTTTTCCACTCTTTGATAATGGAAGAATTTGCCCCCTTAAATAAGGTGCCCTTTTGTAGACAGTTTATCAATATTTGAGGGAGCAGAGCGACCGACCGAAAAAAAAAATTATTCTAGATTGCTGAAAGTTTGCAGTTTCGAGCACTTTAAAGTTTATAATACATCGTTTAATGCAAAATAATTACAAATAATTTTCTCATTTTTTTCCTTGCGAGGGGCGAGGGGGCCCTCGCAAAATTGGTTTTGCCCTTCCATTTGAATTATTGGGGGTATCAACCCCCGCTACTCTTCCCCGCTTCCGGCGCCTAGATATGACCAGGGATGTATAGGAGACAGATTATTCCGTACACGATACCAATGTACGGTTTAATGGCTTCTGTCATTTTAGTCAAAGGCAAAATGGTATCAGTGGAGGGAGATTCCAATTCAGCTAAAAGCCAAGCATATAGTGAGGACTAAACACACTGATGTCTTTATCTTTTTTGCAAAGAAGTGCATGGGGTATTTTATCTCCTGATCCCTCTGCTTTCTTAGGTTATGGTTGTTATGAGCCCCTACAGTTCAATTATATGGATATTGTTAGACAATTTCGAGGGGGGCAAATTTGCAGAATTAAAAGAATAATATATATAAAATGTTTACATAAAGGGATGTAAAAGACTCCAACACCTCTCTGTACATATCTTTCCCTTTCCATGTGCCTTATTAAGCACAAACCTCACTCAGTGGCGACATTACATCTGCGTGCACCTCTGCTAAATTCGTCTTGTTCTGACATAAACTGAGCTGGTTGATTGGCAACCTCACATCAAGCAATGCCATGACAGCAATTTAAGGAGAGGGAGAGAGAGGGAGAGAGAGAGAGAGAGAGAGAGAGAGAGAGAGAGAGAGAGACAGGGGGATGGAGGGAGGAAGAGACGGAAAGTCATGCAAATTAAAGCGAAAGTTGAGTTCTAGCTAATAAAAATGATAGGTAGTCTGTTAACTCTTAGTATTCCTTTGTGAAAGAGAAATGTCACATGAAAACTGAGGAAATGGATTGCTCTTGAAATAGCCTCATTTAAATTTTGTTTAAATACTAGAAATACATAGCTGAAAAGTTTGGACCAAACTTCCCTGCAACGTGTGCGTGTAGTACAATCTCCATTTCTGTGAGCATGTGTGATTTTAATTTCAGCAAGACTAAGTCAATTTCTTTTGATTTTGATTATTTCAGAACCTCACATTTCATACGTAAGCAAACTTTTATTGCTACCAGACGGTATAACGTAATATGACCAGCAGCACTGAGGCCCTGCACAACGAATCTCGTTGTGTATGGTGAATTGAATTGAATTGAATTCATTTTCTTCTGCAACGCTCAAATCAAATTACATTTTAGCGATACAACATTATTATACAAAATATAACAAATTTTTTGAACGTGTACACAATTTGATGATAATAAATGTTGACATACATTAAAACAAAATTTACCTGATAACATACTTCCAACAATTATTCATTTAAAAATCTGCAGAAGAAGGGCTATCACAGTAAGCGCTTGCTTGATAGCATGATAGCCCGGGTGGGGGAGGGGGGGGGGGGCTGATTAAAACAAAATTGTGATAGTGATGAGTCCTGGTGATGATGATGATGATAATGATGATGATGAAAATGAAAATGAAAATATGCTGAGGTAAATGTCTGACACAGATAACTTATATATGTTGCGTGTGTTTCCGAAAGGATATTCGAAAATAACTGAAGGTAACTTAAACGATCAGGAGCTTCAGGGAAAAAAAGAATCAGGGAAGTAGTTTTAATTATCAATTATAGGAAGATCAAAACACCCACAACGTGATTATCTCTTATGAACGGGTTTCTGTCTGCAATTAGGCCGATACTCGTCGTGGTTGTTCTTGTTTTCTAAATTCAAGATGACATAATATAGACACTCAAGAAATTCAGTGATATGTCGAGAAATGAATGTGACGCGACGAGTTAACTTTCCGAAACAGTGTAACTAGACTTATTATTT
Organism: Mesocentrotus franciscanus; assembly: GCA_037976565.1. Lineage (NCBI taxonomy): Eukaryota > Metazoa > Echinodermata > Echinoidea > Camarodonta > Strongylocentrotidae > Mesocentrotus > Mesocentrotus franciscanus. Next base: position 4,105,818 of record CP137669.1, on the reverse strand, counting down.
TATTATCCTTGAGAGAAAAGATAAACACTAAAAAATGCATATGAAACAAGTGCGAATGTTTTGCTTTCAGACAATATAATTCTTTGATTATGCTAAGACAATCTGGTAATTCAGTTTAGATAAATAACGAAAGGTCAATATTAATATTTTTAAAAGGGATTGGAAGTAAGATTTTAAGATTGAACTGTATGCCATTCACCCCCCCCCCCTCCCCGTATAGAAGTATGCAAAACTCGATGCAAAAATAATTGATCATTTTGTGCAGTCCACACTGGTTTTGATAAAAGCAGAAAAAACGAGAGAAACAAATTAGTGAAACTTTTAGCAATATCTGATTAAAAATAGGAAAGTTATGAATTTATGAAGTTGTCATCAGTAATGATCAGTTAAATACGAATTGGCAACAGTGTGACGTATCTTGCGAGCTCCTTTTCATAATATTGAGTTACTCATCATACAGGTACTTGACTTTATTTGATTAATGTGTGTTTTGGATTCTCTTCACTTGTCTCTCTCTTGCTCTCTTTAATTCCCCCTCTCTCTCTCTCCCTCTCTCTCTCTCTCTCTCTCTCCCCCTCTCTCTCTCTCTCTAACTCTCCTCTCTCTCGCTCTCTCATTTGGTATGAAAAACTATTGAATGTCATTATGTTAGATGGATAAAACAGAATCGCTATCCATCGTGTACTTCGTATTATACGTTCACTTTGTTCATAAGTACATTGTAGGTTAATTGTATCGATCAATTAGATCAATAATCTTTTTGTTTATCTGTGAAATTTAATATTCTTAGAACACGTCCATCAATTGGTGAAATTGAAATTCCAGTTGATTCAAAAGTCTCAAAGGAATAGATTGTCAAGCATTTCTTTTCTGTGTGACTAAGAAAGATGAAAATAAACAGAGTGAAAAGGGCGCATAGTAGAAGGTTATGCGGATAATTCTTATCCTAAATCCAAATTTAAATACATTGGTTGTTCACAGGTGTACTTATCTATTATGTCAGGAGAAGCAATACACTTATTAGCATACTGGAAATGCTTTTGTTCTCTCAATGGAAAATCTATTTGACAGTTCTAGAGGAGAGGGAAAAAAAAACTTTTTTATACGCATGCAATTCCAAGGGTCTGTAGTTTCTATTGTGAGACTGTTGGTTAGGTGAAATGTATCACTCTTTAATAAGAAAAGAAAAGAGGTAGTTTTGGAGAGTATTAGAATGTAAATGGATAACTCTTATTTTTAGTCAAATTTAATTGCTTTTTTTTTCTCAGGGCTGTTGCCAAGTCAAATGTCCTTATGTTTGAGAAGTATTTAAGCTTAGAACTACATGCGTCTTAAGAATGTTATCTTTTTGTTTATCTGTGAAATTTAATATTCTTAGAACACGTCCATCAATTGGTGAAATTGAAATTCCAGTTGCTTCAAAAGCCTCAAAGGAATAGATTGTCAAGCATTTCTTTTCTGTGTGACTAAGAAAGATGACAATAAACAGAGTGAAAAGGGCGCATAGTAGAAGGTTATGCGGATAATTCTTATCCTAAATCCAAATTTAAATACATTGGTTGTTCCCAGGTGTACTTACCAGCTGCATGTTTTTCATGGTGGTAGTTAAGCTATTATATGGAAAGATACTGGTTTACAACCCTGTGATTATTAAGGATGTTCCCTTTTTATAATTATGTTGATTATTGAAATGTAATTTACTCCTGAATACTTAATCAATTTGTGATTAATAGATTCAAGAGCCTTCAAAGATTGTCGTACATGACATGTTTTTTTTATAATTGCAAGGAAGCATTTTTTTGTGTATTCTGTAAGTCAGGCTATTATAGCACCTTCAATGTGGAGAGGGTACATAATCCTTTATAGCCTTATTTTCGGGAATGTTACCTTTGAATAGAATTTTTAGAGTGGGAGGGGTGGGGCGGGGGAGCTGCAATATTGCATGCCTTACATGTATCAGTTTCTTTCCCAGATGACGGGGTTTCGTTCTTGCCTTTCGTGGGGTCCCTTAAGGTGGGGGATTGGCTCTGGGACTGGGTTAAATTTTCTTGTGTGTGATAGGTTATGGATGTTTTGATTAATTGTAAATTGTTCTCCCTCAATGTGAAAGGGATCAGGGACAGAGATAAAAGGGAACGCATATTTTTCTGGTGTAAAGATAAAGGGGCGGACATTGTTTTCCTACAAGAAACATTTAGTACTAGCGATTGTGAGGACAAGTGGGCTTCAATGTGGGAGGGTTCCAGTTATTTTAGTCATGGTTCTAATCACAGTAAAGGAGTTCTCGTTTTGATTGCGCCGAGGATAGATATTGAGATATTGCAAGTCTTAAAAGACAGTGAGGGTAGATATATTTTTATAGACTGTAAGTTTCAAGGTGTTAGGTTGATTTTAGGCAATGTGTATTTTCCAACAAGAAATTTTGAGAGTGATCAATTGCAATTTCTTCGAAAATTACGCAATAATCTGGCTAAGTTAAATAAAGATAACTACCCGGTTATAATAGGTGGTGATTTTAACATGATTAGGGACATTGAATTTGATTATAACGGGAAATCTTCAAACAGGATTTCGAAAAGATTTAATCGATAATTTGAAAAATTCATGGAAGATTTGCAGCTTTTGGATATTTGGAGATGTAGGCATTCTTTAAAAAGGCAATTCACTTATATGCAAAACAATCCCTTTATGCAAAGTAGACTAGATTACTGGATAATATCGGAATGTCTAGAGGAAATGGTTATGAAGTGCGATATAATTCCATCTGTTGCCCCTGATCATCATTCAATATTTTTACGTTTATTTGACAAAACAGTCAATAAAACGAATGGAAGAAAAGGGTCATATTGGAAATTCAATAATAGTTTATGTGAAAATGAAGATTATGTTAGAGAGTTAAAAAAGAAAATTTGTCAATTAAAAACGAACTACAAACTAAAATAAAAGACAAAAGGTTGTTATGGGATTTTAAAAAATGAAAATTCGAGCTTTACACAAAAATTTTCAAAAAATTGGCTGATCAAAAAGAACAATAAGAACAGATTTAGAAAAAGAAATACAATGTTTAGAACAACAATTGACGGAAAGCACTAATGCAGATATTTTAGAAAAATTGGAAAATACAAAAAAGAAATTAAAGGAAGTTTATAGCTATGTAAATGAAGGAATTAGGATTCGATCACGAGCCTCGTGGTACGAAAGCGGAGAAAGGGATTCGCGTTATTTCAATCAATTAATGCAAAATAACAAAAGAAAGAGTACTATTAAAAAAATTAAAACCTCAGATGGTGCTATTTGCTGCGATGAAAAAAGGATAACTGAAGAAATCCGGAAGTTTTACAGCATGTTGTACAGTAAAGTAGAGTACGAGTGCTCGGATAATTGTTATAATAGTTTCTTTCAAGGTTAACCGAAATTGACTGAAAAATCTCGAGAATACTGTGAAGGATCTATAAGTAATAAAGAATGCCTAGAAATCTTAAAAGAATTAAAACAGAACAAATCACCTGGAAATGACGGTTTTTCTTCAGAATTTTATCGTACCTTTTGGCCGGATATTGGAGATTTAGTTAAAGATGCCTTGAATGAAGCATATAGATTAGGAGAATTAGCATCGTCTCAAAAACAAGCTGTAATTACGTTAATCGCTAAAGATGGGAAAGATCCCTTTTCACTGAATTATAGACCCATTTCCTTCTTAATGTCGATTATAAAATCTTAACAAAAATTTTGGCTAAGCGAATCAAGAAAGTATTAAATGAGATCATTATGGGAGATCAGGTGGGCTACATGAAAGGGAGGAATATTGGTGAGGCCATTCGCATTATAGATGATATTATTTTTCATACATCCCGTTACAATTTATCTGGTTTTTTGTTAGCTGTAGACTTCGAAAAGCTTTTGACTCAATTTCACATCAATTTCTTCAAAAAGTTCTGTCGTCATTTGGTTTCGGTCCATCCTTTCAAAAGTGGGTTAAAGTTTTATACATGAACACTCTAAGTTGTGTATTAAATGAAGGAGGGTCCACTGGTTATTTTAAAGTAGAAAGGGGAGTAAGACAGGAGACCCTCTTTCTCCGTACCTCTTTATCTTGTGTATTGAAGTAATGGCACACAAATTACGAATAGATAAATTGGTGGACGGAATTAATTTTGGAGATAAGGAAACTAAACTAGTACTTTATGCGGATGATATGACAATTTTTGTTCGCAATAAAAATCAATTAATAGGTTAAAAGTATTATTTGCAGATTTCGAAAAATTTCTGGACTGAAAATAAACAACGACAAGACTAAAATATTAAGGTTAGGTTTATGTCAACGTTTAGATTGTGATTTTGCTTTTGGCGAAATAGTTGACTTTCTTAAGGTTTTAGGGATTTTCTTTTCCCTCGATGAACACAAGAAAGAAGATCTAAATTATAAAGAAATCTTAAGTAAAATAAAAACACTTTTAAATTTTTGGAAGCAAAGGGATTTAACACTTATGGGTAAGATTCAACTATTGAAGGTGCACATTTATTCTAAAGTTCTTTATCGGGCGTCACTTACTCCTGTTCCAAAATGGGTTTATGATTCACTGGATGAATTAACTTTTGATTTCATATGGAAAGGAAAAACAGATAAAATCAATAGAAACACCATGTTTTTAGACTATAAGCAAGGGGGGTTAAAGATGTTAAATTTTTCTGCACAAGTTAAATCGCAGCGAATTATGTGAATTCAAAAACTTCTAAACAAAGATGAAGACATGAAATGGAAACAATATTTTAACTTTGTCACTGAACACGTGGGTGGAGATTTGATATTTTCATGTGACTATATACCAAGTTTATTAAAAGTGACAGCTCCACAATTTTATATGGATTTATTAGAAGATTGGGTGAATACGAGACATATAAGGAGTATAGACATTGGTGATGTGGTAATTTTAATAATAAACTTATTCGATATAAAGGAAGTTGTATATACGATAAGAGGTTGTATGACAAAGGAATTTACAAATTAAAACATATTTTGAAAACGATGGTAAACTAAAATGTGACAGGCATTTTATCGATTTAGGTGTTGAAGTAAATGAAATTGAAAAGATCAAGCACTTTTATGCCTGTTTACCAGTTTGTTGGAAAAATAATTTTAGAAAGGAGAAGAAAAAAATAATTCTGGAACTGATTTCACCTTGGGGAAGAAAACAACTAATATAGCTGATGTAAAATCAAAACAAATTTATGTACAATTAATAAAGAAAGATGATTTTAAACCTTTGGTTTTTGAGAGAATTGGAAGGAACTATGGTTTTTCCTGTAAGGAAATAGAAAACATATTTTTAAGACTAAGACAGTGTACACTTAACAGTCGATTAAGAGAGTTTCAGTTCAAACTTATACATAATATATTATATACAAACCATCACCTCTTCCGTTTTGGTCTTGTCTCGACTAACTTATGCTCATTTTGCGAAAAAGATGAAGAAACATATAAACATTTATTCTATACTTGTGAATTTGCACAATCAGTGTGGGGAATGTGCACGAGATTTTTAGACTTTGAAATACATAACTGTAGTTTGGAGGAAATTCTGTATGGGAAAGAGGAGAGAAATAAAGGAAAATATAAATTAATGAATCATGTTTTAATTCTTGTTAAATATGTGATTTATAGAAATAGAGAACTTAAAAAACCACCCTCTTTTAATGAAATAAAGAATAGTATAATAGGGGATAAAGTATAGAAGAAAGGAAATTGGCAGCAATGAGGGGAACTCTCACTATTCATTTTTCTTAATGGGAAAACCTGAGTATTAGACAAACAATTGGAACCCAGAGCCAGTCGTCCACCGGTTAAGGGGATAAGGATAAGGGAGAGGTCGGGTAGGGTAGGGTTAACAAAAAGAGAAAACTTTTCTCTCAGGACAACAGTATAAAAGAAGTATAAGTTGCTACATTGTTAAAACAAAATTTTTGGATTATACAACTGCATATGTTTTCTTTGAAAATATGAATTTTTGTTTCAAAAATGATGTATAGGAACTAACTATGTAAGTTTCTTTTGAAGCCGTTTGTAAGACAAAAATTTATACTGATTTTTAATGTCATCACATTTGCAGTGAGCGTTACATATGATGATTGTAATTTGTACTATGATTATAATTTGTTTCAAGAGAGAAAAGAATAAAAACTGACCATAAAAAAAAAAAAAAATAATTAGAACAATAACAATAACAGTTCGTTTGATATGGAACGACTGTAATAATATATTTGGCTTTATATCCATACCTAATCTAAGTTGGGAGGAGATATTTTTTGGAATAACATTAATTGATCAAGGAAAGGAGCAATTGGTAAATCACTTTTTGATTCTGGTAAAGTATTTGATTTTCATGGGAAGAGAAACGCAGGTTCAAAGAAGACGAATTGGAGGGGGGAAAATGGCATTGATGAGAAACTAAATTTCTCCTACCTCTGAGAAAAATGGGAAAACTAGGAAGTTTAAGCGAGGTAGAGGTGGAACGAAGTCAACATTGTAAAGAAACCTGTACCAAGGTAGAAGGGTGAGGGGGAGGGGGAAAGGAAATGGGGAAGGGGAGGGGGAGGGGGAGGTGGGATAAGTCTAAGTCCAAGCAGTTAGAGAGGAGGAAAGGAAAGGTTTTGGGATAGATCGTTGTTTAATAAAAGAAAACTCAAAATTTCAATTCTGTATAATAATATGTTGAGAAATATGAAACTCATTATTTTGTATATATTTTTTTTAAAGTATTCAGTCTCTTTCTGAAAAAAGAATTGTTTTGTTCTAGTTTTTGGGTTAAAATGAATGTATAGTGCGGTAATATCTTTCTATTATTGTGATATATTTTCGTCCTATACACTCTGATTGGGAAATAATGAACAATGAATTGTGTTGTATACTTGCATTTATGTTTGTTTATCAAATGATAAAAAAGCTTTGATATAATTATGTTGCAGTTTTGTATAAACTATGTTATGTAAAAAATAGAATTGGAGTTTTGAGAAATAAAATCAATGCATACAATTAGTCTATTTTTTCGGCGCGTCATACTTCATAGATCAGTGATCTGTTGAGCGAGCTAGGGTAACGTAACACCCAGTTTTGCTGAATAGCCAATCAAAGCGCGTGCAGTTGATATGCGTGGTATTTTCAAATACCTGTACACAAACTAAGTTGAAAACGCAAACACCAATGTCTGAAAATGACGTTTTCTTGGGAATTAGACAATGTGGATGCCTTGCAATGTGTCGTAAAACGTGATCTGAAATGTTCAGGTATCCGGATATCGAAGAAGAAGGATACACACAGAAATCACCAAGTACAAGTAAGTTGTAAATCTAATTAATAATAGGTCTACGGTAATAGTTATTGTGTGATTCTTGTGAGAGCGTGGTCCCAAGTGTGGAAATCCACGTGAGTACGAATATGAAATTCCGTTGCTTAGCTGTGTGCGACGTGCGTGCATATGCATGCCCCTATCAATGAGTATCATGTTGTTGTGTGTCGCAGTGCTGTAGTTGTGTGAGCTGTAATGTCAGGCCATGGATGGTGATATCATTGGTAGAGTCTAGGATTATCTCGAAAATCTGATATTGATACAGAAGTCAGAACTTCAGAATCAGAGTTCAGAAGCTTGTCTGTTGTCATTTGACATTTGATTTTGGGATTTTGACATGTTTGACAATGAATAATATTAATAAAAATATTCCCTTTCTTTGGACTTATCCCTTTAATTTAAGTTTAAAACTTTAATTAAAGGGAGTGGATCGTCAGTTTCCATGTGCAGAAGACCATAATTCGCTGACACCAGACTTGGTGGAAATACCATTTTAATGGGAGTACAAATCTGCACACAGCAAACCCCGGCCGCGGATATTTTTTTTACACGCTAGCCTGGCCATCTTCGCAGTAATACTCGTAAAAGTGCGCTGGTGGGAAAGCCTACATGCACATAAGCATGCACGTAGTTAGCTAGTGCAGCGTGCGGGTGAACGCGGTTGCTCGCTTTATTAGCTGATCATTCGTTCGTTCGTGTCCTTATATCAAGATTAATGTAAAGTCCCTAAATTAAATTCAATTAAGTTCTTGAATTCCATCGCCCGATGGCTGCGATGGCCGCCTCATTTACAAGGGCCACCTAAGTCTTCATCTGATGATTGCCATGCATGATCTACATGTATAATCATGGACCTTACTAGGTCCATGGTATAATGCACGCATGTAGGCTGCTAGACTCTAATATTAGTCGCTTCTATGGTATTTATCACAGAAATGGCCAGGCTAGCGTGTAAAAAAAAATTACGCACCCCGGCCGTAGGCCAGTCAAGAATTACCCCCTAATCTCTCAGAGTAGTCAGAGAGTCTTCGGGTGTCGAGAGAAAAGAAAAGCATTACATAAGGTCTAATGGTCATAAAACTGATGGCTAACCCTGGTGATTGACAACACCTGTTATTGGGTAAACACCAGAACGGTGTCGAATTCCCTAATGAGAACTGACTTCTAAAGCTAAAGTCTTCTATGTGTCTTTAAGTTTAAATACTTCGACTTTGCTAAACATAGGGTGCGTTTATCGTGTCTTGCCACTAGATATGTACATATCGAACCCCACTATCGAACCCTACTATCGAACCCCACTATACGAACGTGATTTTCGGGATGTCGCGTTTATCGTCTCTTCACGATTAAAAATAAAGGCCTTGTCTCTGCGCAGCTGCTTTGCGCCGTTTGACCCTGGAAGCGGATTAGCCTGGGAATGTCCATAGAGCTATATGGGAAGGTCCGATTTGTATGTGGGGTTCAAATTCAAAACAGCTTTGCGTTTATCGTGTCTCAGAAACGTGATTCTGGCTGTATATCACATTAAAAACGCACTTTTTTCGGCGTTACAATATGCCAATATCTAAAGACGTTTGAAAAAGGCTTTGCGTTTATCGCCTTAAAAAGTTGCCTGAAAGACGTTTGAAAACGCTGATTCAAGGCAAAAATTTGGTCGATAAACGCAACCTTAGTCTTCATGGTGTTAGAGAGTTGAACTTATAATTTAAATAACGTCATCATATCAGTATTTTTAAATGTAGACTAGACTCTAGCTAGTCTACCCTTAGTTTTATGGTGAAGACTGAAGAAAGAAGTCAAATAAGTGAAATAACAAAAAGTAGAAAATAGACATATTAAATCAGTTCAGTACATTGATGTAAGTGCAGCATCCATGGTCATGTAGACCAGATCATGTTCCAAGAAATTTTGCATGAGTCATACTCATACTAGTGGATCTCTTAGTAGGACTCATATTTAATGCTTTTTTCTTCAGAAACTATTTAAAGCCCCACTGCACTATTTGTAGCTACTTGCTCCTCTAAATAGCAAACAATGCCTAAGCGGTGCCCGTTGGTTCCCATGATCCCCTTTTTCTTATGTTAATTGAGAGCTGAGATAACCACCTGTCAGTGACCACACTTGGAGGTCTAATCCCTCCTGGCCAAACTGGTGCAGACAGGCTTTAAAGGTACTACATGTACATGTATGTCCCAATTGCAGGCCAAAAAAATGAAAAGGTTAAATTCCAAATTCCAACGGCATTTGAAAGATAATTTAGAACTTCCCTTAAAGAGAAGGTTCATTGATCTTAAAAACTTACTTTATTGTCATTATTGCAAAGGTGACACTTTGATTTGACAAGGTTATCAAAATTCAATGCTTGGAAACATTCGAAGTAATGATTATTATGAATTACAAAACGCTTAAATACAGCCCGGCATAGCACCTGAAATGCTCTCCGATGGCTGCTGAGATGTGTGACGTCACATGTTGAACATGATTTGCACAAGCAGACGATGTCCCATGACATCTTACACATTTTCAGTGCCTGTTTCGTCATCTTCTCTTCAGTTATTTCTGTTACTTCACTACCGTCAGGCTAAATGTTTAATCTATTGCCTCACTCTAAACCCCGCATGGTATTATTTTGATGAAAAATGCAGCGATAAAAAAATAAAGGAACCTTTCGCTTGTAAACAAAATAAGACGCCATTGTATTTTCAGCTGCATACACCGCGGTATGTTCGGCGTTTCAAGAGGGAACAAATGCGTCCATGCTATCATTCCGGGGTTTAAATTTGAAAGTGTGGTTTCTTTGATTGTTCATTAACCCCTATCCTGTGTATTTACAAATAAAAGAATTTAGTTATCAGAATCGGTTTCATATCCCTTTTGAATGGTGTAAAATTCCATCACATTTTTATACACTAAACTCATTATAATTTGAGAAATAATAGCATTGCAATTATGTTCATTCTTTATGGGATGTCGTCTGCTTGGGCAGGATTGGTTCATATTGTGACGGCATTAAAACATCGTTATTTTCTGGCGAATCTCTCGCATATCCCAGATGCTATGGAGGTGGTTTTATTTGTATGTTTATAAATCACCCGATATGTAGTTGACCTAAAAAGTGTACGATGGCCATTTGTTAGCTTACTAGTTTCTAGTAATACGTTATTTGCCATATTTGTGATTTTCTTTGAACCCGCACTTTAAAAAAGGGGGCTTGAAAATGTCTTTAAGTGGGAAAATAAAGTCTATTACATGTAGTAATAGTTGTCGAATCGACTTAAGTGCTACCAAGTCAGTAAGTAATAGTCTGATTTTCAGATCATTGTACTGAATGGTCGTACGTTTTGTGCTGCGCAAAGATTCAATCAGTTTAATTTTGGCCATTACAAGAAGTGGGTTATTGATGTAGACAAATGCTCATGTACCCTTTACAGCTCATTTTAAGTATGTTATTACCAAAGAAGAAAAAAAAGCCATTCAGTCACTCAATAGTGCCTGACAGTGAAGTCTAGCAAGTAAACAGGTTTCCTTGCATAATTTGAATATTAGGACACTGCTAACATTTAAATTTCACAGAAAGGACATACATGACATATTCATAGTTCCTGCAAAGTTCTACAGAATCTGATGTTGGCTGCAAAAGGGACATAGTATCTTAAAGATAATTCATCATTTGAATTTTTCTAAAATTGTTTTCTCTACAGTACACTGACTTCTCATTGTTTGTAGTTTAGCAGGATCTCTTCAAATATTTCCCTCTCATTCAAGTCATACATCCCTGGTCATATATGCCTGTTAGTGTTACTATTTATTAGTAAAAACTAATTCTTCAAATGAAATTTAACACATTTCTCATTATTTTCTCTCTTTTTTAAGGATATGCATGCATCTCCCTTGTTTGGTAAGGCATTACAGTCTTATGAGCTGGTAAGAGATGAGGACTCTGGATGTCATGTGCCCAGGTAAGGAAGACATTGAAAAATCAATACGTGTTGGCTAATTTTGTAAATTAATGATAAGAGATCTTGATGTGTAATGTTTATTACATTTACATGTAGTACCTGTATTATAATAGAAAATGTAGTCCTTTTAGCTTTGGATTGCTTGATTTTTTTTTTTACAGGTTCTTATTGGAGTGTACAAAGTTTCTTGACAGTCATCTGGACATGGAAGGCATATTCCGTATCTCTGGTTCCAAATCCAGACAACGAGAGTTACAGGTTAGCATATAATATACAGATGTAGTTGAATAATTGAACAGGAACTTTGTGCTTTATTTTTTTTTAAAGAAAGAAATTTATGTATGTATTCAATGTATGAACAAAATTATTATTTCTGTGTGGTAAATGGGTATACAATACATGTATGTCAATCTGAACTTTATAGTTCAGGCTACAAAGTAATGTGTTCTTTTCACCAGATCTTCTCAAGTGAAAATTATTATTTCTTTGTGAAAAATGGTTATTTCTTACCCTTAGAAGTATTTTTTTTAATAATATGTTTTATCTTTTATCTTCTCTCTCTCTTATTTTTTCTCATCACTTGTCCTTCAGAAAAAACTAGAGAACGGTTCTTGCATTCCTCATGATGCCAATCCAGCAGATGTGTGCAGTCTCTTCAAACAGTTCTTCCACACCCTCCCTGAGCCACTCATTACACCTAAACTCCAGAGTGCCTTCTACAAGTGCTCACAGATAGAAGACATTGCAGAGCAGCGATGGGTCGTCCTCAACATCTGCCATCTCTTGCCATCACTCAATCTTCAGACCTTGCGCTTCATCACACTTTTCCTACACCGTGTTGCCTCGAGGTCAGAGAAAAACCGCATGGATGTATCCAACCTTGCCAAGGTGTTCACACCCAACTTCTTTGGGACATTTACAGCCCTTGATAAGAAAAACCCAGAGAAGATGATAGGGTTACAGACAAGTATGGTTAGTTTGATGATTGAAAATGCTAAGCTAATTGGTGAGGTCCCTGACTGGATGATAGAGAAGATTGCAGGTCATAACCAATCCAGAGAGTACCTGGATCGTCTCACATCAGAGGACGAGCTTGAAAAGAGCGATGATAATCTAGAAGAGAGTGGAAGACTATCTAGACGACGTAGGAGGAAGAGTGGAACATCATTCCAAGGTACATCTTATTTTTGTACACTGTATTATTTGCAATTCATGTAAAGTGTAGAGACCAAGGCAATAGTTCATTATGCTCAGCTGCAATTCACTCTTTTCGGTGTGTGTGTATATCTACTTGTTTCTCAGATGAACAAAAATCATTTCTTAAAGGCCATTATATGACTTTAAACAAAATGTTAAGCATTTGATTGAAGGGTTGCAACGTGAATTTGATTTAACAGTATGCATTGACTATAATCATTACATACATGTAAGCATACTTCAAAATAATCCCCTGTCAACTCAACTTGCCTAGATTACATTCTGTGGTATGAAGTAGAATATTGCCAAATTTTAAGTGAATCATCTGTGAATTTGATCTTTCAAATAAGAAGTTCTAACATCCCCCCTATTCACTGAATATGGCAATTGGCAAACCCAAATTACTGGTCCCTTGTTATTTGATGTTGTTATTTAATTGATGTGAATGAAATTAGAAGAAATGAAAATGGAATGCATTTGGGAATCATGATTCTAGTGATATCAAATTGTGGCTTCATGTCAGGTAACTCACTCTAATATTTTCATTACTTTCCATAGTGCTAGTGAATGGTCTTGGACACAGCTTAGGCATTCTGAAAACAGGATCTTCAACAGAGTGCATCTTATCTACTGCTACGGATACACATAATAGTGAGTAATTCTGAGTACTTCAAATTTATATATTGCCAGTTTTGTATTCTGAATGTGCTGACAAGATGTACATGTACAACAATCATCCAAACAAAAATTAATTGGAATCCTCTTGGAATTTCACTCCATAGAAAGATGGTAATCCCCTCCCCTGAAATGCATTCAGAGAAAAATTAATAAAATCTTCAAACTGAAACGGCGTTAAGGCATAAATATCATGTAACAGCCCTTTGCAGTATAATTGGATGGCTTTCCCAGGCGTGGTGATAGGGTGCAATTAAAACCCGAAAAGTTGTAAAAAGCTTTTGAATTTCGAGTCCCTGTTCGAAGAGAGGAGCAAAATTCATCAAAAATTCACCTTTGCGTTTCTCCCTTATTTTAGCACCAAAGATCATGAAAATTTTAGAGCACATACAGTGTGATGATATTATTATCTGAATCAATTTTCATTCAAAACTGTTAGGCATTATTAAAGATATAGGTATCTTTCTGTTTCAGAGGTTGGTGAAAAGAGGCTTCGTTTTTTTCCAGACATAAGTCTGGGACAATATGAATTATATGCAATTTACATTAATTAACATTTTACTAGACTTTAAACTCCAGTCTCACTCTCTGCGCAGTTTCGTGTTGGCGAAGTTAGTAGTTTTGTGTAAAAGTGCTTTCAAAACTAGGGGAAGATTCATGGAAAGACTGGAAACTACAACTATATCGCTATTGCGTGCATACCATATATGCAAAATGCATCATCGATCAACTGTTTTTACGCTATGGCTGCTGCAGTCCAGTAAACTCGATTGAGTTACAGTTGCAGCAACTCCACGATATTTTCACAGTACCCATACCAATTTATTTATAAGTCCTAATTTGTGAGTTAGAGTTACAGCTTAGCTGAAACTCTTTCGTAGCGATTTAGCATCAACAAGTTGTTTATTTTATGCGAATTAGGCTTCAAGGACGAAAGCTTTCGCACAGTTAATTGTACCCTAGCCCGTTCCTGTTCCTATCGCACTGACTTATTATAAAATTTCTTGTCATTTCAGCGGAGTCACCAAAAATCATGAAGCGGAAAGCCAGTGAGGATATTGGCAGTGCATTTACTTCCACTAAAAGGTAGGATATACATAAACTTTCACCTCCCAAACTTATATCTACAATCTCTCATTGTCCTTTTTTCTCTCAAGACAAGGGATTTTTCATTAATTTTTGACAAAATAGCAATGTTAATTACTCTAACTGTCTGTACCATGTTTGTTTAGGAATACTTTTGAAAATGTGAGTATTTTGTAATGTGGACTCATGAACATGTAGGCGTTTCTTGTTTCAGAATTAAAGCAAAACTATTCAAAGGAAATTACAGGTCTAATTATGTAAATCTAAATTCTAAATATCCATGTTTTGTTCACTGTACAGGAAAGCTTTGCTGCACAAGATGACAACAGATCCTCAGTTTAGCAAACCTGGTCTACATCTTCATAAGATTCATCATCAAGGAACACCTAATCAACATTCTCATCCAGCTCTGGGTGAAGCAGGTAAACCCTCATACACTTGGCTCAGAGTGGGCTGAGGAACGGTCACCCTCTGAACTGTTCAGTATCCCTCTCATTACAGACTTGGCTCTGTGAAGCAGACAGTTAAAAGTGATTTGATGTTCTGTCAAGGGTTAGGAATGGAATATCTGTTTTATATGAATGATGCAAAGCACTAACACAAAATAAATTTTTCATTTTGAAACTCAAATCGTAGGGATGAAGAGTATAGTAGAATTACTCTCAAGATGCTGTATCCTGAGGTGGTAGATGTAACAATGACCAGTTTTAACAGAACCATCCTGTTTTTAAAGAACTTAACTTCTAATAGAAACAATTGACAGTATATTTCTTCTTCTTTTTTATAGTAAACTACATAGTTTTAGGAGACAGATATATGACTGTTTTTCATTTTTTTTGTTATACAGCTGTACCTTGATGCATCATTCTTTTTTTACTCGTGATCACAGATGCTGTCACAGCAGATGGTGAGACACTCTTCAGGTATGGTACGCCATCCATTGTGTATGCTGATGATTCCCTTGCTGGACACACCCCTAGCAGGCTGGCTGGGAGAGAGATGGTCTCCAAAGGACATGACAGGTGGCAGGAAACACCCAAGAGCAAACTCAAAAGATTTAAGGAACTCAGTGCAAGGAAACTAAAAAGGTAAACACAAAGAATTATGAATAGAAGTTCTCTCTGATATTCTAAGCTTTTGTACTGTTAATTTTATGAATATGTCAAATTTGTGACAATCTGTTAAATAAAATATGTATTATAAAAAAAACATGTCTTGTTCTGATGTGTTCTTTAATAATGTATATATTTGTAATTGACATTACAAGAGAAGTTGATGTACGAGTAGTATTCATGTACTTGGTTTTTATTTGGTGTTTAAGTTGACCATATGATCAGATTCTGGAGCTAAAATGTCAGAATTTTGCCCTTTTGCATAAAGATGTTTCATGTGTGCTAACTGAGGAATGAAAGTTTTACAAACATTGATGTAAAATATTGTTCTACTCTTTCTCATCTACTCTCTACTCTGTTTTTGTTTCTCTCTCTGTTTGTTTGTTTCTCTCTGTCTCACTCTCTCTCTCGCTATCTCTCTCTCTCTCTATCTACACAGGAGATCCGTGGCACTTAATCTGGATGGAGAGCCATTCAGTACAAAGTCTCCTAAAGCAAGCAAGGTAAGACCTCTGCCTTATGTGTCAAAGCATGACTTTGATTAAATGAATACTCCTTTCAACACTAAAATACCTTCATGAAAATATCACAGTAAAAGTATATCTATGAGTATAATGCAATAATTTGTTTTGTTTTTGTTATGCCTCCGCTATAAAGTAGCCGGAGGCATTATGTTTTCGGGTTGTCCGTCTGTCCGTCCGTCTGTACGTCCCGTTCTCGTGATCGCGTTATCTCAAGAACCGATTGATGGATTCCCGCCAATCTTGGGTCGTGTATGTATCTTGCAGAGCCAATGAACTGATTAGATTTTGGGGTCACGAGGTTCAAGGTCAAAGGTCACAGGGCTCATTATGTATGCAAAAATAGCTTGTGATCGCGTTATTTCAAGAACCAATTGATGGATTCCCGCCAAACTTATGTCATGTATGTATCTTGCAGAGCCAATGAACTGATTAGATTTTGGGGTCACGAGGTCAAAGTTAAAAGGTCATGGGGCTCATTACGTATGCAAAAAAAGCTTGTGAACGTATTATCAATAGAACCGATGGATGGATTACTATCAAGCTCAGGACTTGTACATGTATGTATCTTGCAGAGCCAATAAACTGATTAGATTTGAGGGTCATGAGGTCAAAGATCAAAGGGTCATATGTGTATATGAAAAATAGTTTGTTATCACGATATTCTGAGAACCTGTTTAATGGATTACATTAAAACTTGAATTTAAAAATGTGCTTCTGTTTTGGTTTGTAAAATCGCTCTATGGCGGAGGCATCATTTTCGACTGCGCGCAGTCGAAGGTCCATCTAGTTAGATCTGTATGAAGGGAGTTTTTTTTTCTTTCTTCAAAACTACATTTTGTGATTAACTTTGTATACATTTTCTGTACAAAATACTTCCCATAGTATAACTGAGACATGTGTATGTTGAATTACTTTCAGACACAAGGAAACAAAAAAGAGGAAAGCAAAGATGTTGGTTGGAGACTAGCTAATGCTTCACCACCAGATGGAGGCCTAGACACCATGAAGCTCTTTGAACATCCAGTCCGACCAAGTCCAAACTTTGACAGTCCCAGCCGGGCTCGTAGACACATCAAGACTCCTAGCTCTCCAGCCATACTCCTGACTGGGGCTTCCCCAGTTCTTTGCCGATCTACAAGGCTCCACACATCAGATAGTGAGAATGATATGTGTGGTTCCATGAAACCTATAAGATTCTCAGCTGGGGATTCCCCTAGGGTAGTAATTGTAGATACCCAAGCTAAGGCAGTAGCATCACCAAAGGTTGTGGTGGTTGACATAACTATGGTAAGTAATTCAAACCTTACTACGGAGTATGTAAAGAAACAACAGGAGCATGCCTCCCAGTTGATTGGTAGTAAGTTGGGGAAGGAGCGAACAAGTCCATCCATCCATATTCCTGATAGCACTAGGCAGAAGATCAAAGTAGCTGAGATGGTATATACAACCAAAGGCTCAACAGAAGATGAACATCTCCAGGAGACAGTAGACCACACTGTAAAGCAAAGTTCTTCTGTAGATCATGTCCCTGCTAAGAAAATTACACCATCTATGAGTCAGATGAGTCTTTCTAGTGTGCTCTCTGGAATCAGTGTCAGTAGCTTCAAATCAGAGTTCAGTCAGTTTGGGTCAGAGGCATCCGAGAAACAACCTACAACCACTTACATGGAAACAGACATCTGTTCTCCATGTGTGTTTGAATGCAAAGATGATACCATGGTGGCCACTGGAGATCCCTCAGAAGACTGTTCGGACGGTATGACTCCAGTGGAAACAGAAAACCCTCAAGATACAACGGTTGTTGCAGGAAATGCACCTGTAGAAGAAACCCATTTTGATGGTAGTCAGATGACACACCCTGGAGAAAATCAACCAGAAATAAAGGACATCCGAATCTCAAAGGAAACCTTGAGCAATGAAGGACACCCTAATGTTATGTATAGACCAGACACTGGAAAGGGTACTATGTCTAAATCTGAATCAATTGATAGTGGAAAGGGTTGTTCAATGGAAGACCTCCATGTTGCTGCTACAGATGGGAAGCCAGAAAGACAGCCATCTAAGGTTCCAAGCAAGCAAGACAGCATTGATGCCGGTGTAGACGATGAAGGTAGCGAAGAGGAAGAAGAGATGAAGAAAGGAATATATATCAAGCATACCGATGACTCACACATAGTACTAAAGGAGATGCAGGATCAAAGTGATACTGGTGACCAACACGGAAATATGAACAGAGTGGCTATTGAGGAGAATTTTGAAGGAAACAAAGGAGAAGCTGATGAATTACAAACTTACAATAGTAGTGAAAGATATGATGCAAATCATGCAAGTGATAAGGCTAAGGTTTTAAGCTCTGCAGATAGCAAGGTTAGCAAAGATGACATATTCAAGGTTCCCCACAGTGTTGATAATAATGTGAGTGAAAGTGACATGCAGAACTTGATAAATACTGCCCTCAAATCAGATATGAAGAAATCCATAGGAGTCAATCCAAGACCCTACCCATACAGGGTGATCAGAAAGGGAAAAAGAACAAGAACTCAAGCATCGTCAAATCTAACATTCAACTCTTTAACTCATTTTCTACGAGTGACCGAGACTTCAATGTTAGTGCTCTGGGTGGTGTGAGAAAGACAAGAGCATGTAGTCAGAAGGAAACACGATCAGTCACCAAACCTCTGACACCATTGACTAAATCAACAAGTATGGACAGTGGTATCTCTAATCTTCAGGCTACTGGGCATCCAATGTCAACAAGAAGCAAAGACTTGAACGACTCATTCTTGACAGCTGTTGGGAGTAAAGCAACTTTGAAGATTCTCAGTTCTTCCATGGAGAACATCTCAACCCCAAAAGAAGAACATACTGCTTCAACATCCAATCAAAGCCGCCCTATTAAAAGTTCACAGTCCATGCTTGACATCAGTACCCCAACCTCTGTCAACAAGCCACCTATGATACGTCCTATAAGGAATGTCAGATCTATGCAGAGTGTTTCCACACCCAGCAACAAAGAGAACCCTCAACTCCAGCATCCATCAGAAGAAGGCGTCCCGTCTCCCAAGGCCAAAAGACGGCTTTCCAAGACAGTGATTCATTTTCCAAACTCAAGAGAGAGAAGGCTTTTGAGGTGATGGAAGAAGCGTCCAGCCTACCTCTTGTCAAACCACTCGGAGATAACAACTCACCACAGCTGCACAGGACCAGAAAACCAGCTCCTTTGGATCCAAGACTAGCAACACCTCTCACACCTGTCCATCCTGCACAGCGTGTGAGACTTCGTACCCCTGGTAGTAGGAAACCAGTCAACATCAAACACAGATCACCTGTCAAACCAGTCAAGAGACTTGTCAAGTCTCCTTCTCCTGCCAGATCCAAGGGTAGACACCAGACACCAGAGAGGGATAACAGGACCCCTAAGAGATACCCAAGATCTCCAAGGAATCCTTTAGAGACAGCATCACCCCATGGTAGGAGGCAGAGGAGTGCCGTTCCTGTACATGTCCAAGATGAATGGGAGCTCTAAGACACAATAGAAGAAAGAATTATTGTCAATCTGCATGATTGTATGGAATCTAGATATAGCATATTTAGCCTCATGTATACATATTTTTCCATTAATCTCAGAAACTATGAGAGTTGTAATAAGAAAAAGTTTCATTTTTTAGGGGGGAGGGGGTAGGGCTTACACAAACTCATGAAATTTAACATAAGAGAATGTAAGTTCTTGGTATTATTTGCAACAATCTCATCAGTACCTGTACATTTGATTTAAATAACATCTCTTGATGTCTAATTGCTAGTGATGTGTAAAATTAAACCAATGTTATAATTATGTTATGATTGAATACCCGGTATATGGTCATTGGTGCTTTAACTGCCTTGAACTCTCTGATAGATTAACAGTACTAATTTGTGACCTAAATTGTACATTGTATATAGAAGACAAATTTGTATATATTCAATTCCATTCCATCCCTGTATTAGCATATATATTTTGAAGACTTTTGCTTCATCCAAATGTTTTGATACTGTATGTCTTGTAAATATTGGTATACAAAAGTTTGATGACAATCATATGTATCAGTTTCACCTAGGTCATGGGTGGCAAACCTGCGGCCTGAGAGCTCTTCTGGTGCGGCCCGCGGAGCATTGAACAAATAATTATAAAAATAGCTCATGAATGAAATGAGGCCCGCATAGCAGCGATGAAATAGGGTAAAACATTTACACACAGCTATCTCTATTTCCATAATTTGTTTTCATCATTCACAACATATTGACTCGTTACGTGGTTGATACAAAACTCCTCAAATTCCCTCTCATTACATTACATCAGGTAACAACATTAATATCACTCGCCGTGTTAATTTCAGTTTGTAATTTCCACACACAGTAGCGTTTGTAAATATACAAATGATGTGAATCAAGAAATATGTTTGCAAAATTGCAGGTGTGTACACGTATTGCATGAGTGTGGGGAGAAGACTACCTACGGCCCACCAAGTTATGCCAATCGTTAGCTGTGGCATGCAAGCTTTAAAAGGTTGGCCGCTCCTGACCTAGGTGTTGCACCACCATGAAAATTTTGTGGAGTGTGTAAGGATTCGTGATGGTTGATGGAATTAATCAAAGTATGTCAAATCATGGTATAAAATTGCACTTTGTCAGTACGTAATGTAAATGAGGCAAAGTATGAATATGGAGAGCGAGTTGAAATATTATCAGGGCTCTTTAGTTTGCCGTATTTCAACTCTTGATGGCTATTTACTGTAGATTGTGCAAACTTCTTATGAAACAAATTATACCCATTTTATTAGGTGAGAAATTTCACTTGCCACTTGGGCCTCAAGGTCAACACTTTATACCTGATTTTGTTTGGTCAATAGCATCCAGGCAACCTCTTAATTTGAGCCCTGCCTGACCTATTCACTTACTTTTAGAAATAAAGACCAGAAGAATAGGTGATCGTAATTGTAGCAATAGACCCAAATTAGACACAATAGAGTAACACTTTAGGCTGTTCCATATGAAACTCCCAATGATAGGACTGGGACTTAAGAGATTATATTCTGTTTGATTAGTTTGATGTGAGGTTTTCATGCACTTTTAGTTTACCGGTAGATATTTTTCCTAACATTTGTTACACTGTTTCAATTAATAAAAATCAGCTGTGACTTCTCATCACAGAATGCAGTTTTGAAGGAGATGACCTGTTTTGACAGAGTATAAATGACAGATACTAATGGGTTCTACGGCCGAGGTGAATACGTATTTGCACTGACAAACAGTCGATAGACATGGTGAAGGATGCAGAATTGTATTACTCTCCTGATCCATCAAAATAGAGAATGCTGATTGTAAACCTTTCGTTGTTTGGCTTGTCATGCTTATTTCTTGTTATTAGTATTGATCATAAGGATTAGCTTCTTACTAAAGAAAGAAAAAGGTGTATAAAACCTTTCCTGTGTTATTTCATTTACAAGAATACAATAATTGTCTAACATACATGTATATGGCTTACTTATTACTTGCAGTATGGTTACTGTAGTATTGATGAAAAAAAACAAATCTATGAAAATAATGTTGATTAATTATTTTTATGATGACTTTTGTAATTATGGTGCATCAATTCAAAGATAGTTATATGTACATGTACCATTTATTTTCATACAAGAAAATTTGCAAGTTCATGTATGGAAAAACAAAACAACTGTTATCCTGTATTTCACTTTATTTAGATTCTGTATCTTGATTCACAAAGCTTAGAATATTGAATGTGTTGTAAAACCTAAATGAATTTAAGACATGCATTGTACCGTATGTGCTATCAGAATATTTTAAGAAACATGATTGAAAAAACAAGCAGCTAGTACAAACTGTATATTTTAATTTTGGGGGCACGAAAATGAAGTCCTTGTTTATTTGGCTACTGGTGTCTTTTGTACATGTTCTATACAAGAATGTGGGTATATAAAATGTATATGATCAAAAGGTGTAAGGAACTTAGGATCATTTATTGACAAATGTAATAATTTGGAAACAATCTTCAGTACAAATTTTGTTATGTACCTATGGTAGCACATTTATATTTTGTTGCTGTGTATGTCACAATGGACAGTGTTAAAAAAAAATTTTAAATTACATGAATGTTTCTACTTTTTTTGTCCTTTCTTCATTTTGTTATAGATGTATACACAAAGGAAAGAACATTTTGAAACAAATTGTAGAAGAAAAGAATAGTGACAGGGATGGATATGTTCGGAAAGCCAAAGAAGAGGAAGAAAGAGGGAGGAGAGAGAATTGTATTGTAACCCAATGATGGAAAGAAAACAGCTCCCCAAATAGATAATCGAGTTTAGATGTAATTGGGGAAAATGATAGGAAGAGAGAGAGAGAGATGGAAGAGTAGGAGGATAGAGAGGGAGAAAAAAAGACAGAGAAACATGTACATGTAAAGATACTAAGTTGTAAATGTGTAGAAAATGAGAAAGTACAGGGTATGTGTGATAGAAAGCCAGATACACAGCAAAGAAAAAGGGAGAGAGAGAGAACATAGCCAAGTGAGTAACAAGATAGAGAGAGATATACAAATATGGAGAGAGATAAATTAAAGGGGAAGAAAAGTTGCAGTAAAACATGAAAACAGAATACAAAGATGGAGAAGTTGGTTAAATTTTGTAAGTAAAGTCTCTATGTATATAATAAAAATGACAATTTGATGGTGATTACAGTCAAAACAAGAAGTCAATAACATATCTCCAAAGGTCAAATGCAACTTGACCATCAAGTACATCAGAGGACTTGCGGTTTCATCTAACTGATCTTTATGCAAGAGACCCCATTTGAGAAAGAAAAGAGGAAGGGGGAAGGGCACACTCAATTAGTGATATAGAGAGATGCCAAACTAGTTAACCCATTAGCAACTAGAGATTTTGTAAAAATGGCCTATTACTCACTAGAAGATGTTGCAATATTGCTCTGATTTTTACATTGTTCTGAACAATATGAAACATGCACTATTTTTCTATGCAGAATCCTACTGTAGACATTGTAAGGATTACGCACGTATAACATTATCACGGTAGACCCTAGAACGGATACTATAGCGCATTGAAAACGGATAGGCGGTTCAGTGAGTAAAAGGAGGGGCGGTTTCGGGCGGTTTAGTTGCTAAAAGGTTAAAAGAAGTAAGAAAATGCAGAATATGCATCATTTTTTTGAGCCAGTGGTTGTCACACAATATCATGATACAATATGCATCACTACAGCTACCGGAACTTAAAGCCCAAGTCCACTCCAAAAATAACTTACTTTCAATAGAACCAGAAAAATCAGACAAACCAATCAAAAAAAGTTTGAGCAAAATCGGATAACTAATAAGAAAGTTATGAATTTTTAATGACATGAAAAACTTTGAAAATCACTACACAAATTGGCAACTCACTCATGAGTCTGTGACGTATGGTCCTCACTATCCACTAATTATTTTGTTTATATTGATAATATAAATTTCCTATTTTCACCCTAAGAATCTTATTTCTTCACATCAGCATCCAAGTTAGATTGTTAGTAATATTTTGTTAGTGTGGATGCACACATAAAGAGTAATTTTTGTCCAGTTAAATCATAAAAAATCGAATTTTGATAAACTTTTTATATAAAAATCAATAATTATGAAATACAATATTCAGAAAATAGTATCAATTCTTCAAAATTCATAAAAGTTTTTGGGAAATGTCATGCACGCAATATGATACAAATCATATAACCTGGGCAAATTAGGCATGGGGAAATCAAGTTTTGGGGGACTGATAAACAGGGAAATTAATGGGATTAAACTATATAAAGCAGTTGATAAGTTGTGAGGACATGACGTCACAAACTGATAACCATCTTGGCAATTTGTGTTGTGATTCTCATTGTTCCATAATTTTACATACTTTTTCAAAAATTCATAACTTTATTATTAGTTATCCGTTTTTGCTCAAACTTTTTTTGATTGGTTTGTCTGATTTTTCTGCTTTTATTGAAAGTCAGGTATTTTTGGAGTGGACTTGCCCTTTAAGCTCCATTCAATGTTGACAGAAGCAATAGAGAATATATTTTCACAAAGCACAAGGCAGTTTATTGAGTAGCCAATGAGTATGAACAATCACAATTTCTTTGCCTTCACTGCTAAAAACATATCACAATATTTAAATTACAGTATACATGAATAACCAAATACACATTCGTATTCTATTACATGTATGTTAAAAATGTAAACTGGATACTGCAAAACAACAGGGTCTTCTGGCTCACATTACCTTTGAAATACAATATAACAAAAACATGTGTTCTAATCTTGCCCTGACCTTCTACACGAACTGGCAAAATTTGAATAAGTTAAAGAGAATTGTATGACTACCGAATTTTCAATATAGTTTCATTGACACTAAAGAATAGAGATTCATTTCAATTTCTTCACAACGAAAGTGTAAAAATAAACTAAAAATGATAAACATTCTTACTAGATTTTAAACTAACAGTATGTTTTACAATATAGCCCCCCAGAAAAAAAGTTAACTTCACTCGTACCTCTTGGTTGATTTGATGTTACCATTATTTGGTCTTCGTACACTCCTTTATAATTTCCTCCCCAAAATGAGAGTTCAAACAGATATTGTATTGCATTGCATTGTTTTATATTCACCATTTACAGATATGAAATGTTTAGACTTTACATGTTGTCACTCTGCACAAAAATACAATTGAATGTTGGCCAAATTACATGTAATAGCTGTTTGTAATGACATGATCACTTCCTTGCACATGATTCAGTAACACTACTGCTGATTATTCTACATTATATATTATGTTGAGAGCCAGAGAGACGTTTTAAACTTGTATGCTTTAACACAGACTTAGTGCCCTTCTGGCTCTCAACAGACAATATCACAGCTCAAAGCAGCCATGTTAAAGCCCTTGCAATTTGAGTCAAAATAGTTGACTGGTTTATAATATATATTCCACATTTATACAGCCCCAAATACACCGACGATATCTCTAAGCGCTTTACAGATGTATTATAGACAACCATTGTCAACCTCTTCATGCATACATCAATGACAAATAACTACGATTTGTATTTTAAATAGCTTCTAAATTGAAAAAATTTTGTGTCGTGAAAATAATTCCTTATTATCAGTTCATAACTAAATTCATTACATTACAGGACTGCTGAATTTGCAGTAATATGTATAGAATAGATACATGTAGGGTGATACTTGATACACAATGTCTGAGTAGATATAATGGGGTCAAATATAACTTTAACTTCTTTCAAGAAGTTGAAATTAAAAGGTTCTACATGTGTTTAATGTTAGAAAACAGAGTTTTTCTGATAGACACTAACAATGGAACTTCATCTTATAAAAAAGAAAAATATAAGGGGAAACGGTGTCTGAAAATTGCAATGTTACAAAACACATTGCAACCTCATTAATGTATTTGGAGTTGTTAACATGTAACTGGGGGGCATTTCATCAACATTTGTCCACCGACAACTGTCGGGGCCGACTAAATTTGACCAATCAGAGAAAATAGTGTGACAATAAAATTGTCGGTAAATGATATTAGTTCGACTAATTGTTTCATAAAGAGAGGTTACTTTGCAGTTTGTTGTCATCTACAAATATGGCTGGTATAGTGGGTACATTGCTGAACAGGACAAAAACACAATGGATCACATAGAATATATGTACACATGGATTGATAGCAACATTTAGTAATACACTTACTATACAAGTTTCATATCAGATATAAATTTATACATATCATGGATAATACAAACTACTTTCAAAATGTCTCCAAACACTACACCACCAACCATGTGAGCTAAAATAACTTTAAAGTTAAGTCTAAAGTTGTGTTTTAAGCATTCTGAACTACCAACAGTGTGATTGGAATATCAATAACGGCAATATGACAAGTTCACCTCTTGAAAAAACAAAATAACCATTGACTTGGACAGACAGCACAAACTATTATGGAACCACATTGGAAAATTGAAAGTCCTGAGTAAAATTTCAATCTTCTTTGCATACTCTTGTGAAAGAATTAAGAGAGCTCACTGGTAATTTCAAATTTCGCTATACACTATCTGACATTGCATGGTTGATCAGGAATAGCTTACCTGACTAGTGGGAGTGGTAAAGGAGACATTTTGAAGCATTTCACAATGGAAAACTAAATCTAATATTCTGGAATAATTGAGTTTACTCTAACTGCCCAAGTGCCATTAATTGTTTAAGAACCTTAGTCTGACTTGTTTCTCTGATCTCACCAGCTAAGAACATCTCATCCACAACTGAGTATACCTTGTAGAAATTGAAGACTAAATCCAGCTCACAAACATTGTGGAAATACTCATTCAACACCTGAAAATTGGGAGACAGAAGAAGTGGCAAAGGTTGCATGAGAATATTTGAACTTACAAACAAATGAGATGTTGGAGCTACTTATATTAGAGATTTAGACTTTAAGCAAATCCAGTATGAAAAATGTAGAAAGAAGAATTAAAGACACAAAACCAAGTAAAATAGTACAAAACAACATGAATTACACAAAATGTGATAAACTAATGTACAGATAGGAGCTTATTATTCTTTCATGGTTTCTCTTATATCTGGTATAAAAATAAATAAAAAACTGTTTTGTATAGTCATTCATATAGCTCAGCTAATAATGTTCTGTTCAAAATGCAAAGAGGATCGTCCCTACAGAAAGATCTTTTAATAGGCTACTTAAACTATAATGATGTTTGCATGAGCTATGCACTTTGTTTTAATATTTTGAAAGGTACTTCCCAACATGAATTTATATACTTATAATACTTGTCTAGATTTGTAATAAAAATATAAGCAGCACAGAACTGCCTACCCAACCACAAGTACATGTACAATTATTTGCAAATAAAAGAATACTTACCTCCACAAAGTTGTGTATTGCTTCTAAGTATGCTAAATTGTTATCTCCTACATCTACACAGATACAGAAGTAAAGACCAGCATATCTCCTGTACACAATCTTGAAGTTGCGGTACTATGTAAGAAGAGAAAAGTTAATTCCATTGTAATGATTGTAAATTGTGTTAGCCAAATTGTGTTAGAATTAGATAATAAGGACCGACACTATGATGGCAAGTTGATCGGAATCAATGGAACGAACGTATTCATTGCAGAATAGTATAAACTATAAAGGGTATCATTACATATTTTTTATATTCACTGAAATATCTAACTAAAAGTTGTCTGATATGCCATTATGATGGTAGTGTAGTTACCAATATGTTATGCACTCAAGACTGTACAATGACCTGAAAAATAGCATTGCAAATGTATATATCTGACTGTTCACATATATTACTGCAACATGCAGATTATACCTTATCACAGTAAAGTACTCTTGATGGGGAAGAAAAAAAAACGCCAACATTTTAGATTAAAACACAATTTCATTTTAAATCAAAACATACTGATAGCCATGCCCTGGCAAAGCTTTAGTAACATCATGTTATCACTTACATCTCTGCATAAATGTTCTTAATGAATGCTCAATTTAAAATAAATACATTGTCATTGGTATGAGAAATATTAAAAATTACCACAGTAAATAATTATAGTGCTAATTTTCATGTTATGAATGTACTAAACAGAGTTAAGACATACTTGTTTGAATCTCTGAGTAGTGCACGTGACTTAGATGCCTACGTCTACATTACTGTATTTCTTACTACCCTTTCACAAATTCACAGTAAAATCTATAAATTTCCTGCAGTATCTATAAGTTACAATGAAAATATTAAGGTATAACCAGAATTTGACTCACTTCTACAAAGTTTGTGTGTTTAGCATCTCGAACTGTAACCAAAGCATGAACTTCTTCAATCAACTTCTGTTTCTCTTCATCATCAAATGCCATGTACCACTTAGCAAGCCTAGTCTTGCCAGCACGATTCTGAATTAAGATAAATCGAATCTGAAATAGGAGATACAAAAAAGTAACGTATTAGAAAATGACATTAGTAAAAAACAATAGATCTGCCGGTACAGGTAATTTTCAGTCATGAAAGAAGATAAATTATCACAGAATTTAAAAAAAGTTACACTGAAACAACAGATAAATGATATTTCCTGCAACTTTGGTGGTCATGATCATGGTGAATACTACGCACCATTGTGCACTTGCAGTAGTGCTTTAACATTAGTGTAAAGATCGTTTAAAATGTATATATATTATATTGCCTTTCTTTCGTCAGATAATATTCAAATCATAAAAGTCATCTCCTTCATGCAAATTCAAACCTTTATTTAAAAAGTGAATAAAGTTTGTGATGCTTATCTTGTGTGGTATGTGTGATATTTTCGGCATTATCTTGATGTACGAAATCAATTCCTTTTTCCCCCGGACACTTTCCAAGCCACTCAACGTCCTACTTTCAGCACTGTGGCCCTATCTCGATCGACAAGATTGCGCAGTACATCAAATTCACATAAGAATTGCAGTGCGATGCATAATTAAGACTTTAGTGTTAAATCCAACTTAGATCTTAGAAGGATTATAAGGATTAAAACAAACAAACCTGAAAGTTTTTAAAAAAAGGTAGTCCATATTTGCTCATTTCTTCAGGATCACTTCTTGATCTCAATCAATGTTTACTTTGTCTTCGACGAGATACAGTCAGTACATTCAACATCCCGCAACTCTCTGTCCATACATTTACACGTACATGATGTTGGACTCATTTCTTCTATAACTGAATCTTTTGTATAACTTATTAATACTATGTATTTTTAATTTAAACTTTAAACTTTAAAGTAAGGCATTTGTTTCTGTTATTTTAATTTTAATTTTTAACAACCAGTAGGGGCGCTGGTCCAAGAATAAGGATCGTCTTTGTAAACGCGGACAGACGCATTCGAAAAAATAAGGATTGTCCGCATTTTCGCTGACGTTTCTGATTTCCGATCCGCGTTGGCGATGCGAAAAACGGGTTCCGCAATGATTTTCTTGATGCATTTTACATCGACTTTGTACAGAGACGTTCACGTAACTTATGAGGGATAAATCCTTGGGAAGGCAGACAACCCATAAAAGTAGACGGTGTACATGGGGTATTTTATTACGCGGAATCCGTTTTTCGCATCGCCAGGGCACAGATCGGGAACCCGAAACCCGCAGAACGCCAAAGAAAAAAAACGTCCACGGACGATCCTTATTTTTTAGGACGCATTTTGTCCGCGTATACGAGGATATCCTCGTTTATGCGGACGATCCTAATTCTCGGACCAGCCCCCCTAGGGCCTACTGTTAGTGTTAACTGTATGTACAATAGTCAATATAAATATTGAGGCCTGACCCTGAGTGCTGAGCCTTTCAGTTTAAGGCTGAGGGCAAGCAAAGATTACCACGATCACGACGGCGGTGATAATGAAAAAGTTCTGTCTGTCTTGGTGGAGAGCATCAAAAGACAGAATATGTTTTAAAACTCGTCTAAGCAAACGGATTTTCCTGTCTAGGTGATAACATTCAAGAGAATCTGAGTGTAGACCACTCCAGCAAAGCATAGAGAGTCAATACTTCTACAAGAATTGTTCTAGCAAGGTGCTATGGGATCAATCAGTGGGTCCACCATTCAGTGTTCTCCAAAGAGTAAGACAGGGAGGTGTGCTGTCTCCAATGCTTTACACTCTCTACATTGATGACCTCATTAAGATCCTAAGAGATTGCCATCTTGGCTGCACAATCAAGAATTTGTATCTTGGCGTAATAGCATTTGCTGATGACATAGCGCTTCTCAGTAATAGCCCAACAGAACTCCAGGAGATGCTAAATGTTACTCTTCAATACACCCAGGATTGGAGATATAAGATAAACTCCTCTAAGAGTGCCGTTATTGTGTTTAATCACAAGAAAGACCATGGACAATCCTGGCATATCAGTGGAGAATCTATTAATGAGGTCTCGTCTCATAAACATCTTGGCATTACTAGGACCCGGACGCTCAGTTCGACTTTGCGGCTGAGGCTATCTCAAAGGGGTACAAAGCATTCTATGCTCTTGTAGGGACATCTCCATTCAGTCCCAGAGTAGTACCCCACATTGCTGCCAAGCTTTGGTCAACTTTCTGCGTGCGCGGATGCTTTATGGCTGCCCTTGCGTGACTTTCTCCAAGGCTATGTTGAATCGTCTCGACAAAGCTCAGGTCCATCTCTTCAAACGCATACTGGGGCTCCCACTATCTGCAGCTGATGAATCCGTGTACCTTCTGACAGACATACTGCCCATAAGTCTTCTGGTTGTGAAAGAAAAGCTCTTGCTTCTGGGACAGATCCTGAACATCGCGTCTGAAAGAACGGAACACAGATTACTACTTCATAGCATCTGTGCCGACACCCCTTCAGTTCAACAATGGCGCTCAGCTCTGCAGTTGCTCAGTCTTCCTTCGCTGGACGAGCTTATTATAAGACCTCCAACCTATAGTCTTTGGAAGCGCATGGTATTGTCGGCTGTGGCTGGAGCATCAGAGTCCAGGCAAAACGAGGCTCTCTCTGAGAAAACATCACTCGTTGTGGACCAGAAGACCAAAGCCCAAGGCTATCGACTTGTATCCTGGACATGTAGCCAGTCCCAGCTTGAGACCAGCTATCACCATCAAAGCCCAGATTGCATGTAAAGTTTATCTGACCCAGGCCAGACTTGTCAGGATTGGAAAGGCTTCAGATGACCTCTGTCGATTATGTTCCATAAATCGTGAAGATGTTGAACACTTTGTTTCATCGTGTCCAGCCCTTACATCTGTGCGATGTGACTTCATCAACCGCATAAAGGACAACAACAATACCAGACAATTTGCACAATTCTTTGAAACAGACTCCCAGACTTTTCTGGAGTGTATACTCTTTCTTCCCCTTGTGCGCATTAACAGTGTCAGCAAAACTCAGCTTCACACACTCATTCTTTACTTCATTCGCAATCTTCACACAACCCGCCAAAACCTTCTCAGCAGCACTTCAAACTCTAGCAACCCATAAAAGTGTCTTCATTCACCTCAGCTGATGTCAATGATCTCCGACCTTAACGGAGGAAGGATACAAGAGAGTATGGACCTCTAGCACTGTACCATGTGCTAATAGGCAGCAATTTCACACGTGAATAGTCAATAGACTTACAACACACAAATGCACACAATCATGCCGTTAAAACTGTAAGCAAGTTTGACAGTGGACTTACGATTTTAATTTTTAAATTATTCTTTCTAACATCGGTGAGTTGAAAAAATTGTATTTTACTCCTAGATCTATCATCTAGTCTATTTAGGTGTCATCAATTGTCACTAAAGTACCGATTTTTAGTGAAATCAGTTAAATTTTGTACAGTGGTGTTTGAAATGTTGAGATCAATAAAACAAGTTTTAATACACAGCCAGGATAGCGATGCAGCTATGCCTATGTGTGAGTGTAGACCACCTTTAATTTCGGACCCTATCGGAGTGACAGTAGGTCTACTGACAACACAATCACGAACGTATGGGACCACTCACTTAAATACGAAAAAATAAAATCTTCCGATTACTTTTTCTTTGCATTTAAATTCGATTCATAACTATAAAGGATCACAAAATATTGTCATATAAAACAAAAAACTATGTTTTAAATACTAGTTATCATCATAAAAGACGACAATTACCATTTTCGTTCAGCACTTTCGATCAGAGGGCGTCTTCGAGATTTAGTCCGGAAATGAATGAGCAACATACATTTTTTTCAGCTGGGGGCCAATTATAAATACTACTAAGTACAATTCAGTATAAATCTTTTGTTGTACATAAAATATCAATATTCTTCAGATGGATATATTCATAAATAAAAAATCTTCCTTAACTATATGGTTTTTTATTCTTTTTGTGTGTGTTTTTGTTCAGATAGATGTTTTTTTTAATCCGCATAGGAACTAATTAACCTCTATGACAAAATGGACTCTTCCAATTGACTTGAAGCGCTTCATTTGCACTGTACACACTGTACTGTATACTGAGTTGAGCAGGTCAGCCGTACCACTGCAGTGCACCGGCCGCGCGTGCAAGTAAATAGCTGGTACGACCTTTGGGTACGACGTCGACGTCATGCATGCACGTAGTATAAGTAGGCCCCTATAGTCAGTCAGCTCAGTAGGCCTATGACATTACATACTCGGATTTCGTGTTGATGCCGCAGCGGGTAGTTTACATGTAGTCTCGATAGATGATTACAGCTAATCGAATCACGAGTATCTTCTTCCCCTTCTACTTCTTCTTGATATCCTCCAGGTTTTGAAAACTGCGGAGTTGTATCCTTCGAAGTTCGAGTACCGTACGTTGCATGACATGTGCTCAGAGCTAGAGCTAAAACATTGCTGATGGAGTCATGGCACATGTGGAAGATATGAAAACACGTGTGCGACTGCTTGAACATGGAGTTGACAATGTAAGGATATGAATTTATTCAGAATGAGTTAATGTGGATGTTAACATAATGAATGATTGCCCATGATGTCTGTTGACTATCACTGACAAGTTACATGACTGATGTAGATTCTAGTGATAATGATATTTGATAAGAAGTGACATCAGTCGAGGGCGCTTGGCGCTAGTTCACAATCACAAGTGTGCCCCCATACTTTGGCGTCGGCAGCCTACAGTACAGGCTATTTTCGAGCGAATATTGCTACCGCGCATGCGTACTTTCTGTTCGCCATGTTGAATCGACGCTACAACATGGATGAATCGTTGGGTTTAAAAAATATATGACGAAGAATCTCCCCCATTTTCCCATCGAAGACTTCTTCAAATTATAATTTCAAGTGGTCGGCCAGATGCCCAGAGGATCAAGAAACCTTGTAAGTAAAAATTGTAATGAATCGCTTTGCATATTTTGACATAATGTCGCCCCAATCGCTGTAAATTTCGCGTTCCGGGTTCATGGGCTGAAGCTCATGGGCGTCGGAGCTTCCTGGAGTTAGGCAAACCGCTGCACAATACAAGTGCATACCGACGGTGGGGTGCGGGCGCGCGTGCGTGTATGTGTAGTTAGCACGAAGAAGAATCCCCTATCCAACTCAGTGAACGGAAATACGTGCCGCTGATTGGCTGATCGCACGACCCTCGCTTGTCTGCTAGCTGCGAGGCATAGGCGATTCGCTACACTGAGCGCGGTGAATTGTACCTGGTGCACTACACTCGACAGGCGAGCAGCCTGTTGTGTAGCGGCCGTGTTGCGGGAGCTGGAGCGGGGCTGTTCGGAAGATTTCGGCAGTCAGCTGGATCACGCGTTATGCACTAAACTCGAACACCAAGCAAAAATGGCGACCAAAGACACATTCAGTGTATATGTTTCAACGATGTCGCTCTCTACACACTCATGTCGCTCACATACAATTTGCACGTAGCTTTACACACACTTCAACCTACACATACATATCCTTCACAAAACCTTCCGACGAATTCATCAAAAAATATGACTTACCGAAACAAAGAACCACCATACGATTTTGCTGAAAGTACCTAGAAATATCGATGACACCGATGGCGAAAAAAAATGTTCAAAAATCGAAGTCGGGATGGAAATATAACAAGTTTGATATCAACGTAATCGAGAAGTCGCAGGCAGAAATAATCGCACTCATAGGTTTAACATTGTGGGAAAATATGCAAATGAATGAGTAAACACGCAATCAACTACGAGCATCGTGACGCTAGCACTTTTATGAATGAAAAATGACGTCAGTCGGGCTTGAGCGAACAGAAGAGCGCATTGCACATGCACGTTTTTGTGTGTAATTCTTCTTCGTGGTTAGTGACTGTATAAATCTCAGATCCTTATAAAATTCATGCAAGTAATTCACATTATGTGTTGATGATGATCATTACGGTCGCTAACTTCATGCAGGCCAGAAAGTGTATACATGTAGATCTACTCAGTGGCGGATCTAGGGGGGCACGGACCCCCTCCCCTGGCCAAAAACATGTAAAACACCCTTTTTTTAGTGCTCACTACCCCCTTGCTTATTCACCCGGCTGGCTGAGTCGCCGCTAAATATTTTCTCACGAATTGGGCAAATAAAAAATTTAAAAATGCTCAGCATGGTACACCTTATCACTGGCATCTTCAGCTACAGCCTTCAGCAGTTGGTTTGCATCTGGCAACATGGACACAAAGGTGGATATATGATCCAGATGATAGTAGGTAGCAGCTGCTCGTTCAAACAATATGTTGGCCCTATTTCCGATGTAATGAACCAGATGGTTCTGAGCATCGTACTCGTTATTGATGAACGAGGTAAATGAATCCTCAACTCCAGATTTATCTGAACCTTTGTGGTGGAAGGCTTTGCTTGCTGTATGTACCAAACGCCGTGCAGATTCCGAGGTCAACAAGGCATGGGCAGACTTCCCACCAGAGGCTAAGTCTTCATAAACCTTCAGGATGCTGTCGACTTCTTCAGCAAACTTTATGTTTGACACCCATTTCCACCCGGATAGATGCGGATGGTTTCAGGGCAAGCCCAGATATACAGTGACTCTGCCGGAGCACTCGATTGAGTTGGTTGAGGGGGGTCATGAATTTTTGTGACCCCACCTTCTACATGGACCCCAACTTCCTTAGTCAGGTGCTGGCAACGAAAGCACCACCCAGGGGTAGTAGTTAGAAGTTGGCCATCAGGATACATCCCAAACATGCCACCTCCTATTCCGAGGAAGATTGGGGACGGTTCGTCTCATTACTCCAAAACCCCTCATAGTTGGGATAAGCGAGGTTGGACTTGATTTTTCGGCCCCTTCCCAACGGTGGCCTGACCAGGAGGTGCTGTTTCTTCGCATCCTAGGTCAGGGCACCCAGGGGAGGGTCCTAGTCCTACACCTCCGGGGGGTACCCCATGCGGACACCAGCTATGCGGTCCATCAATCGAGTAGGAGGCTGCTCATGAGAGGCTGTTCCCCACTTCAGCGGCTTCATTTACATTGCTATGGTTCCGATGAAATCCAGGCGGAGGCCTGGGCCAGAGCCTTTCCCCTCATCCACCTTGCTGAGAGACACATTGCATGCCAGAAGAGCCTGACAGAGTCAAAGTACCGCCCGTCAGCAAATGTCTTGATTGAGTCATCTTCCATCGAATCAACCAGTTGGGAGAGTTCCTTGTTCCTTCCCTCAAGGAAACTTTATCCTTTCTTCAAGTTGAATCCTTTTATTGTCTGCAGATGTGTCTCTTCTACACCCTTGTTTCTTTGCTTCCCACATCCTTTTGTACATTTTCCTTATTTGATTTGACCTCCTTCTCTTACTTTCATCAAGTTTCAAAAGAGCTTTTCAGCTTGCCTCAAACTGTGATATTGTTGTTGTGATCTCTTCATGCAAGTTTGAAATAGTTTCCTTCATCTTCGCTGATTCTTGCTTTATCCTCGACAATACGTCATCTCTACATTTCAGTTTCTTTCTCATATTCCGAATGTCAGAGTTTCCAGCTGTCTTTCTAGCAGCCACAAGTTTGTGTTCTAACGTATCAAGATGCTTCTTCGTCTCTTCATATTCCTTCTTGTACCGCTGCATCTCATCTTTGGTGGGATCAAACACCGCTGCGATTTTCTGTAGCTCTTGGAGAGCACCATCATAATTTATACCGATATGTATGTAGTACCTATGTGCGTGGAGCCCACTAAATGCATCAATTCCACTATTATAGCTGCATGCCCACTTATCGCTCCATGCCCACTTATCGCTCCATGCCCATTGATTGCACGACCCGAATGTTAACGTAACTATCAAGTTGGCGACGCGAAAGCAGTTATATTCCTGTACACTGCATGTATTTGCATTTCTGGCAGAACCAACATTGCAAATTCTCGTGAGAGGTCAGAGATTTTGTCATGAAAATCACATGTTGGCTCATCACCCGAAATACGCCTCCAGTTCAAAATTTTGGATTTATAATAAGGCAGTGTCGGCAGAACTTTGAACCATCAATAAGCCTGTGATTGAAAGTCAAGTGAATGAACCACTGTACCACAAGTTCATACCACCTCTACATTTGTTTCTTATTTCTCAAACACAAAGGTTCACAGTTCAAGTTTTCCTGGAAACTATGTTGGAAGTGATGATTCTTGGAGCATGGACAAATTTACTAAGGTAACTTTGATCTAACTTATACCAAGGAGATGCACCTTTTAGTTGGCAAATTATTAGACAAAATGAATATTAAAGATCTTGCACTGCTTTAGTATTAGTGCAGTGAAACCTGTATATAAAGACCACTCAAGAGAGACAGCAAAAGTGGTCTTTATGTGCAGGTTTGTATAATACACGTTTCAATCAGAAACAGAGTTCAAGTGAAACCAAATGTTTGGTCTTTACAGACCTGTCACCTGTGATCTTTCTATACAGGTGGTCTATAAAGAAAGTTTGACTATTATTTCAAATATCAAAATGCAACATGCTTTGACCCCCTTAGCAGAATACACTACACGGACAGTGCCAAACATCAATGACATTTCTGACTAACTTGTGGTAATAGTTGAAAAATGTCTAATGATAGTTTCTTTCTCCTCCTCCCTCCCTCTTGGTCTATCTACTTCTCAGTTATGTCTCAGCATGTCCACTATTTAAAAATTGCTTTTATTTTAAACTTGTAATTTGTATTTGTTTTGGTTATTATTTGTTTTTGTTTTTGTTGTTATTACAGAACTTTCGTATTGATGTGATTAGTCTGACTCATTCCGAGCTTGAGTTTGACATGGTAGGAGTGGATCCAGCAGTAGCTAATGCATTCAGGAGGATTTTGCTTGCAGAGGTACAAGAAATCACCTTATTCATTGTAGTTTGGTCACTAAATTATGATAGACAAGATTGCTTTGAAATTATATATTCTAAAAAGTCATTTATTAACACAAAAAAGAAAGAAAAGAAAAAAAATGCGAAAGATAGAGTAAGAAAATAAAGAAAGAAATCAAATAAAAGCAACAAGTGAGATTAAGACAGAATATGTATTATCTTTTCCAAAGGGATGATTGCATACTGTTAATGTATTATGTAGTCTGCAGAGATCTTGAGTGCTCAAAACATTATTTGAAATGTAAAAAATATATTTGATTTGTCTCTGCGAATGATTACTTTCCAGTGAGAAAAAGAAGTGCTTACTATAAACTTAAACATCAAAACCTCTCTCTGTTTGAATTTTAAGTCATTCACATCTCTTAAACAGTTTCAACTTTACTACCCCAAATGTTTCCATTGTCTTTATTTTAGGTACCAACAATGGCAGTTGAGAAAGTCTCGATCTTCAATAATACATCCATCATACAAGATGAAGTTCTAGCTCACAGATTGGGACTTATTCCCATCAAAGCTGATCCTAGAATCTTTGAGTATAGAGAGGAAGGTAAGTTTATTGCCAGCCGTAGACATAATGCAGGGTAAAGTTAAAAGTGCATTGTTCTAGACATAGAAAACAAGTCACATTTTATAACGTGCTCAAACTTACCCTAAATGTTGTTTATAAGCCTCAAAAAAGAATTCAAACATTTTGTTATTACTGGGCCCTGTCTTACAAAGAGTTGATATTAATCGCGATTAACTATGAACATAAGAGATAGGAGATTGCAAATCGCAGATCAATCGCAACTCTTTGTAAGACGGCCCAGGTCATAGTACTTATGGTTTTTGAAGGTGTTTTGATTCTATAACTTAAGATAAAACAATTTAGTAAATACACATTCAAACTTTTCTGTAGGTAGTCCAAATAGAGCATCTATTAAGAAGTAATTTTACACTGGGTTAAAGGTTTTGACAAATCTGATAATTGGGACCAGGGTACCAACCAGTGTTCTACTAGCCCAAATTTGGCTCCTCTGTCTATCAGACTGGTCCTAATACCGGTACTGCATATGGAATATTCTTTTAGTCAGTACAGGTGATGAAACAGGGACTGGAGAAGACACGATTGAATTCCAACTGAAAGTGAAATGTACCAAGAACCCCAATGCTTCTAAAGATGCCACTGATCCTGATGAACTCTATAAGCATGCCAAAGGTGAGCTAATCTAATCCTTAGATCAGGATCAGATTTATTGTGCAGATTTACAGTAATAAGGATGTTAACATTGATGATTGACAATCTTGATGACAACAATCAGCGAATGATGATATTGTATACCTATGCCAAGCTTTCATATTATAGGATATCGTATCGATTTGGAGATATCATGGTAATACAGTCAAACCTGTGTTAGTGGCCACCTCTCTATGGGTACGTTTATGCTCAACTTTTTCTGGCCAGAATGAGGCATTTGTTACGCGTTTAGTCCAAAACACGGTTGCGTCCTTTCTCATTTTTGTAGAATCACAGAAAAACAGCGATCATAATCGCCGATCGTAAACTCACAAAAAGGTGCGTTTTGGATCGGCGATTCTGCAAAATCAGTGATTCTGGGGAAGCATAAACGCACAATCATTTGTAAACGCGTTTAAATGGGGTTGACGTAGCATGCGCAGTGCAGGTTTGCACTGCACTTCTCTGGCCCCTCCAGGCATGATTCTGGCTCTGAGCCAGAATCATGCCTGGAGGAGCCAGAGAAGTGAGCATAAACAGTACACCATGGAACTGCGATTATGATGAGCGTTTCAAATCGCTCATTCTGCCTTCAAAATTAAGCATAAACGTACCCTATAAAGGCCATTTGCCTACAGTAGTCACCTATATTTTCTCCCTTTAAAAAGAAACCTGTCTAGAAAGACCACCTGTCTACAGTGGCCATTTTTCCTGTTTCCCTGGGATGGCCTTAGTAGACGGGTTTGACTGTAGTCTGCTTTCACCAATATTAAGAATAGGAAGCTGAGCTTTTAAGTATTACATTACACTCTTAGTGACTGTCACTTCTAATGATCACAATTTGATTGCAGCATTGTAGACAGCATGAGGCATCATACTAATGAAATTATTATTATTATTTATTTGGCAAAGAAAAAAAATCAAGAAAACAGTTAATACAAAACAACAGTTTAAGTGATAGTAGTTAATTCTTTAAAGCTTTCTGTAAATTCTGTTCATGTTTTACAGTAACAACTGAACATTTCAAGTGGATTCCTTTAGAAAATCAAGAGGAGACGGTAAGCTATGATTTCAGTTATTCCTTCTTGAACTCAAACAAATGGGAGCCTAATGGGGAG
This sequence comes from Mesocentrotus franciscanus, assembly GCA_037976565.1. Classification (NCBI taxonomy): domain Eukaryota; kingdom Metazoa; phylum Echinodermata; class Echinoidea; order Camarodonta; family Strongylocentrotidae; genus Mesocentrotus; species Mesocentrotus franciscanus. The sequence continues at coordinate 4,066,682 of CP137669.1, read as the reverse complement.
ATATATTTAATTGATAATTTTTGTTTGCATTCTATGAAAACCCCACACAGTCTTTCTTTTGTCTGTTGTGTCGTATGATGAATGCTAGAGAAAAGAATGAATTACCATTCACTGTGGATATCCAATGTGACATGTCAATTTTCATGATGTGACACAATTTCACCCCATGAACACTGCCAGTTTCATTTAAACAAGAATACATGTAAGTCATTTTAATGATATCTTACTATCATGGTGTGTACATGCATGTTGTTAGTCTTTCATGTTAATACGGCAATAAATGGGATACCGGTATTAGTTAAAAGGCTATCCAGCTTCTAAACATTCTAAATATGCACAAGCCATAGTTTTGAAAGATTTTTGAAAAGATAATGGATTTATTGTTAATATTATCAGACCTTAGGATAATAGTACAAAGACATATTGAAGGGCTTGAAAATGTCTTTTTGTGGGAATATAATGATTTTTAGTTGTCAATTCGACTTTAGGAATTGCAGTCCTTTTATTAAACAGTCTGATTTTCAGACCCTTGTACCGAATGCTCGTACGTTTTGTGCTGCGCACAGATTCAATCAGTTTAATTTTGGCCATTACAAGAAGTGGGTTATTGATGTAGACAAATGCTCATGTACCCTTTACAGCTCATTTTATGTATGTTATTACCAAAGAAGAAAAAAAGCCAGTCAGTCACTCAATAGTGTCTGACAGTGAAGTCTAGCAAGTAAACAGGTTTTCTTGCATAATTTGAATATTAGGACACTGCACTGCTAACGTTTTAATTTCACAGATAGGACATACATGACGTATTCATAATTCCTGCAAAGTTCTACAGAATTTGATGTTGGCTGCAAAAGAGACATAGTATCTTTTAAAAGTTATTAAAAAAAAGTTTTTAAAAAAAAGTTTTAAAAAAGAAATTTTGTTAAACCGAAAACCGTCCGGTTTTGACTAGAGGGTAAACGGAATTGGAAATATCCGTGATGTTACAACACTAGTTCAAATATACTTTGATATCCTTTTTTTTATAAATGTTTTCAGTATGGACCTAAAGCCTTTGCACCTGTCAACAAGGACATCCTGATAGCCAAGCTAAGACCAGGCCAGGAGATTGACCTGAAGATGCATTGTGTGAAAGGCATTGGTAAAGACCATGCCAAGTTCTCTCCAGTTGGTAAGCTCTCAACTCAGCTTGTAGAATAAAGACCACTCTTTCTGTATTGCAGATCATATCACTCATTGTTTGTGGACAATCCCTCTTGAATGGATGAATGATACTACAATTATTACCAGTTTTGTATCTGATACTCTGAATATGCTTGATAGGTGACCGGTAATTTCTCCACAACATTTGCTCCAGGCTTTATTTCATCTAACTACATAGTCAAGTTTGGGGTTAGGATTTTGGTTAATGTAGGAATTTGACTTCAGAGTGATTGTCATTGGAGCATGAAATGTTACAAAATCTACTTGAACAATATAGAGTGCATCCCTGTAACCCTTTATTTTATATTTGTGTGTATTTAATTTTTTTCTCAAGAGCTGTTTCATGTGTAGACCTACAATGAAAGAAAAGGCTGCGTATAAAATAATCTCGAATTCTGTTGATTCACAGGGGCAAGGATTATATATAATGATGTTTAAAAATTTTGATTTGAACAGAAAAGAATAAGTTATTATAGTTTGTTACTCTGAACTTCAAAAAGAATCATGCAGGAAAGTATTTATTATCACCAGTATATAAAAAGCACTTAAGATGAACTAATTTCATTGTTCTCTCCTTACACCTGTTGTTGTAGCAACTGCCTCATACCGTCTTATGCCAGAGATCATTTTGACTGAGGATATTGTAGGAGAAAGAGCTAAGAAACTTCAACAGTGTTTCTCGTCTGGAGTGATTGAGATTGAAAAGAGAAATGGTAAGATAAGAAGCGAGATGATAAAGACAGTAATGATATACATGATGCTGATGTTTTTTACTTTTTAATGCTGATGTACTTTGTATTTTAGATGTTGTTTCTAAGGGATGTGAAGAAATTCTATTGTGCATTTGAATTCTTGAAATTGTAAATGAAAGCTGTTCACTTAATATTTAACATTTTTGAATGAACTACAAATTAATGCATTTAGAAAAATAATTGAAACTATGAGAGCCTTGTGCAAAACATACACTATAGCTCATAGTGTTATGTTGAATATTTCATGAGGTTGATTTTAAGCAAGAAATTCAATGAGTGCAAAAAGTATATAATGAATTCCAATTTAATGGGTAATACATTTAGTTTGTCTGTCTGCTTCATACTAGGTGTACCTGTAGCAGTGGTAGCTTGTCCTAGGAGGGATACATGTGGCAGAGAAGTCTTCTCACATGATGTAAGTATAGCCTTCCCTCAGATACATCAAAATGTCAATCTTTTTATTGAATGATTTACCATAGAACTCACCCACGTTGAACTATGATTCCTATATGTTTGACATCGCCCTCATCACTCTTGATGGTGAAAATGTCACCTTGAGAAGAGCAAGTCATCCAATAAGAGGTTTTAGGTTAGAATTTGTCCCATTGATAATGCCTGTGATTAGCACATTTCCTAAACAGTTGTCTCTGTATAATGGTGCGCAAACTTCTCAGTAGAAGAAATTTGTAACTCAGTAACTTGAGTACATTTTGAAATTTGATTGCAGAATATTGCTATTTCAGAAGGGTAATGTAAGATAACAAAGCAAGTATTTACTAAGCATAGAGTTAATGCATTCTATGAAAACCCCACACAGTCTGTCTTATGTCTGTTGTGTCGTATGAGGAATGCTAGAGAAAAGAATGAATTCCATTCACTGTGGATATCCAATGTGACATGTCAATTTTCATGATGTGACACAATTTCACCCCATGAACATTGCAAATTTTAAGAAATATACATCGTTACTGATGTGTGATATCTGAATATTATTACTATGTTGCAGATTTTATTGAACCTTTTCTTGTCTTAACTCGTTGCGTTTCAGGTTTATGACCCGCTTGTTTGCCTTTTGCAGACATGACTAGCTGTAAACCCCTTCCCCTCTCAAATTCATATAGCACCATATATTTTAGTTATGGTAAAACCATGTATTGGTAAGAGAGCTCAAGGAGTTTCACTGTAACTTTATTAAATTTGTTATTTAGTCTTGGAATTTACTGCATGACATTCTGAAATCATGTTTAAAGTGTTGAGTTGGTAATGAAAAATGTTTGAACATGCATACGTAAACTTTAAAGATTTTCATTGTTCAGAAAATTATTCTTACTTTTTCATTTTTTGTCATGAATGCTTTGTATTTTATCCCCTGAATTTAGGACCTCAAAGATTGTGTGAAGTTGAATAGAATTCGAGATCATTTTATCTGTAAGTATCCCATCAATTTAATACCCCTTAGCTATTAGCTCAGGAAAAATCCTCCAATAAGAGCAAACAGTAAAAATAGAGATCAACATTTGTAGATAGTTATTACCACTAAAGATTAAAAAATAATAAATATTAAGAGCAGATTAATGTATCATATTAAAGGATAAAGAGAAAGATATGTACCCATTTCATCAATTAATTACAGTGCATTCTATGAAAACCCCACACTGTCTTCTCTATGTCTGTTGTGTCGTATGAAGAATGCTAGAGCAAAGAATGAATTCCATTCACTGTGGATATCCAATGTGACATGTCAATTTTCATGATGTGACACAATTTCACCCCGTGAACATTTGTAGTTGGTCATATGAAAATTTGTATATTTTAGATATTATCCAATGAAAGGGTCAAAATACTTGGGGGGGGGGGGAAGAATTCAATATCAAATATGAACAAGGTAGAAAATGAAGAAGCGGTTATTTAAGCTATTGATGAAATATAATTTTTGTGTCATTTTCTTATCATTTCAACGGTTTGATTCTAATTATGTCCCCTTACAAGTTCATGCAACTACCTCAAGATATAATTTTTTAGAGTACAGGTACGTTATATGTACCTTACCACTATATAGCAAAATTGAACCGTTGAACCTTACATTTTGTATCCTCACATCTGTATACTAGTATATAGTTTGTGTCATGGCCATTCATCTTGTTTTACATATATATTTTTCTAGGGTAAGATAGCTTTTGTAAAATTTGTTGTTCATCTTTGCAAACTTCTTATTTGGATGAAGCAGTTATTTATGGTTGGTTGGTGTGAAGAAGCTACCATTCTCCATCATGTTCTTCTTACCAATGTTATTTTTCAGTCTCTGTGGAGTCCACTGGAGCCCTTCGTCCAGAAGTCCTGGTCTCCGAGGCTATCAATATCTTGAAATCCAAGTGTAAGACATTTCAACAAGACCTTGACATGCTGGGCAACCAAGATACAGATACGTGAACTCTTGCCTTAATGAGAACATGAACTCCAATGGAAGTAAAGAGACTCTATAGCGCAGCGTTTTTCAACCTTTTCAGAAATAAAAAGCTTTGCGTCACCCTAATCCTAAATTAATCACAGAATATGACCTGTGCATCACTGTGAAACTCGCCAAGTGCCATACACACACCTACCTGTCTGCGGACATATTTGGTTCTAAATATTGCGAGCGCGCGAACCCAAAAATGTTATCTTCAATATGTTTTAAAAATTATTTTGTAATCAACGTACTAGAGATATAAAATATATACCCCAAGGTGCCGTTGGCACCCCGGTTGAAAGACGCTGCTATAGCAAACCAAGGAAGCTGGAGATTAACTGGATGTTCCATCATTGAAATTCTCCTGCAGAACTGTTGATTCTTGTTATACTGCTTGCTTTCAATTTGTGCACAAAGTGAGTGTTCATAATAAGTTATCAGGCAGCGCATGTACTCTTCAAAGTTATGGAATATAAGGAAAGCCTGCTTGATCACAGTACTCTATGATCATGTTGTATGATCGAAGACGGTGAAAAAGTAAACATTTCTAACCATGGATAGAAGAGGAGAAATCCAAGACGTTGTGAGTGCAGTGTTGCCATGCGATCTTGTGGAAGTTCTTTCTTGCAAAGCCAGGAAGAGCAAATTATTCATCAGTTTGTCAAGTTATACATGTTATGATTTAATCTATATATTTTAGAAATATATGTATCACTTTCTGTACTTTCCGTCTTCCATGATTAAATTCTATAAAGAAAACCCACACAATTCTTAGACTTTGTTTTGTCAAGTTTACCTCATTTGATTAAGTGAGCCAAGAGAATGAAAGCAGGTAGAGTACGGTATATAGCATGAAACCAGAAAGCCTCTTGAATTTTCTGAGTGGTCCCAATTCATGAATGTATTATATGATCAAATTGCGTTCACTAAATAATGTTGGCGATTCACAAAAGCATGTCATTCTTCAGTAGGCAAAATATGAGAGTTGGGATTGAAGAGAGGAGGGGGGTATGAAGGGGAGAGAGAGAGATGAAACAGATGGAGAATTCAGAAAGATGAACATGTGAGCAGAAAAAGATTTGTGGAGAAGATGGAATGAGAAGCAAGATGGGATATAGATATTTTATAAAAAATGTACAGAAGATTTTTATTTAAAGCGCATGAACATACTTGTGTAGCAAGAGACCATTTGGGACACGGGACAAAAAACTATTTAAGGAGGAGGAAGAAGTAGATGAGCCCTTTGCATAGGGATATGATGGGAATACAATAATTTTTGAAAAAAAGTTTGAATCGGAAGAGCAAGGGTGTAAACTGTGGGAGCTAAGAAATTGAATAAACATGTGCTAACTGTCGCACCTATATTATGTTCATGTGAATGCAGGAAGTATTGTATCAGTGTATTAATATTTTTTCTTAAATGTCTGTTTTCACCCCTGGGTTGCAAGATATTTATCTGGTGGTTCAACATAACCTCCAGCAACATTTGCTCCACATCAAAGATATATAGGGTTTAGGGTCAGATTTACATAGTGTGTTGGGTCGGAATTAAAAAAATATCATTAATTTCTGTTTTTCTCATAAGTTCCTTCTCCCATGGGGCACCACTCAAAATATATTATAGATAGCATATTATTATAGATCCTCTAATTAGAAAAGACCCTCCTGAGCAATGAATTTTTGAAAAATTTAAGTCATTTTATACGTTGGAACAGATGGAAAAGTAGTCAGCACTACATCACACTGACATTACCACTTCAGCCAATTTGAAGTGCCCATACATATAGTGATTACAACTTTCAAAAATTAATAACTTTCTTATATTTAGTCAGATTTAATTGAAACTTTCATGAGTTTGCTTCTCTTTTTTCTGCTTTCTTTTAGAGTAGTTGTCTATTTGGGTTGGATTTCCCTTTAATCCCATTATGGCTCCAAACAGATTATATTTGAGTTTTTTAACATATACAATAAGACTGCTACTGTGAGCCCCCCACCCCCTTTTCATTTTAAATTACATATTTGTATGTGTGTAGACATGTGTATGGGGTTGGTAAAAAGGGAATTCTTTTACATGTAATACCACAACAAAAACAAGCAAAGTTGGCTTCATGTTCTTAAGAATGTGACGACTTTTTATTCTTGTTTGTATGCATTATACAAATGAAAACATGGCCACTTTGACATGGGGATACAGAGGTCTACTAGTAATGTTGCATGCACATAATCTTGCAGGTATATCATCAGTCAAAACAGTATGTCAACTAGTACTCAATATCTACCCAATTTCAAAGAAAACAAGAATACCTTTTTTTTTCCTTCTTTTGTTCCAAAAATTTCACAGACTTGACACAGTAAAAAGCAAAGTATAACTACAGCATGTACATAAAATCTCACCTTGCCACTACGGTGAGCTTGTTACTTTTACAAATAAATACAACAAAATGTGGGAAGAAATGAAATACAGTAGTAACTTCTCTAAATCGGTACAAATAGTCTTTGGTTCTTTATTCTATCCTCTTTCACTCAAGAAATTGTGCTTTTTGTATTGATATAATGCTTACTTTTGTTAACATTTTCTGATATCTGGTCAAAATAATGAAAACAATTATTTTAAAATGCAGTTTTAGTTCAGTGTAGCCAATCCATCAAATGAAAATGATTAAATACAAGGATTTTGTTTCAAAGTTAAATTTTTGACCTACAATAAATGACTGAGGTGAATCAACACAGACGTAAATTTATTTTGAGATGAGTATGATTATTTTGTATTAATCAATTTGTGACCTTGACTATACAAACATTGCCAATTTTAATATAAAAACTGGTGAGTTACAGATTTCAGTTGAAAAATAGGAAGGGCTTGTGTCTTCTCTGGAAATAAAACCGCATTCTTCAAAGTTCAAATGGCAGTAAAAATCCAAATTCATGACCTATTCCAGCAGGGTTTTTGTGAGTTCAATGCAAATCAATTTGAATAAATGATTCTTTAAAAACAAAATCTGAATACATAATAGCTTGAAAACAAATGCCAGAATAAAGGTTAATAATAAACTGGTCATGATGGGAGACTATCTTAGAAACATTTGACTGAACCATACAGATTTATCATTTCAAAAGTGCAGATTGCAATTTTGCCATGAATACCTCACTAACGGTGGCTGTCCAAAAAGAAACAATGTATTACACAGTAAGTGCTCTTTATAAAAGACAAATGTACACATATATACAGTTTAGGCTTTGCAAGCATAAATAAGAATACATTATTACAAAGATAAGAAAGCATGATAAAATTCACGAGAGTGACAAAATTAATATCACCAACTAGGCATCCTCTCATTATCAAAATACACATTTTTTAATCATAAAAGACAATAAATTAAAAAGTTAATAGAAAGACAACATCATCATCATCCTGATCTCATTAAAATTTAAGAGGGTATTAAGTCATCCATCAATAAAAATTACCGGGAGTACAATTTAAAACATAACTATAAAGCGGTATGAATCAAATACTATTTGCATTTTTATGAGAAATGTAACAAAGAAACTGACTGAGATTTATTTTTAAAGTGCTTATTCATAATCAAATCTTTGCCAATTAAATTTGCTTTCAAGGTTGAGTTGATAAAGTAAGAATGATTAGGCTGTCAAAGTAGGTTGGGTGGGTATTGAATTTTACTTCATATTTTACAGCTTAATATTTTTAGAATATCTGAATTCCTTACATATCTGAATGCATTAAAATCCAAAGTCACAAGTATTGAGTGGCAAGACTTAAACATACAGTGTACAATCATGTACATAAAAAACGAAGGAACCCCTCTGAAAGAATTGTTCCGACTATTATTTTTTTCATATCCAAGATCTATTTTCCATTCCTTTTGAAAGCTTTTAATAGATACTTGTTTGGGGATAAAGCAGAAGACTAATACTATGCACTTTTTTTATAAAATGTTAGTGTTCATCATGACTCATGAGAAACTTTGTCCTCAAAAGCACTTGTTAAAAGGTCAATATTCCTGCTTCCTAGATTTTTGGCCTATTCTGTTATTTGCTGAGTGTTTTCAACATGTTTGGTCCCTCTACAGCATTGCTGACTGAACATTAATATGATTCAACCAGAATACATTCTCCAACTTATATGTTTCATGTTACAAATATGAGAAATGTTTTGGGAGAAGATTACAACTCACCTCATTCCAAATTATTACATTTTGAAAAACCCATTCAAAATCAGATAACCACAAAGTACTGGATTTCAATTAAAATTCATTAATAGTACAACAGTTAACAAGATAAGGGATTATAAGTACTTATCAAGATAAAATTGAAGTACTGCTTTTTTCATTTGGTATTAAAAAAAAATCTTACATTAAAATTATTTCACTTGGAAAAGAGGTGGGGAAAAGAGCAACAATAATCATGAAGTATAAGTACAGGCAAACATAGTAATGGAATTTATATTAAAAAAGTGTAAAATTGGTATTAAGAAGAATGGAAGGAAGAAGAGAACATTTTATATATTTGGTTTTGATAGATTATAACAGTCAATGGACAATTACTGATACCTCAAAGAATAAAACAATCCACATCTTGGTTTTTAATTTGTTCCACTAGCACCTTCAATCTCATTTCACCACAGTAACACTGTTATGATGTAAACATATTTGGCCCATGTAATGCAGCATAGCGAGAGGAGTACAATTAATTTCATTTTTATGCTTGAAGAGCCTAAGGGGATAATAACCAGAGATACATTTTATTTGTTTCATCCAACACTGATGACTAATTTCTTATGTGAAGAAACATTATGCGGATGGGAGTGAGTTTTCATATTCCTATAACACCTACTAAAACAAGTCTGGTCCAAGTATATTTGGTCTGGTTGGACATTCTAAAAGCTAACTTGAAATAGACAGTACAGATGATAAGATGAAACTCGAATTTAGGATTCACGTTACTAAAATTTCTCTCTTAAGATTTATCTGGATCCAACTCAACAATGACTGCAATACACTGTATATCCCATAGTGTGACTTAAATCATGTACATGCAATCAGGTTTTTTTCTTCCAGAAGCAACTTATCTATATATGTGGATAAAAAACTCTCTGAAAAAGGTTATGGAAGCATGGACTATCAATTGTTCATATCAATTTAAATTCTTTCCACTACTAGTAATTTGAGTGCAATGAAACATGTCATAAGAAATCGGATTGTGAAAAAGATACATATATTCCTACAAGGTACTTTGTCTATACTACTGGCAAACAGGTGCAACTATTTACAAATATTCTTTCATATTTTGTGCTATGACTATTTTTAGCCTGTCCTCTGCAGTGCAATGAGCTGTTGCATATCCATTAAAAGTCACACATCTACAGGTATATCTAATACTGATTACTAAATGAGGCATCACTCTACTTTGTGTCATCACTTTTTCTTCTTTACTCTAGATTGCAATTTACACACTTATAATAAGAGACTTTATGACGATAGTATCTTTCTGTCACAGAATCAAACTTTGAGCATTTCTATTGAATTTTCCGGTAAATTTCCTCTCCTTAAAAACCCTACTCATTTGAATAAAACATTTACTGGGTAGAGACTGGACCTATTTATATAGGTCTTTAACAAGTGCATCTATAACATTAATTGATCATGTATACATAAGGTTGAGAGTATTATCTCTCTCAATTCTACAAATGCTATACTACATTATAACCAGACTTATGTATTCTTCCCTTTTTGCATTGCTCATCCATTCAGGTTTCACAAGTACAGTGCCTCCCATTTGACATAGATGAAATCTAAATACAGAAGTCACATTTCCATGTCTTTACTCAAATTTGAAAGGGTTAGTCATTAAAACTTGAGTTGCTCTTAGTTCCATAATTCGGTACAAAATACTGGACAAATTTTACGATACATTAACACAATAAATACAAGTTAAAACACCACAGAACTCTCACCTTCATATCATTCCTTATTTTCTGATATTATCATACAATGTTTGTAAAGGAGGATGGATTGCAAACATAGACAATTCATTTACATTTTTGCATACATTATTATTTCTAGTCCAATAAGTTGGTCTGCAGTCCTCTCAAAACTTTTTTCTTCTTTTGCTCTATCAAGCAAATAAAGTTATTAGCCTTTTTGAAGTCTACAGACTTGGTTTCTCACTACCAAGTGCTAATCTGCTTTCTGCATGACCGCTGAGATGCCAGCACATTGAACATTCTCAAGTTCTCCAACTGTCGGAGTAGATGTGCATGCAGAACGCTCTTCTCGTCTTCAGAGAGCCTTGATGTCACCGAGATATTGCATAACTGTGACTTGTACTGTAGGTAGGTACCTATACACGGCTGTCAGTTGAGATACGTCCAAGATGGTGAGTGATCTCAGAGAAGGTATGACGATCCTTGGGACTATCAGCCCAGCATCGATGCATCATCAGCTCAATCTCCTCCGGTGTTTCAGATGGTGTCTCCAGCATCAACTCGCCATCTATCATGGCTCGCATCACCGCATCATTATCTAGCTGTGTATAGGGCAACTTGCCCTGGCTGAATACCTCCCACACAAAGATCCCATAAGCCCAAACATCACTCTTGGCAGAGAGCTCATCCTCAAAGATGGCTTCAGCCGGCATCCAGCGAACAGGGATGAGCTTCTGGTGATACTCATGGTACTCGGGGCGGTAGAGATCTTGACTTACAGACATGGTACAGATCTTCACCTCCATAGAAGGTGATAGAAGACAGTTACGAGCAGCCAGGTCACCGTGGATGAAACGATTAGCTGACAAGGTCTCCATGCCTAGAGCTACTTGGTTGACTATGTCTATCTTCTGACTCAGGGTGAGGGGAGGTGGGACATTCTTGGTGCCATTCTCACCACGTGTTGCCTGCAAGAACTGCTTCAGATCACCCTGTCATCAAACAAAGCAAATGAACATAAAATTAATTCAAATCAAGAAAATTAATCAACACATACAAATACAAAATGAGTCCATGGGCCAAGAGAGTAGATTATCCGCTTCAATCAGCACTGCATAACAGTACCAGTAACTAGAGTTTGTGGAATTCTTCTTTCATGTATAATATTACATGCTTCAGGGAAGTTATATTTTTTTTAAATTCTACTCTACTGTTCTCATAGATGATAGTGAGCTGGAATTTTTCAAACAATACATTTGTGACCCCCTATGTGACCCCCTGTCAGTCACAACTTGGAGATTGGACTCTAGATCAATGATACATATATATATATATATATATAAATGCTCTCACAGAGAAGTTACCCAATGATATCAATTTACCTAAGAAAACAGGCACTAAACCCACTGTCAGTGCTTAAACATGTATTATCAATGACACTTTTGCCAAACATGGAATCTGATTTTATTTTTTTTAATAATTATTTTAATAAAATCTAAATCTTTATCCAAATCACTTCTTACTCATGTTTCAGGTCTACTACAATCAACTTACCCAATCTAAATACTCTGTGATCATGAGTTGTGGTTCAGTATCTCTACACACACCCAGCAGTTTGACGATGTTCTCATGATTGAGCTTGCCTAACATCTCAATCTCTCGTCTAAAGTCTAGCTGTAACGACTCCTCTTTGGTCTCGAGAGCTTTGACCATCACTGTCGTAGCCTCCTCCCCATCTTTAATGCCTGCTGCCCGTGATAGGGTTACCTCACCATATGCTCCATGACCTGAAAGTATGAGGTAAAATTTGATTACATCACATATCCACAGCTCTCATGATACAACAACTCTATCTATCTATAGACCAGCAATACGAATGAATGATATAAAAACATGATATTATCAACCAAAACAACATTTCTTAAAGATTACAAGATTACAACAATTCCAACATAATTCAAATAGAGAAAATGTCACAAAAAATGGTTCTTAACATCAGACTGTCTACTTTACTGTGTTCAATGCTCTAGCCATTGCATGACTAGCTATCCTGGATGCCTATCTACAAAATTCATACCTGCTTTTTCTTAGAAATCCAAGATGAAATAAACAATCATCAATTATTCATAAATCTCACCTCATTGACAAGTTTATTTCCCTGCACTCTGGATTTATGAACATGATATAAAATATAATCAAAAAATTCACAAGACACCAATTTCAATTCGAACTAGCGATGACTATTTACCAATAGTAGTGATGGTCTGCATATCGTGTTTTGGGAACTGCAGCTTGTCATAGCTCCCTCTCTGGTGGTTCTTATTAGGTGTAGGATTCAACGCTATCTCTCCATCAGCAACCTTCCCATTCTCTCCTTCATGATAATCATTCAGCATCCGATTGTTCGCTCCTCCTGCCACCATTCCGTTGGGTTTCTCCATGTTCTTCATCTTGCGTCTGTATCGTCGACGTCTCTGACGACACCATAGCATGAGACCTACTACCAGGAAGATGTAGGCTGCAGCACACCCTACAGCGATGGCAATGGTTCGGGTCATGACCTGACCTGATACAGGCTGTTGGTCAGGAGGTGTACCCTCTGCAATCATAAGAAAACATGTTTATGAAGTTCATGGATGGCCTACAAGATCTGTGTGTTGCATGCTCAACTCAGATGAAAACAATTAAGGGGGTATTTAAAGACAAAGCTTTAAAAGTCAATATATTTCCTTCTCTTATTCACTTTGTTCTTCACATTCACACATTTCATTCTCAGTTATTTTTTAAATAGTCGAAATGACTTTCAATTATCACATGAAGATATATCATGACTGATGATTATTATGAAAAATGATATATTAACAGACACGTGTAATAAAAGCTCTGATCCACTGAATTATTGCAAGATTCCTCAACATTAGGCTGATGCACACCTACCAGTGAGCAGGGATGAAGCCAAGCTGGACACTGGTGGACACTGACCAGCATTAAAAAAACAATCCAGTTGATATCAAGCCTAGATTTAGGACCAGGGGGGTGTTTCACATAGATCCTAAGTTGAACTTATCTCTATAAAGTTGGAGAGCCATTTGTAGCCTTTAAAAAAGCGAAAGCGAAGCGAAAGTTCAAGTAGTTAAGACTTTTTATTAATTCCACATCAAGAACATGAAATCTCCTTGATAAATAGAAAATATGAATGATTTGAATCAACATGTTATGCCTTTTAAAATAACTTGTAAAAAATATTTTCATAGATGCTAATGGCTTTCCATAATTGTTAAGTCCAACTTGAAAAACATCTGAAAAAGGCCTGAAGTGCCTTTCACTACACATGTGGCCTCAAAACCAAACTAAGATTTGAGAAGTGCATCTTGCCGGTGGGGCTATGCTCAGTTCTATCTTTGAATCTTCTCCCTGCTCAGATGTTGATTGTAACATTCTTCCACACATCTCTGCCATTCTAGTACCCTCAGTTAATGTTGTGTTAACAGCCCTGGCCTACATCCCTTCTACTAATGACAATTAGACACAAGGTGACATAAGACTAGACTTACTCTGTACAGTGAGTGTTATCTCTGTTGTATTAAGTCCTGCATCACTGCCAGCAATGCACTGATATCTGCCACCATCATTAGCATGTACCTCTTGAATGATGAGGGTACCATTGGGTAGATGAGTGAAATGTTCAGGGTAATTCATGATTGGTGAACTAATCCATGTGATCGTTGGCTCAGGATCTCCACGTGCTGTGCAGTCAATCTTGAGAGAATAACCCTCAAATCCTATGGTGTTGTTTGGTATGATGACAAACTTGGGTTTCACTGCAGATAAAAGAGAATCAAAGAATTGTATTTTGCTAGTTTCCATGGTGTAGATAAGGTAAAGTAATCTACAGCCAAAACAGATCACAAACTACAGAAATTTCTCTTGTTTTCTCATTTATCATGTTATCAAGTTATCTCTTACAAGTACCATTACATGTAGGGCTGTGCATAACCGTGTAATGAGGTACTCGAGTACACTCCTAGGCTTACAGGCGAGTACTCAAATACTCGGACGCCATGTTTTTTTTTGTTGCCAACACCATACTACGAACAGTACGAAGGTTCGTCTCTGAAAATCCATGCGATTTTACTTCAAGTTGCTGTTGAAAGCGCCTATTTGTGCTTTTGAATTTTTGACAAATAATTGAAACAATGTTATTTTTAAAACTAAAGATGACGGACATATATTCCTCCGAGTCCAAACAGAAATCCGGAGATTTGGTCCCAGTTTCTGAGTGGTGGGTTGACAGTGACACCCTGTGTATGATTGAGCTGGGAAACATTTTTACCCACGGTACCATGCCGGTGCTCTTCTGGCACGGGTGACCGTCGGCCTGGACAGTGCCAGGTGAACGGGGGGAAAAAAAAGAAAGAAAAAAAAAATCGTACTCGAGTAGTTGTCAACAGTGCGAGTACTCGAGTATTCGAGTACTCGTCGCAGCCTTAATTACATGTCATGGCATCTTTCTGAAATCGTTATTCACCTCATATGATATTTTTGCAATCACTTTCCATATATTTGTTTTGACATTCAAATCAGTTCATATGCATTTGAGTTATATTCAAAGAAATTTGATATGCCTGAGATGGAAGGTTCTGATACACAAAGGTCATTTGACATAAATAGGAAGATCTATCTCTGATATGAGGAAGCTTAGACTTACCAACTCTTTAGATGTACTATGAATTTAAGCTTAGACCTACCAAAAATATGAACATTGATAGCAGTATCAAACTATCAATCATTCTTAAACTAGTCAATACAATATAAAGTTTATACATACCAACTACATCGATTCTGACAGTGGTATTAATCCTTTCAAGACCTGTCGACGCGATGCATATGTATGTTCCAGCATCACTTGCTTCAGCAGGGTTAAATTCCAGGACTCCTGAGTTAGGTTCTGAGATATGATCTGGCCATGTACCTATTATACCCTGCTTGTGCCATGTAATATAAGGTTGGATGTTGGCTGTAGCATGGCACACTAGACGATTCATCTCCCCACGGTCTAAAGACGTCACAGCAATTGGACGTGGATTGAACTTCAAGATAGCTGTAAGGTACAAACATCAATCATAACATGTGGGTCATTCAGCAGAAATATAAGTAAGAATATGACTGTTGAATACTGGCCAAGCAAAAGCTCTCCTTGTTTTTATTTTATTTGATGGTGATTGTATCAAATGGTACACCCTCCCCAAGCCATGAATGGGTGAAGTGTGCACGATAAGAACCTAATAGAACCATTACACTCAGGATAAAAATAAAAAGAGATCACTGCCGTGTTACAAATAATGGTACAAAGAGAAAACTCTCCATTCTAAATAAGTCTTGATAAGATAAGTCATTCTGATAAGATGTCTTATTGAAATGTATGACAGAGTTTAGGAAAGAAGGCACTACATTTTGTTTCTTAATGTTCTCAATATAACTTTTCGAAATAGAGTCAGTAAATTTTTTTTTTGATGGGTTCAGTTATTCTAACATAACATAGACTAGGACCTAACAGATCTAAAAACCTGCAGCCTCAAACTAGATGTGCAGACCTGGGCCTTGTATTACAAAAGACAGTTACAAAGAACAATAACTAAAAGACAGTCCTGACATCAGTGCATTTGATTTGTTAAGAAAGAAATTAGTTACATATGTTTTGCAGTTGTTACTGATAATTAGTTTTATGAAACAGGGCCCTGATAATGAAAGAAAAGTGTATTACCTTTGACAAAGATGTTAGCCGATGCAGTTTTTATGCCTGCTATGGTTCTAGCTGTACATGTATAGGTACCATTATGTCGAGTCATTGCACTGTTGATTACAAGCGATCCATCAGCTGCTACCTCTATACCTTGTTTCTATACATCGTAAGAAAAAAAAATGTAATGATTGATACAAGAATTCTTAATATATGAGAACAGTTTGTCGCGCGGGTGGCAGAAGGGCGTAAACCGGCGAACGACTCGAAATCTCCTTTTCGAATTATTCGCATTTAAAGATTTGTTTTATATTTAAACTACTTTCCGTACCGAAAATTGGTTTAAAAACTCAAGAGACTAATAGAAATGTTATAGTAGAACACGGCCACAATTGTTTTTTTCGGAAATAAGTCAGTTTTATAAAAGTTTGAGGCAATAAAGTGCTAACGCCCTTCTGCTTAGCGCTTCATTGTTTACCTGAAATTGGAGCTAACGCCCTTCTGCCACCCGCGCGACAAGTTAACTAACATAAACAAGTCATCTAATGAAAGGAAACATGCTCATAAATTGTCTATTTGGAACCAGAAGGGCGTTAATTCCATATAAAATGATATGATTTAACACCCTTCTGGCTCCATAACAGATGAAATAATGCTTTAGCTCTTGGACTGTGTCAACATCATTAATATCATATTCTATTGATTGACCCTCATGTTAAGTTACCTGAATATTAATGTTTGATATATCATTAGATGCATCAATAACATTTGTCTAACATGCTTACAATCTGAAATGAATTGAATTTGAAGAAAAGATGCGGAAAATTACTCTACGGCTTTAGTTAACTGAGCTTATATACCTGTGTATAACCTTCAATATGAAGATTCATAAGTGTCAATGTGACTTTTAAATAATTGAAAGAACAATACATTTATCTTTATTGTGTGTCCTCAATGCATGTCCCCTAAAAGCAAGAACTTGTAACCTCACCACTGCACATGAATCCTACTAAATACACAATTCCTTACATTTGTGATATCTCTGTTGCCAAATGTCCAGCTGATGGTTGGTGTAGGAGTACCGGTAGCATTGCATCGTAGTGTTGCTTCTTCTCTTTCTCTGATGTGGACGTCTACAGGCTTGGTCGTAATCTTTGGTGCAGCTGGAGAAAATAAAAACAAATACAGGTTTTTGTTTATTACTGAGTTTACAAAAAAGAAATTCTGGCTCTGTTTTATTTCTATTATTTGATGGCGCTTTCCTGGGGTCCTCGATAAAAGGGATTTGAGTTGTTGATGGCATGACTAAATAGTCCAATCCTGAAGCAACATGCTCAAGTGTAGTTTGCACAAGGAAAACATTTGATGGGGGGGGGGGCTCTGATCATCTGAAGCCTTTCTCTGTCTGCCCTTCCCCGTCACAGTTCTTTTATCAGTCCTGAAGAACATGGTGCCTTGCTTCAAGGTTGCTACTGTTTAAATTCCCACAAAAGATGCACCTCAAATCAGATTAGTTTAATTAACCTATTTGACTAAACAACATCATCATTAACTCACATCTTACAAACAAACCTAAATCTAAATAAATCCCCTATTACCAAAATAAATAATCTCAAAATACAGGAAATCAATACTGTAATTCAAACAGGAAATACAAAATTTCAGATTACAATAAAGGTTCAGAGAGAGAGATCTCATTTTAAAGACAGTATTCCCATGTAATGCTCACAATGTTCAATCTACATTTAATACACTGCTATGCAAAGATCCCTACTTTGGTTCATTTTCTATGATATTTATGATGATTGAAAGAAAAATGCAACGCCCAAGACTTATGCCATGAGGCCCAGATTATCTAAGATAAGATCTGTTCTATGATAGACTGGTATACTTACTAGCAACCACTACTTTGAGCATCTGGGTTGTTTCACCAGCCATGTTACTAGACACACAGGTATAGTTGCCTTCGTCGGATTTCTTGATAGGATTAAAGACGAGAAGATTCTGTTGCTCTTCCACATGAACCCTCTTAGTCCCATCTAGAGGTACCTCACGTAAACTGGGTTTCAGCCAATGTATGGAGGGTGTAGGAATGCCTCCCTCATCTCCTGCTGGATAGGAGCAGTTTATGGTCTTTGTGTCGCCTTCTGGAATCAACTGGGCCTCAAACTCTGGTAGAGGGTTCACAGCTGAAAGAATACAAAATAGAAATAACATGACAAACGAATATTACTAGCGATATTATTTTCGATACTACATCCGCAATGAGTAATATATTTAGCAGAAATAACATCGTTCGACAAAATTAGAAGTGCAACAGAGGAATACACCTTTTAAAACATGAATATGTCAAATTTAAAATCAGTTTTAAAATACCTTCTTCCCACTATTTTTTCTTTCAAAGTAGAAGATTGCACAGATAGAACATGACAGTGTTACTTGGGATAAGGAAATCAGCAAGAGATCTTCTTACCTCATAATCGACACAAAAACAAACACCATTGCCTGGAAGAATATAATAATAATAATAATAATAATATTGGATTCTTATATAGCGCACGTATCGACCTTGCAAGGTCCTCAAGGCGCTCCAACATTACCCGGCTATGCTAGGCTGCCGATTGCGGCGCTCACAGCATTCAAGGAATTCCTTCCTACCGGTACCCATTTAACACCTGGGTGGAGAGTGGCAAGTGTAGATTAATGTCTTGCCAATGGACATTAGTGCCGCCGCGGGACTCGAACCAAAGAAAAATGTAAACATCTGTAAACTTGTCTATTTAATCATCCCCACTTTAAGCTTATTGCTATGATGTAGGATTACTTAGAAGAAGGAATTGCTATACATGATATCACAAGATCATATTGAGAACTAGTCTAGATTTCTTTTATGAAAATGAATCTGCATTTAAGCTCAAGCATATAACAGATATATTTTCAGTTTCATCCTACATCCCTGCTAAAACTTCCATGAAACCTCAAGAAATCCAAACATATTGAGCACCATGCACTACCCAGTGCACAGCCTCTCGATATAAAGGAATAGGCAAGATTGAAATCAAGATTACATCAGTGAAAATCATTTCAGCTCAATACCTGGTCCGATTCTATCAAAAGTTCATAATCCATATTTTGGGGGCATGTTTAGATGCCAAAAGAGGGGGTTTCAATTATGTCTACTTGTTGTTATACATGCATTGTGTGTGCTACTTTCCAACCTTTCTTACTCCTTTCCATTTTACCTAAATCCTATTTCCTCATACTGTAACTCTCCTTATGATTAAAACTTAGTTTTATTCTCCTAAATCCAATCATTTAATTCACAAATATAATACTCCAATTTCTATTGCTGAAGCCACGTTTACATGTATTTCAACCAGGACTACCTGAGGTGTAATAGCCGTTTGAGATTCATAATGAAAACCAATTACTTCAGTAAAACTTATGCTGTTTGGGGGAGGAGAATATGAATTGCTTTTTTAGATTATCTGGATTATGTGATAATTCACAGGTAGAGACTTAAAGTGATTGTAAAGCACATGCCTAGATCCTCAAGGCCTGGTCTGTGTCATTGGTGTGTAAACCTAAACCAGGAATGTACATTTCTGATGAAAAGAAGCGGACGACATTAGAGGGATGCCATGAATGTTGTCACTAACAGACAGCTGTTCGGAGTTTGGATATCCCAAGTTGCCTTGCTGGGGTGGGTCAAGTTATTGACCTTGCTGATGATAGAATACTTTCAGCATTATGTCCTCTAGGGTAGTACATATTTGTGGGTTGGATATCAAACAAGGGAACACTACTTCTATACATTCAACCTAGAGCTAGGAAACAAGGCAAAGCAGATGGTAGGAAGCTTATCTCATGTTGGTTGTATAAACAATGAGAGAGGTAATATGGGAGAGAATACTACAAGACATCTGTGGAGATACCATGATCGATTACATTTATTGGCCAGAACTCCACAAACTATCTTAATGTACCTGTCTCGGTGTTGCTTTCTCAGTTCATTATGTGATTAGTAAAGAATTTATCAAAAATTAATAAGGATTGCGAGTGAGAGAGCGATATGGAGATAGAGACAGAGACAGAGAGGAAGAGAGAGAGAGGGAGGGAGGGAGGGAGGGAGAGAGAGAGAGAGAGAGAGAGAGAGAGAGAGAGAGAGAGAGAAGTATCTCTATTTTTGTGTATGACCAACCAATTTTAAACTGAATTTGTGAATTGAAGAAAGAAAAGTGAAACGATTCCCTCCATTTATCTGTGACAGAACACCACAACTCTAGATGCATGAGATTGCTATATTCTCACTAGGGGTATATACTAATCATGACATGGTTGATAGACAAGGTCAAGGTCTATGACCCCTATTCATAAGGAAAGGAGGGAGGTAGGGGTTATTATGGGAGACTGGAGGATACAGCCTTTTGTTTGGTTTGACACTATCTTGACCTCAAGTTCATGTACAGTGATAGGATGGCAGTTGAAATCGAGGAAACATATTCCTTTCCTTCACACCTTTATTATCAATGGCCTAGATCTTGGCTCTTTTGAGTGTTTGCTAAGGATCTGATGTCTCATTACTCGCAAACTATTACCTTTTTTTCTGACATAAACACCCTCCGATTTGATCTCGTTCTTTAATTCGAGTGAACTGACCTGCGACCTTTGGCCTGAATATATAAATTGATTCACCTTCACCTCTGTAATGGACTGATCAACCTTGATGTGACTTTCGTATTTGAGTTCTATGAGCCTACCTCCAAGATGTCCCACATACAGCAGAGATTGCCCAGGTGATGATGAAGTGATACTGTCTGTGACTTATACTTCCATACAGCACAGAAAGCTTTAGTCAAACTTTCAACATTAATGTAGAGCTCTTGTAGTAAAGTCTCTAACTACCTCCTTCCCCATCTCTCACACCTGAATCAACACCACAGATTTCTGGTTTGCTCTACCCGATAATGATCTTTATTGTGTCGGAAAAGAAAATTCCAGGGATTTCATTCCTGCCTGATATGTCTTTGGAAAAACATTCGTGCCAACGTGCTGTCATCTGTGTTGTTTGAATCAAATTCTAAGAAACTTATATTTATTCTGAATGGACTATAGAGATACACCAACTTTGAATAATTGATCATCAAATTGGATAGGAAAACAAGACAAACAAAATTGGTATCAAAGCTCAGAGGATGAGGGCTTCTTTTCGTACAAATCAAAATATGAAAATGGAATATGGAAGATTGTGATTTTAAGGCCTTTCAATCACTGAATTGTCTTCTGAGAGTCAAAAAGCGATATGTCATGTGTTTCTATATAAAGTAAATGCCTTTCTGGTTCTCAATAAATATTGGCTGCTGAGAGTAAAATGTTATTAAATTGAATTATATTTTAATATTAATAATAATAATAATTGCTTCTTATAAAGTGCTTTACCAATTACAGCTTAACCGACCAAAGCGCTTATACAGTATTATATACCTCACTTTAGAAATCAAGCCATCTGATTGGTCGAAATTGGAGTCGTGATTTTAAGCCATGCCCCGCCTACCAGTAAAGAATCTTTAAAAAGTGCCCTTGTACCCGCCCACAAGTTAATATCCTTTAAGTTGTGCCCTCATCCTCCTGCGATCCCCATTGGTTTATGTGTTAAAATTGTCTGTGTGCGAGCGCTGACACCATACAGTGTTTTTTTTCTGCGATTCCCAAATGATTGAAACTTTCAGTCATTTTGCTAGCGAAGATTAACAGACAGTGTCGCAGATTTTCTGTGATGTTTTAACCAATCTTTACTCAATAAAAGGCTAAGGTAAGAATTCTTGGTAGATTTTTGTTTTAATTCGTACGATTGGCATATAAAAGTCATATCGATTGCTTTAATACTCGAGGACTGGCTGTTTCTATACTGGCTCGCGGGAAAGTTGAATCCGCTGCCATCACCCCTCGGCGCGCCTGGATTCAACTTTCCCGCGAGCCAGTATAGAAACAGCCAGTCCTCTCGTAGCAGTCGATATCTCTATATTATTACCCCGGTCACTGGATTCTGTTACCATCCTGCACTTTACAGTGTACACTCTCGCCTCCCTTGGGAGCATTCCAGCCAGTTGCCCTTTTGATGGACGCATACATGCTAATCCAATGACTTTGATCATCGCATCCTACCAGGTACCCATTTATCACCCATTGAAAACCATGGTGGAAGGAGCAATGTAGATAAAATGCCTTTCTCAAGGACATAAGTGCCTGTGCCAGGGGATTGAACCCACGACCTTTGCATTCCCAGTGATGTGATTAGACCACTTGACTATGACACCTCTACGCCCTCATGGACAAAGAGTTAACACACCTCTTGCTCTATAAAGCAGATGTGAACAATTATTGGCAATATTTGGGAGTAATCTGGGAGTAAAATGAAATATCTAAATCCTGAACTGAGATACTTACTTGCTATGGTCAGCCTGGCGCTGGCATACGGTCGTCCATGGGGGCTGTTACATACACACTGGAACATGCCCTCATCACTGGCTGTTAGATTGGCTAGACTCAAACTACCATTACCTATGATGTATGTCCTAAAAGACAGACAAGACGAAAAAGAAAGGTCAGAGAGAGAAAAAAAATAATCATAAAGATGTGAGAAAGTAAAATAATTTCTCTACCATCTCATGTTACTTCTTAAAGTAGAAATACTGCTGTTTAGGTTACTGGTATTTATAAATACAGTCAATTTGTGCAGTTTCACCATACATTAATAAGTTTAAAGCCCCTCTAAAGTGTTGGGAGCCCTAAAAATTTGATGGCGAAATTTCACCTAAATTGTATCATAATGTGAAAGAGGACGTCATTTAAGAAACACTTCTGCAAGGATTTTCAAAACAAATGTGTTTGAAGTCAAATATTGATGAAAAAATACAAAATTTAGGTTTTCTGCTAGAACAGAAAACCCAAATTATGTATTCTTATATCAATATTTTTATCTTCAAGCACATTTTTGGGGGGGAAATCTTTGCAGAAGTTTGTCTTAAATGACATTCTCTTTCACATTATGATACAATTTAAGTGAAATTTTGCCATAAAATTTTTGGCGAATTTGGGGCTCCCAACAGTTTAGAGGGGCTTTAAAGAGAGAAAATGGTCATGTTCAAGAAAGTTATTTGGGAAGGGTATTGAGGTTCACGGTACGATTGCCTTACACTGACCTCTACATGTGACTGTTACATAAGATAAGAATTAAAATTCTTCCATATTATACATACACCCAGACATCATAGGCTGGATGCATTCTATGAAGTCTAATAAGATTTGATGATAACAAGTAACTCACCCAGTTTCTGTGTCATTCATGAGTTGTGGAGGGATTTCTCCAGCCTTGATAGTATACCATTCTACCGGTGGTGTTGGGTCTCCACTAAACCGGCAATGGAACATGATGGAATCTCCTATAACACGTATGGCATCAGTAGGTGCTACTTCAACGACTGGAGTATTGGAATCTGTATCAAGAAGGGAAAACAAATCACACATGATTTAATACAACCCAATGGTGATGATAATGAATGAGGTTCTCAAACTAGCAAGCCTTCCTGATCTAGGTAACAACTAGATGAGGAGGAGGCGAGTTAGTCGGTAAAGCATCTGCTTGTTGAACCAAAGATCGCAGGTTTGAATCCAAGCCAGGCAGATGACTGAATAAATATCTAAGTTAAGACAAGACATGCGGAATGGAACCCAATTACATTTAGATTTTAGAAAGTCCTGAGCATGCAGTGAACCCAAGTCTGATTTGAATTCTCTGTGCAGGGTTTGTGGTATATCTTCTACATCAACTCCTCTAGGCATCAACCCATACAATGCTGGATAATCTTTTTTTTAGTTGACTTGTACATCCTACCTGTCTACAAATTGTTTTTTTTAACATGAATAGTCCCCATATCTTGAAAAATAGGACGCTTAAAAATGCATACACATACATGTTAACTCTTTGCCCGCCACGTACACAATCCCCCCTGTGCCACATTGTTTTTAGGGTGCCACCTTAGGAGGGGTTCTGCATGGACTATGCTTATTCAACTCGCAATAACTTTTGATTTTTCTCAGAAAATGTCAATGTAAACAATGTCTGAAAGCGGTGCAATGAAGTGTGATGTGTATACAAAAGCACGTTACTATTGTGTGTGTGTGCGTACAATAGAATTAAATGCGTTCCGTGTGTATTGTGAATGAAATGTGACTTGAGTCGAAGTTGGCAGCCCGCTGTATGTTCCGCTAGCCGAACGTAGCGGGCACAGAGTTAAAAGAGGATCATGTTAACCTTTAAAGACAAAGAAAAGAAACAGTTGGTAATAGAAAGCAAAACATTAGAAACATTAACATTTACAGTTGAAAAATATCACAAGGGACCATTAGACAAAGAAGCAATGTACTTCAATATCTACCCCTACACAAACACACAGAAGCACACAATACCAATTTTTTTTTATCATTCCCATATAACTCAATAGCATGGACAATGAAATTAACCGCAGACGGAACAGCCAATTATCTGTTGTTTGCATTTCATAATGACAAATTTGGAAACACATTTTGTCCATGTGATAGAGGACATAATTGAATTGAGTGGTTTATGAACTCTCGATTGAAATGATTCAAGAGTTCAAGGTTACCATGCTCATTCAAACTAATTCAATAGAATAAGATCCCTCTCTCAATAAAAATCCCTGATGAAGAAATGGAGAAAATGAGCCGAAACATGGATGGTGTAAGTTACTTTCAGGATGAATAGCACACTCAATTCTCCTACTGTCCTATGACGCCTTGGAGTTGTGCATTTGAGAGCCTGAAGAAGGCCTTACAGCCCCATGACTCATATATGGTGGGGGTTCATCTATTCTATCAAGGCATAAAGGCATATTGGAAAGAGAGTGATGAGGAGTACATGGTATCATGAAAGATTCATGTACAGGTCAGATGAAGTGAGACAAGTAATAGCACTATTCCACAGAAATCTGAGAGAATTCGATTTAAAAAAAATGAAAGGGGAAGGAGCGGGAGGGAGTACCCCAAGACTGAGTCACAAATATATTCAACATTTTAAATGTCAAATAGGACATTGGAGCAGGATAAAAGAAAGAGGGTAATATTTCGTACAATGTATATCTCTATATTACAGAAATAAGAAATTTAATTTCCATTTGGAGGAAGAATGATGTAATGATTTTGACATTCATAAAATGAAAAAATAATAAAAGTGTGTTGACTCTTTAATGACATTAGAAATGATTGATTCACTTAGTTTATTAAATACCTTAATGAATAATCACATACAATTCCATCACTGACAGTTGAATTTTTCTCTGCAAAAGGTTGCCCGGAACAAACAACATTCCTTTAGAAAAAAAATGAAAACTGTTGCAATTGTAGGAAGAATAAAATTTTTGAATCACAAAACACTGTGTAACAAAATTATGTCGACCTTTTTGAAGCAATAAAAGTGCCTGAAAAATGTCCATCTCTTAAATATGTCCATAGGCGGGTACAGACTGTCAGATTCAATAGAGAGAGGATATTTGTCTGGTTTAATCATGCAAAATGGATAGACTTGCTGAACAACCACTCAGCACAACACGCAGAAGATTGAGTGTGGTCTAGAGCGTACTTCCGCCCATTATCGTTACAATTGCCTTCCAAAATATGACATGGCTTACATACAGGCACATACTCCGCTGAGCATGACTTATCAACCGAGGCATACATTAAATGTTTGCAACCGGTTGGGTAACCTGGACCCTAAACGCATCTTACTCCAAGCATGAGTGAGCCTTCCCCGAGGGCATCTTTCTCCCATCAATGAAGGAGGGCAGCAGCCTGACAAACATTGGTATGGTTGCAGCCCTGCTACCCCGCTGCCCCGTTGGATCGGGAGAACTGGCATGAGACCCTAACAAGTTCTAAATCCTAAACACTCCAATTTCTATTCCCTAGGTAAATGCAAATTGATGAGGAATGGGATTAAACATGGTTGTTATACATTCTCTGGGACTGGGACTAGACCAGAGAACATGCAGGAAGTGTAATAAGCTTTAAATTTGGATTGATGGGGGAGACTCGGGTTTCTTTTGAGCCAAGGTAGATTAAAGACCTGGGTAGGGGTTCCTTATATGGCTGCTCTCCACCACAAACATCTATTGAGGAGATGTCTGACTCACAACACTCTCTCTTTCTCAGCTGCTGCATACATTCGTTCAGAACCATTCTTACTCCTATACGATCACTGTTATCCACAGACTCTGCAATGCTATTATTCAGCAGTATCATTATCATTATTCAGCTATAAAGTTAAACAATTGACTTACCCCATAGCAATTATTTTTCAACACAATATATATCACACATTGTTAGCCCTTTTTATTCTTTCTTAATGTTGCATATCTTAAAATAATAAACTATTTTGGCAAAACTGTAAGATGTTTGTATTGAAGAACTAAATATCTTGCTGTTTTTTCAGTTTTTTTTTCTCTAAAGAAAGGGTCCATTTGTTAGCTCATTTTATAATGCAGAGACACGCATCTAATATTGGATACTGTATCACCATGTCTACTGGCATAGAGCCAGGCTGTCTCAAGTAACATATAGCTAACACTCAAATATATTCAAGCATCATTTCAACCTTTCTCTTATGAAGACTTGAAGTTGATTGTACATGTATACACATATTCTCTAGATTTGATGGGATAGGATCGCATGCATGGAGGCTTATATTTTATATTTATGTAATACAGAGCGAGATCGACTAAAAAAGAAGACAGATAGCCTAGCTATATATATAACCTGCTTTAATGGATAAAGATATCGATGGATGGGCCATTCCATGGTAACTCGCGTTACACCTAATGGGTACATTGACACGATAATGTGCCTATATCTTTAGAACTGCTAGGATCTACAAGATACTTTTTTCAAACATGGACAGGGTAGATATAGAACAACTGAATGAAACAAAAAAGAAAATTGAAGAACAAACATTTTTAGATTCTTGGATTATTGAATTTCGGTAACTCGTTACAAAAAAAGGACATGGTCAATTCTATGAGACCCTCTTTTGGCAAAGTCTCCTCATACTAGACAATCTTGACAAAATCTTTCCTACTTTAATTTGATAGTAGGTTGTGACTTAATTACTAGTATAAGATCACAATATTAAAGATAAGAAACAATGGACTAGTAAAATGCAGGAAGCAAATATGTCGGTAACTCACGTTACGGTAACTCGCGTTACATTTTGTCCGGAGGCCATTTTCACCCCTATGTAATAGATTAAATATCACAGGACCCCTTAGAATATGGAAATATATTCATCTTTTTCCATTTAGCGAAATTTTCAGGAAAAAATATTACAAGAATCCTGTGTAATCTGCAATAAATTGTTTTTTTTCATCTACAGTCCCACATGTACGTTTTTGATGATGGTTTGAGATCTTAGGAAATCAACAAAAATGAAAAATAAATTGTATTGAATTTGAAAGGCCCTAATGTTTTATGAACATCCATTGCATAAGTAAGGTTAGTGATAAATCAAAGAATTAACATAAGAGGTACATTTCTTTTTTTGATGTCATGTCCTTCTTCTCATGGAATGGCCCGGATGCATTACTGGATTTTCTTAAATTTCGTACAAGTGTATTCGCATATTAATGATTTCTACTCATGCTGAAATTATTTTATTCAGGAAGAAAATTACAACAGCAAAATCTTCATATAAGAAAAATTGAAGAGGATTCACATTTAATCAAGTAAGTTAATATTGCATCCAAAGTCCAAACCCTGTTAAAGTACTAGACAAATACCTGTATAGTATGGTTATTATAATTCCTATGATGGGAGGGTAGGTTGATGATTGATTCCTCCTTTTTTTCTTTTTAAATAAAATGGTACAGTAAAAAAAAAATTAATGTGAGAATAAATATTATTCAAAAGTACAAGCATAAATCTATAAGAGTTATATTGTAATACAATGGAAATTTGAATGAATGATCGATTGGAAAAAAAAACATAAAAATGCATGTATCCAATATATGCTTTGTTATGAACTCTGCTGTGCAGTTCTCCTACACAAAGGGTTTCATCTCTGACACTCAATATCCCAGCCAAAATACCAAGCATACAGGTCATTTCAATGCAAATTGCCCCCTTTTAATGGCCATTTTATCACCTAGGGACCTGCCTCCAAGATGCTGGTTGGTTCACAGAGGAGGGAGATAAAGAACTTGAAGAATAGCCTGAGGTAGAAGCAGGTCATTCACATCAACACACACACCGACCGTAATATTCACGCTCTTGTCCCTTCATAGCGATAACGGTTACGCTCGCACATTATTACAAGTGTAATGTACATACACCTGAGTTGGGGTTACAGCCCTTTAAATTGGTACATTTACTGGAAAAACTTTGAATTGAAAGGATATGCCATTGAATCCATTAATTATCCCTGTTTTATTAATATAACGTTTCCACTTTTTCTTACTTTGTATTGCTCTGTTATATGCTTCATGTACCCCACCCCCCATCCCCCACCCCTTTACAAACATCAGGCAATGTTCATGTACATGTATACCTCTCTCTCTCTTCAATGATACTTCCTTTTAATCTCTCTTTATATTTTTCAACAATGCTCAAAGCAAACAACTTGATAAGCAAGCAACAAAATAGATACTGCATAACTAAACATCTGCTATAAAAGTCTGACTGTTCCATCTAAAATGTTCCATTAATGTTTTAATAATGTATCTCCTCTCAATATCAAGCAAGTTTTAATCCTACTTTGTTTCCAATTTCAATTCAATAATAAGAACTTCCCCTTTCATGCATCATACATAACACAACATGACTTAGGATATTTCTTGTTACAAAGTATCCTATTAGCTGATCGATAATCTATCATGCGATATTATAATTTGTGAAATGTGCATGAGTCTTCATTAATTATTGAAAGGGATGACTTGAGAAGGAGGAAGCATAAGATTAAAAAAATGCCCTTCATTTTGCATAAAAAATACTGTACAGTACATGCATTTAAAAAAAAAACACATTCATCTCCAGATTAAAATTTTTTGATCATATATTTTGTGACATAGAACTGGGAAGCATGCAATATTTACATAATATCAATGTATGAGGATGTGACATCGCATCTTCCAATTCTTCTGTTGGAATACTTCCAATCTTTCTTTATATTTAAAGATATCTGTATTTAGATTGTCTAATGTACTCTCACAGGTGGAGGGAATTGTGATGAGGGAATTGTGATAAGTGAAAGCTGTCTATTTGATGTGCAAACAAAGAAAACGGCTGAAAAAGAGTAACATACATCATGAAGAAGTATGATTCATAACAAGACAACCATTCGGTGAATCTCATTCAATTTGATTTGACACCCCTGTGCAGTAGATATTTGCCCTACCAGCCTCTTAGCGACAAGCATAAAATGAGCGAGCGAGTTGTCATGTAGATAGTAGAGCAGAACTAATGCTTTATATTGATTGGTTGAATACTGATCAATACATCACTGAGCTACATCACTAGATAGTAACTATCCTTTGGGTTAAAGTCTGTCAGATATTAAACCATATAACGGTTCTGACCTAATTAGCTGGTAACACCAGTTATGACAGCTGGAAGCTTCATTGATTTCTCTGCACTTTTAGAAATATAAATTTGTTGCATTATATTTTTTTCAGATAAGCCATAAAAACCACTCCTTAGCCAAGATGAAAAACAAAGACTTTGTTTTTCATCTTAAAACTTATCAACATGTAGAACAATTCTCTTGTTCTTCTTTAATCATAAAAGACTTACCGAAGTTACAACTGCTATTACAATCTTTTCGATACTCAATACACTTTGTAAATCAGAAATGTATAAAAGATGTGAATATTTTACATATAGGTTTACATATGCAGTCATCATAAGCTGCACACAATTATTTTAGCGCATTCAATGTGACGCGTTAATTGCGCATTACTTTGAATTGGTCATGTGATGTCACAAAGCTTATCAGTAAAGTATGTTGTCTTAAAATGCTCAGATGTGATCTGAATACGCATTGAGACATAATTACTTAGCCAAGTAAATACTGACTTAATTCACATACTGAATTGAATATGGCCCTAGATGACTAAAGAAGATGAATGCTGCATTTCTGTTTTCTATAATTCCAAAATGAGCTCAATGTAAAGAAATATCTGAATGTATGACAGACATAACATAAGATTATCATGCTCTGTGTAAGAATTGTTTACAACGTATGCTGCAAGTCTTTGCCTAATGGCATCATAACATGAACCAAGAATCTGCAATACGATAACAGCTTCCCAATACTTCAAAGCGCCAAGCTGAATCTCATCTAGATTCTACCTAAGACAACAAATAACAGACTTCAAAGCACCCAGCCGCATCACAGACAGTCATATCTGATCATCATATCTGCACGTGACCTTCTGACATTCTATGAAACATTTCATTCTTGTTCTTTATCAGGTTAGCTGGCTAAAGGCTGTGTCACAGACTGAATACCACAGGCAACGGGAGGGAGAGATGATTCATACATCGATCATAAACCGACCATTCTGAACACTATGAAGAGCAAGCCATGCTACTAGATAATTCATTCATATTGACGCACAACATAGCTAATAGTAGATGAGCACAGAACAAGTCAACCTCTGCTATGTCTTCCCCCATCTCCCCTTGTAATTTCTATTTACATTATGAATTATACAAACTTAATTTAATTCATCACAATTAGAAGAAAGAAAAAGTCAACAATATATATCCTTCCTAAATAAAATAAGAAAAATAAAATTATTTTAAAGAATTTTGTTGATGGCACTTTGACACAAAAATACAAAAATGACCATCAAATATCATTTCCTATATATTTAAATGATTTTGAATATTAATTTTTCTATATTCCAACATTCCCAATTCTAAGCATTATCAAATTAATTTAATGAGAAGGATGATGTGTTAGATTTACAAAAATCTCACTGAACTTACCAACAATGTTAAACTGGACATTTTCTGAGCTGGGCGTGGAGCCTGCTACATTGGTCGCCTTGCAGGAATAGATACCACTATCGAGGGGGGTGGCGCTCTTGATCTTCATCTTACTACCTGTGAGATCAACGTTGGAACCAGCGGTGACTGGTGTTTGGTCATGATACCAGATGACCTCTGGTACGGGGTTACCGCTAGCCTTACAGGTGAGGGTAACCTTTACCCCTTCTTCTACATCCTCCGGTAGACTGGGTCTATTCAGCTGCACACGTAACTCTTCTGAGATCCCTGCAATATTAACATAGGCAAGCATGCTATTATATTTACTTTCATGCTTCCATTAGTTAACATCTCATGCATTGAATAACTATATTAATAAACATTCAAATGCAATAGTCAAATTGATTTGCTAAGGTTAGTAATGTTTGACAATCGTAGCACAGAGTTTTGGCATTCCATTTAATGCTTCAATGGTGAAGAATAAGATGGCATTGAAAAAATAATGAAGGTGCATATGTAGTGATTTGATTTGTGACATTTTCAGATGTTTGAGCTTCTTTCAAAGCACAAATTATTCTAAGTCAACTAACAAAGACCCAAAGCGCGTCTCCAAAGATGTCAATTTGGAGTTGGGTGACAGAGACTAGAGTTGTCAATGAGAATTACAGGGGAACCTTATGATGAGATTAATCTCATTTGAAAGGCGAGCTTCACTGCCTCACTGGATACCAATTGTGATTTGGACGCAGCGTAACCCGCCCCTCAAGTGTCAAACAAGCCGACAACATAAAGAGGATAATTTTGAGGTTGTGTTTCTGTGTAAGTGAGTCACGGTATCATGCTGCTTGCGTCACTTTCACTTCATTGACCAATCCCTAAATGTTACAAACTCATTGCCTTTATCAAGATCTTGATTGCTTATAATGGAAGATGACGGCGGCAGCTTCCACTCGCAATGAAATAAAAAAGTTAACATTTAGGTTTTCATACAGTGAAAATGATTTCATGTATACACATGAAATAAGATGAGGTGAAACTGCTATTTAAATAATTCCACAATAATTCCTAAGATCGTTTTGTTTAATGGTAAAGATAAGAATTACAAGATTGAAACCAACCGAAAGAAAATTACAATTTTAAATTGCTTAACCTGCTTTGTATATCAGGTATACAGCATGTCTTGATTATTTCTGTATTTGGAACCATATATGCACAGGTTCCATGCCTATATTTGAATTGCATTGAATGTCCAAACACAGAAATTATCTACCAAAGGTGCATTACTGAAATTTAGTACAAAAATATGTGGTAACAAGTACCAGTGAAGGACCATTTTCACATAAAGAAATGTTGCTAAGCCCTACCCAGCTATACAGACATTATACGAAATGAAGAACACACCAAATGTCAACCATGATTCATCATAGAGTTCTTCTACATTCAAGTGAGACAAAATTAATTTAAAAAAAAAAAATGTCTGAGTGAAGGTGAGGGGGTGGGGGGTAGTGGTCCAGTAAACAGTGTTATCTACCTGGGTAAAGGTAAAAGCTACCAGATGTTGAGTTTAGATCCTGACCTGGATAGAACTTGAGACCTGATAGAGCTGATTTGGATTAGACTTGGTATGTGAAACTTTATTCTTCTCTACCTTAGTAAAATAGTACAGTCTGGCTATTCAGTCCTCACATCTCTATCATTGGACAAGTCTGGATTATAGACTATTTATTTTTTCTAAACATAACCATTTATCTGCCAGTTATTAGGACTTAAGGGTGATCTATGCATCTTCAGCTTTTAACAAATTGTTGCTTACTTTTCTGAATGACCAAGTAATTTCAGTTATTTAGATTAAAAGAATCGTAAAACCTGAAAACTTTGCGACATAAAACTAATGTAATTCATAAAATTATAATATATGTAGAAGTTTCTTGTTTCCCTCCCTAGGCTTCACTCCACATTCCTGCCCTTGCCTAGTTTAACATCTCAATGCTGATCAATGATCATGAATGACAGCATCTTACATATCCAATCACATTCCATAAAAAAACTTCTACCAGCTTTTAGCACACAAGGTCAAAGGTCAATGGATGTTTATTTACATCACATCCACATACTTGGCAAACTCCATTACATTTATCAAGGTCTATTTTCATTTGATAAAAAAAACTAATCATCATCTCCAATGATTGCATGATATTACAAACATGTCACTACATTCTCTGGACTTCTGAGCATTAGCTTTGGGACACATCACATTATCTGAAGGACAATGTGATTACTATGATGTCCCATGTGTACAGTAAGTAGTAATCATTGCCATATCATGGATAAATTAGGAGGGTACCTTGGAAAATGATCTGCACCAGATCAAAATTAAAAGGATGCTTTTGACGATTGCAGGGAAAGATGTAGGAAGGATGTACAGCCTACTGCATAATACATTGTAGATGAATTGCAGGTAATCAACCAACAGACATACAGGCATTTTCAGACCAATTTTATGACTCTTTTCTTTGATCAAGATCAACTTAAAACAATGGACTGACACTGAAATTAGGATCAAAGTTCTCTGTGCGTGTGGAGTAAATAAGGGATGACATATTCATCAGCTATGGTATGGCAATGACATCTCTTTGACCTCTCTCTCTCTCTCTCCACCAAGGCTCCTTCAAATCAAATAGTATGTCAAGAGGAATTGGTCCTCTTCATTTGGACCAAACTATCCAGAAAGAATATCAGATTTATATCTGTGTCGTACGTGTAGCTTGCTCTTCAAACAAAGAGCATCATCATTGCCATACAATGAAAATGCCAAACACTGGTAATTCTTATCTATTTTGTATATTCATGTATATTTGATGTCACTTCATCTATCAAGTCAATTTCAGTGCCAGACTGGTAAACAAAAAAACATACTTAGTCCAGACTCGGCAAATGCAAAAGCAGTATAAGCCTAATACATGTATATCACAGAAGAGATGTAGTCCCTATTGAGGGGTACTGTATACAACTGAGCAGTCAGCGTGCAAAACATCAGCAGGCTGTGGCTACTATAAGGTCCCTTGCAGAGAGATGTCATTTCAATTGAATTACACATGCAATCACCAAATTCACCCCTCAAATACTCTCTCAATTGAAAATATCAAATTACTTCAAGGGTAGGAAGAAGGGTATAGAAAACCTGACTACTTATGGGAGAATAGCCTTTGAATCAACATGGTCTGATTTACAAAGGGCACAGGCAGAAATTAATAATAATTGAATGTGAAATGTTTTGTCTGAAATGAAATAAAGGAAAGTAATCAGACGCCAACACTAATTTACTTGATGAAACATACTTTTCAAAAAAGGGTAACAAACACTTAAGCCCTAAATCAAATGCTCTCGCAGCAACAGAAAGTGAATGCTGAATTATTGAACGATCTTCAGTTTCTCAAAGTAACTCTGAATGATAATATAATGGGGGAGGTTAATGATGGTATATGAATCATGATGATATGATTGAGTAAGAGTCAAGTCTCCATCCAACCCATCAAGTTAATGGACCAAAGAATTGTTCCAGTCTGCTTACTTCTTCTAAATTCAATCACCATCACATCAGCTATATTCACACTCAAACCTCAGTCACACTGCCAAACAAACTCCACACCGAGTGCAAAATGACAGATTCTTGGCCATTCTGGGAAATGTTGATATTTCATTTGGTCTGTTTTAGGTCTTATAGGTGTCACTGGGGTATCACATCAACAAGGCCTAAAAAAAAGATGTTGTATTGCCCTTTAGGTGCCAAAACATGGGTCGGTCGGTCGGAAATCTTTTTTTTTTAAATCTTTTTTTCTTCTTTTTTCTCCCTTTTTGGGCTGATATTTCTCAGTTTTGAATGCTTTAATACATATTTTTTCAAAAAAATGGTAAAAAAAAAAAACTTTCTTAAAAAGCGGACCGAAGATTTTAAGATTTTTGGGTCGGTCGCAAAGGGCAATACAACATTTTTTTTTTTAGGCTCAAGCATTCACAAAGATTCAATGAGAAAACAAAAACATTATTAACATTCACACTTGCCTTATTGGCCACACATTATTAAGAAATGTCACTACATTTTTAGAGCAAAACCATTATGCAAATATATATTCACGGCTCCACACTCACTTTTTTGGAAGGGAGTCCGAAGTCAGATTTTTAGAGTCTGAATGCATGAGCTCTGTGTAAAAAAATTTGAAATGTTGGGGGTCCGGATTGAGATTTTGTTTGGGTGCCCATGTGTCCTGGGCACCTGCTAGTGTCGAGCTCTGATGTATTAACTTTTTAATGAAATTATTTATGAAAGAAATTTTGAAAATTTAATGTACAATGTCTGAATTTTTTATAAACATATTTGCCAAGAGATTTCTTGAGAAGAAAGTGTCTACTGCTAAAGATGGTTGTTGCAGTCATTATTTTGTACTTTAATAACTTTGCATACTCTAGTTTCCTATACTGCATTATGGAATCATAATCATATTGACAGAACTGGAAAATGAAAGCAGACATTGCAGTCATGGGAAACCCTATGGTGAATGTGTTGATCTAACCACATCTAGCCAGACCATCGACCACAATGAGAATTTCAGGATATCATTTTGACAAACAACCTCTGTATTATTATTCTCTTTAAAAGAATCTTTGGGAAAGATCGCTGGCCTTTACTCCTGCAAGGAATGTGGTCATTCAGCATTGACTTTTTCATTGCAGCGTCCTTTCCTCTAAATCTGAGACGAAAATAATATCTATTCATCTCACTTTATCTTGCTTACCATTGAAAGAAAATGTGAGGAAGGTAGTTAATAAATCGATTTCCAAACCATTCAATCTAATTCTCGTTTTGATATAATTGAAAAATCCCCCAGAGGTCTCCATCTCAATGTCAAAATACAATAAAGTTATTAACCTACTCAAATAAGGAGATTGTAGACCCCTTTGAGAGGTTTATCAGGATATAATAGTTGCCCTTGACTAGGCAGACAGATATGCACATATATACCATGTAGAACAGATGATGCAAACTGAATCCTAATGGACCGTTACATGAGTACTAGGCTAGGCGAACAGACTTTATTAGGAAATCAGTGAACATGAAGTCAGACGAAAATACAATTTGATAGAAATTTACAGTAATAAGCATATTAAAATGGAGTTAAGAAAATTGTGCTGCACTCCCAATTACTAATACACTGTACATAATTCTACATATCAAATTCTACTAGCTTCCACCTAGGCCTAAATATGTAATTTTAAATGTCCTTTTGATATCAATCGCAGCAATGCAAAATAACTTTAATTTGGTTTCAATAAATTGCTTTAAGTTATCAGAAAATGAAATAGCAAGAACTTATTGCATTAAAATAATGGATAAATTGAGAATGAGGTCTTTTCAAGAAAAAGGCAACTACTGGTTGAAAAAATGATGAAATACAGAGGATAAAAAAGAGAACAAGAGAAAGAATTGTATATAATAATTATATATATATATATTCTAGATCTTAACAGAATACAGAGGATCACATATTTTGAAGTGGGATAAATATCCCTTAGGACAGAGATTAACCCCCTATCACTCCCACTATGACCTGTGTTAGTTTACTGATTACCTTATAAGGGCATGGATCAGCTGATACTCCAGAGACAAAGCTTCTCACCTCTCACACACAAACCAACTTCTTTCTGATGCGGTCCTCCATAAAACAAGGTCATCTCATCATAGGTTGAATTGGGTTAATTTTATAGTTCCTTAACAAAAATGAAAATTAAATCATGGACCCTATACCACAAAATTAAACCCTGTCTTGTGTAATCAACTGGTATTTGCAATAACATATTTCTTATGTGTCTTACATGCAGTTTCTATACATCTTCATTATCACAGAGATAAACTGGGCGAGGAAGTCATGCCATGTCAAAACTTCTTAGCTAAACGATAAATCACCCTACAATCCCTGTCTGGCAGCCGATCCCTTAACTCATCACCTGAAGAAAGAAGATAACCTGCATTTGAGAAAAAGATCAGTTGACCTACGGGTATTCTTATTTAAAAGGAAACTTAATAGCCATTTACCATGCTACATTTTCATCATCAGAATATGCTATTCCCAACAGGCAATATAAATGTATCCTTTCCAAAAACAGGCTAATGAATATCTGTCCGCAATGTAGGTTGTATAATTCATGAAGTGCAACTGATGTACATTAATAACGCTTTTATGGTTGTCCAATTCTTGCTAAAATTATCTTCCACTTCTGCATAGCTTTCTTGTCAGAACTAGTAAGAGACTTGGCCACAGAGTGGCACCCCTGAAAGCATAGCAGACCATCACATATCTTTGCCCATCTCATAAATCATATGCCCCAAGTATGACTTAAATTGAGTCCAACAGCAGCTGGCCAATCTTAATAAAACCATAAAAGAGTATGTGAAATTGCAAACAAATTCTTTGAGGGTTGATTGAATTCTGACATACTTCTTCTTCCTTGTCTTCATCCTTGGTTGTGATACAAACCATCCTCTGAACTCTGATGTAAAGTGTACTGTGGATAAGGGTTATCACTTTAAACTTTAACAAAGAGCAGTGTGAAGTGTGAACTCATATCATTAGGAGTTCTCCTTTTCTTAAATTCCTACACTTACATTTATTACAATGTTAATGGCATAGAAACATAGTATAAAGCGATATACAGACATGACTGTTATTATTCTAATTATTATTATATATAAATATAATATATATAAATGTAGGAATGTATGCATATTCGCCAGTTATCTAAAATTTCAGAGAACTTCAATGACCTAATGTAATAAAGAATTAGGTTTTTAACTAGCTCAAGATTGTTCTAGATTTTGTAATGATTTTATAATGGGATGACATCAGGATACAAATATTTATACTTCAAACTAACAAAATGTTGAATTCATAAGGGAAAATGTTTTGTACCGTACTTTGCAGATAAAGACCAGATACAACGCATCCACTGTCATGTTTACACAGTCGTATGTTAACCACATTTAACAAGTGTACTTGAGCTCTCATCTTGAAGTACATGGTGTCCTAATTTGAAGTGTATAATGGAAAGTTGATTTAGCTACGATAGATTACTTCAACCTCTAGAGAGTCTAGAGAGCCTAAATGACTGTTAATCTGGCTCTGGTTTTCAATGAGACATATATCATCATCATTTATGACCATCCCAACAATCTTTTCCTCTCCAAAACCAGAAGCAAGGCTAGGTAGACAGGTTTTATCTGACAAACGGAGAATATTTTGATTTCAAGTATCATGGTCACTGTATTTCTTTTTAAATGATTACGCCTTAACTTCACATGATAATGAAATTGATTGCACAGGTACAAATTATGGGCATTATTGTTAATGCATATTCAAAAATAAAAGACCAAACTTTTCCCCAGATTGTTATTGAATAAAGAAAAGTGGATAATTACTTTCACTTACTTCAAAGTACATGTAAATTTGAAATATTAAGCAATGATTATGACTATCAGTTTGATATATTGAAACCTCATAATAACAGATCTACATATGCAATAACCCAAGGTGGCATATTTAACAGTTTTGTTCAGATTCTAGCCATCACACAGAAAGTAAATTTACAAGATTGAATTCCCTCAAAATCATATATCACTGTGAACTGCTGCTTGTATCCCTATGGATACACTGTAACAATAACCCAAGTTCATGCACAGTTGCAGTTCAATAATGCCTGATGGTTCCCTTTAAGCATCTATTGTTCTGGTTCCAAGTTCAGCAGGGCAGTACAAGGCGGCGGCCAACGAGGGCAGCTAACAAGGGCAAGCATGGACGTTGTTGAAAGTGTCTAATGCATGCATGGCGGCGGCGGCAAGCTTTGAACAATTAGTTCCATCTAGCTTCCCCAGCCATCTGCATGATTCAAAGCGTGTAAAATAGTCTAGTCTACAAAAAACTAACAAAACTCTATTATTCTTTTTTGGCATAAAATTGGGACAAAAGCTAACTAGGGGGTGACTTCCTGATAACAAATGAAAATTTGGGAATAACCTGATTCATTATATAGATTTTTATTTGCTAAACCTCAATATTGGATAAATCAACATTCACGCTGTAAAAACACAGTAATTATCATTTTAAGCCAATGTACATGTATGTAGACACACAATGACACATGCTAGTACTCTTTGTTTGAGTTGCCTTATTTACATACCCTTTTATCTGTTTTACAACCAAAAGACTATTCATAACAGCTATGTGGTAGAGATACTTCATAAAAAGTATCATTAGAAATATGTACCATATTAAGAGGTCCTCTACTGGCTAAAAACAAATGCTATGAATGATACCTACTATATTCTAATACAATTACAAATACTGCGTGGTTTACTTCATATTATTTAAATACTGGTTATATTTTGTCTACACAGGGATGGCATTTAAACATCATTTAAACCAAATCATTAAGAAAAATGGGCTCATTACTGTATTACACTAATAAGAGGCAAGCTTTTATAACAATTAAATATCTCCATACTCATAGGTCAAATCATGTCACATTAATGCCTCGAATAAATACAAGAAAATTATAATTAATAGCTAGTACTTGATAATTGTTACACTTTAAACTATAAAGAGGTGTCATGTTCAAATATTTACAGATGATATCTAACAGCCATGGTTGTAGAACACATGGTATCAATAATTAATAAAGTTAGATTGTTCCAAAGGCACCTTGTGTGGGTATTGGGTAATTCTTATTATATACCTCACTTAAGAAATCCAGCCATCTGATTGGTCGAAATTGCAGTTGTTGTTTTAACTATTCCCGAAAAATGCCAAAGCCATGTAATAGTTTTTAAAAAATAGTTTAAAAATCCCGCCAAATTTCCAGTTACCGGGAAATTAGTTCAGTCTTGCTGAAATACCCATTGGTTTACGTGTTAAAAACTGGTTTGTGCGAGCACGGACACCATAAGTGTGCGAATAATCGGTCGCTAGCTTAATTTACCAATTTTTAATACATCGTAGCGCAGACGACCGTACGGCAATCTCTATCGTACTGAATTCCAAACAAGGCAAAAATGGCTGAAGAAACTCTCCCAAGATTTCAACTTCTTGATGATGATGATCAAATGCAAGACTTGATTAATTCTGCTGACAGCAAGCACACCAATGTAAGGTCTAATAATAGTCAAATCCAGTCAGTGGAGTCCACACATTAATTGTTGTGTACTAGAGGGGTCTAGAGATCTACTGTCATTGACATTGTACTGAGTATTAAACTTTACCGCACCGCGGTAGACGTAGTCTACACTACTTTACTTGGATGTAGAGATGTAAAGCTTGTAGCTTATTTGCCCCTCGTCACGTTAGGTAGTCTCTGATAGGGTGAAAACTTGAGTGGATGGGTTTTCCAGTGCCTCTCAACAACAGATTTGAATATATTATTACTAGATCTAACACTAACTAGATTCTATGTCTATGTGTATTTAGTATTTATTTCTGCTCTTCCTGTTCTACCAGTTGATTGGTAAGTTGACTATTTTTTCGGCATATAAAAGTATTAATGACTGCTTTAATATTCGAGAAATAGTTGTTTATATACGCTCTCGGGAAGGTTACAATTGGGCTATTGCCCTCGGCACGCCTCGGGCAATAGCACAATTGTAACCTTCCCTTGAGCGTATAAAAACAACTATTTCTCTCAAAGCAGTCATTAATACTATACTAATGCCCTCACTGCTGTGTATTTTTTGTATACTCATAGGAAAATCATGACTTGTCTATTTAATGCCTCTAATAAATACAAGAAAATGATAATCAATATCTAGTACTTAAAAAATTTACACTTTAAACTATAAAGAGGTGTCATGTTCAAATATTTACAGATGATATCTAATTGCCATGGTTGTAGAACACATTGTATCAATAATTAAATGGTTTTATAATCTTGTATAGCTCGATATCAAACCATAATCCTTGATTATGAAACACCTTATTGAGATTAAAATAACATTAAAAACAAATAGAGTTGTAAAGATCATAGGTCAACATGATTTCCGAAATTGTGTGCATGGTGAACAAATTCAACAAGATATCTCATGATGTGACAAATGATTTGTATTACATTTCTTCACCCCCCCCCCTTTTTTTAATACTTTTTTGTTCTTAATTCAGTCAAGCATACAAGGACGGTGGGCTATTTACATCATCGTGAAGACTAACAAAATACTAGAATACAACACAATCAATTTCTCAATTTTTTGTGTT
Organism: Mesocentrotus franciscanus; assembly: GCA_037976565.1. NCBI lineage: Eukaryota > Metazoa > Echinodermata > Echinoidea > Camarodonta > Strongylocentrotidae > Mesocentrotus > Mesocentrotus franciscanus. The sequence goes on along the minus strand of CP137669.1, from coordinate 4,025,254 downwards.
ATTAATTTCTTTAATACATTCGGCCAATCCTATCATGTATGAAATGCAGTATATGAACTATATGAACAGCTATTTCTGTAATTAATGATCTTTTTTCTTGTCATTATCAATTTACCCTATTATTCAGCAACTGTTGTTGACTGCACAAATGGTACACTTTGAGCATATCCCTCTTATCTTCAAACGAAATCATATACTGTGAAAAATGTTACTTTGATATCACACCGACAAGAATTTTCCATCAATCCATGCATGTAGCCATGTAGCCATCAAGGCAGCATGTTCTCTCTCTCTCTCAATATTTGTAAAGAAGACAAAGGCAGACACTAGCATGCTCAGTGAGTCATATGACCTTTTCTTAGTAGAAAGCAAACAAGATGATCAGAATCCGACATGCTCAGGCATATTACCCAGCTAGCTTCATTAGTGATAATTGGGGAATTTTCTCTTCCAGCACACCATATGTAGGTAGCAGTATTTTTATGTTTGGAACGTCTCATTCCAATCCAAATAATCAATTTGATTAGGTGAATGAAATGAAAGCAAGATTGCTTGTAAATGTGCCCTGTAGTCCTACACATCTTTAATTGTGTGTCTGAATTGGTGAATTCATTTATATGGAAAGCTACTAAATGGCTTTTGCAGAGTCAAAGTATATTGTGTTTACTTGATTTTGTTATTTTTATCATTCAAGACACCCTAATACTGTAACACTTTAGGAAAAATATGAAAATGTAGAGGATGATCATTACCCACAAAATTAAAATATCTACTGTATCTCAAAAATAATAATTTCTAAATGGTAAAAGAAAATCATTTGCATTTTGACTCAATACATATTTTGCATGATATGACAAGATGGCACCAATAACCAGTTTCATGGTGACATTTGTATATATTCGAATTACACATGTTAATTTCTATTAAGTATTTTGTGCACTAAGTGATATATATAGTCGATATTTTTTTTCAAATTTCCCAGAAAATATAAGGGTTGATGAATATTTGAATAGCCTGACTGTAAACTCAACATGCTACACAGTCCAGCTACGAGATGCAATTGTGTTACTATTAGGTATTCGGACACTTCATCACCTTCATTAATAAAACTTTAATCAGCTCCTCTTATGACTGATGCTTCTAATTAAATGACACACACACACACTGTACCTCTATAGGTAAACACTGGATGGAATACACTATTTAAACACCTTACATGTACATGAGGAGCACATGTAGTCAGCTTAATAAACAGATGTTACGAGAGGTGAGGCAGCGGCGAAAGCAATCAGAAATGATGCAAACGACAGACTGATGGGACACCTTGCACATGGCTAAGTTAAAGAAAGGATGCACCAAGATTATCTCTGGGAGACACAGATGCAAAAACGAGATTCCCAGTCTGCCGGTGATGGAAGGCGGCAAGGAACGAGCGTCTTACGAGTGTCATTACTGCTCTAATGGAAATTGCTTCACAACTCAATTAGAGCTGAAGCGTATCTCTGCCGGGATATGACTACGTCACCTTAGATAAGGGACACTGAACAACAACTACAATTATTGCTACAGTATCTAGGTCTACATCTGTACTTGTTCATATTTGAACACTCAGCATCTGAAAGTGAGCCTTACTGCTACAATACCTTCAAAATGGTTTAATGTAATTGCCTTGGTCGGTTGCACATTTCCACAAGTTGACTAAAACAAAAGAAATGGAGATAACAAACAAAAACTTTTCTTCTATAAAATTCATTGTAAAATGACTATTTGTTTTATAGTTTTATCCATTCATTCTTTTATATATCTATTTTATTCATTATGAAGAGTAAAATTAAAGTTAATTCTTTACTACTATCCAGAGATATTCTTGTATAAAAATATATATACATGTACATTGTTTGTAAATATAATATTAAAATAACTGGCAGCTTCCAAACAGGTTTCTTGCAACTGATTTTATATTCATTAAATTATTAGTAAGAGGCTTAAACAATTGTTCCAATTTTGGAGGTTCATTATTTCTGGTCTAAAGGAAAAAGTGTCCCCACTCGATACCATTTTAAACTAAACAGGAGTCAGTTGTATCTCATCAAGTATTAACATGTGTCATGCACATTGTTAGAAATCTTCCATCACGATAAGGGTGGTATCATATGATACATTAGTAGTTCCAGATATGTCACCAGTACTTTGATCTCATATACACTACCCCAGTATACTGTTACTCTAGCTTAACATGATCCATATAGGAGAATCGAGCGGTATATGAACTCTCCATTAACATTCCTGCTATACTTTTCATGATTTTTCATGCAAAATCATGAGGATGTTAATTGTCTCCTGGCAAAGTTGACAAATGATTATTTCAAGAGCCTCCAAGTGTATTTCTCAGTATAATCACTGAAACTTGGAACAATATGCAATTAGCCATTTTAATATTCGTAAAATTACCCGGTATGTGTATAATGAAACGATGAATAATTGAATATGATAAATCATTATATATATATAATAGACCATATCTGTACGTGTGAATAAGTATTAATTTACAGCAGGCTTGAATGTATCAAACCAAATGAAAAAAATACAGATGACCAATAAAAATATAAAGACAATTTTCTCCTTGGAATTTAAAAATAAAGAATTTTAAACTCATTTTTCATTTTCCACAGATTCCCTCCTACATCAAGTGAAGCAAAATACAGTGTATTAGAAGTATACACAGTAATGGTAGGTGCACCTGCTTTTATATTGTGCAGTCTATGCACGGACATTACTCCGGGGTATAACTGGCTTGGCCTGATGTATCATATAAATTTGGAATATTTTATATCTCATACGAAATATGATGCTGACACTATGAATGATATGTTATTATGTTGAGTCTGTTATATCACTCGGAGCACCTTCGTCTTATGAACTTGATTTCAGAGTATATGAAATCTGAGACTGCCCATGGTACCTATTCATTAGAGTGTGTTTGTAAAGACTGCTCTTGGTGCGATTCCCTTCACACCCATCTATCCCTCATCCAACACCTTAGAGATGACTCACATCTCAGCCTCTTCCAAGAGTGAACACCGCACAGTATTTTCCGCCATGACTGATCTTAAGTTCTTTTTATACACAAACTATAGAATTGTCTCTACTACAGTACTGTGAGAAAAGCATGATTTCACTGATTGTGTAAAAAGAACATTTCCTCATTCATACTATATCTTCTTTGGAGTGCCAGAAAGTTGTTAACTCGTATTCAAACAAATTAATACCCTTCTGCTCTCAACAGATTATATTCTCAAGCAAGCTCATTAATCTCTCCAGCTTCTCTCTTTCTAACTCTATATATTGGATCTTTACATATTGATCACTGTGTGCTCAGTGTGTAAAAAACCTGGTTGCCATAGAGATGAGCATCCTCATCTTTCCATCTCATTGTTTCCATACATGTAGCATCATCTTCACACATCGCTCATACATACCGGTACAGCAAAATTATATCAAACATTTAAAATTGCATTTCTTCAGGAAGTCATGAGAAATGATCAGTTGAGAAATCTTACAATGTATGTGTAGTAGTGTTTAATTACAACCACATTGCCTAGACTGTCGCCTCATTGATTAAGATGGGTTTCTTGTGTACTGCAATAAGTACGGTTCACAATGCCCAGCCCAATTCAAATAGACTATGTCAATAAAAGTTTCAAGCAAACCTATCTACGTTTTATCACTAGTACTTATTAGCTGACTCCCACCACAATTATAGGTTATAAATGATCTTTTTATACAGTAACAAGCTTCAATAAAATAGCTTCATTGTGTTCTTCATGTTTTCAAATTTGCTTCCCCACAAAGATTTGTTGGCGGTAGAGATATGAAGTGTTCGATGAGAAGTTCAGTCTCTTCTTTTGCATTGTCCCATCTCTGACTTACTGCCCCTGTTCAATAGAGCATAGAAATGCCTGGCGGCAAAAAAGGAGCAAAAATAAAAGAGGGACTTTCAACAAGAAAAGAAAAGAAACCTCAATAAAGCTCTATGTAATTGAACCACACAAAAGTACTGATAACTTATATTCTGTAACTTAAAAAAAGGGAATATGAAATTGTTTTATTTGGGACATGACCTCAAAACCTGTAACTATTACATGATATCACCACTGATTGCATGGATTTGCAACAGATTTGAAATGAATTGTGCATGGTTAGGAGTTGGATCTACTCAATCAATAGTTCATAGTTTTGCTAAAATTTGACCAATATATATTTTTATCCACCCCTAAAAAAGGGGAAAAAGCAGAATCTCATTATGTCTTGTCAGAAAGACAAGAAAGAGTTTATGGCTGAGTTCCAAGGTTCACCAAAATTTCCAATATAGATTTTAATGTCAAGTTTAATGATATCCTTTCCCCAAATCACAATGCATTTCAATGCTGAATCAGAACTACTTCCATCAACAATTTTACAAGTCTCTCTTTCTCACTTTAGCTTGTCAGAAAATGAACACAAATGTTGCGTTTGAATTTATCTAAATATATTCGAGTGAGTTCCTCGTCAGTGAGCACTTGTTTCCATCTGACATTTCAACATCTCAAGTTTATACTGTACATTAATCGAAATACAAGGAATGACTCATGCCACTATAATGTTAAAACACTAGATTTTCCTCACAAGCAATTGGACAGAAAATACTTCTATCTCACTCTCCTGGATAAAAGAGGATTGAATATCACCACATGTATATGTATTTCTTTCAATTACTATAGCAAATAGAAAACATGAACTGCAACATGCATTAAATAGCAATCGAAAATGTAATCAAGATTTTGAGATGCAATATGGGTATTCTTTGCATGAGGGTTAGGTTATTTTATTCAAAATGACGAATGTAAATTGAGATTGGAGCCTGTATTATTATTATATTCTAGTGTAGTCTACATCTTACATGATATTTCTAAATAAGCAAGTAAATCAAGGAGAGATTGCTATGATATCTCCTTGGTAAAATCCCCCATGAGGAAAGAGCAATGACCCCTCACAATAGAGCACACAGTTACCACAAACTTGTTAGGAAGTAATCCCCAAACCATATAAATGAGTCTCTGCACAGTAATCCTGTCAGAATGATACTAAATGCCATGCATGAAGAAAGACCATCACAGGAAAAGACAATCAAAAGGAAGAATCTCTTTCCTCACCCACTCATTCACTCATGCAAGACATCTTCTCTCCATCTCAGATAGTCTTCATTGTGTTTGTATCCTGTCTTTTCTTCTTTATGGAAGTAAATAGCTCTCCTATTGTAAACTTATTGACTCCACTCTTCTTGTTTATGGGTTGTTTATATTGCTGACAAATATGTGAAGAATCTGCATGCACTTCAAAGTTGTAGATGTAAATGTAGTTTCTTTCTTTCAATTTTGAATGTATATGTAGCAAGTTTTGACAAACTCCATTTTTCATCTTTTGTTATTATTTTCATGGGAAATATATAAAAAATAATAATACACTGCTATTATGTTTTTTTTTAATCAATCTTTCACTTGCAACATCTTTCCCATCCTTCAAAATTAGCAAGATTCCCACCAAATAATCACTTCTAGAGGCAAAAAGGCTAAATCAACTGATCATGGTGGATATACCGATCCTTTAGACTCTCTACAACTAACCTTGTCAAATTAGTCTTTCCTTGATTGATATTCATATCTATAAAAGGATTGCATCTCAACATCTTGTGGTAAAGATGTTCCTGGATGAGGAAAGTGCATGTAAAGGTCTCATTGGGTCAGGGATGTTGAGAGAAACAGGATGGAGGAGAAATCTTGAGAGGGAGAGAGAGAGAGAGAGAGAGAGAGAGAGAGAGAGAGAAGCAGGGCGCGGCGCGGAGCAGGGAGAGGATATCTTGAAAGAATTTGATCCAGGCTGGGTGAATCATCCTTTCTATATGATAATGCAGTAAAGCCCCTGAAGACAGGATAGCTACCGGTCTTCTAAAAACACCAATAAAGATGGGCCGACTAGTAATACCTTGTCTGGATATGATCCTTCAAAGGCCCCTCTAATATACCGCCTTCCTCCATTTCGTAAATAAAAGGAATATTAAGGAACAGAACTTTTAAACAATTTACGTAAAGAAACGTCATGAGAGATTTATGTAAACAACTTCACCTGGGGATAATCATAAACCATAGTAAATAATCATTGTCGTTTTGGTAATCAATATGTTTTGATTGTCAAGTATATGGCAATCAATTAATTTTGGAGGTTTTTAAGAATGATAATCTATTTATTCTGATGACATGGGAAACACAGAGAATGAGAACTTGTATCACACATTTAGGCTTTACTGAAAACCCAGAAGCTTCACAGGCATAAACTTCTGCATATTTCGAGAGAGTGCAAAATTCTTGTCACATGTCCATGTGTTACAATTCTTCTGAAATGAAGTGAGACAACAAAGTCTTGCAGATCCTGCCTGCCTGCCTGCCATGATGTTCAGAGCTCAGTAATTTTATGTGCATAATTCTGATTATCCCTCTGCACTACAAGCACTTCTCCTAATACGTACCCCCGTTAATCCCATAGACCTACCCCGAACCATGATAATCCTACTTTCTATTCAAAGACACTTTGTGCTACAAAAGGAGGACAAACATCTAAGAGTTGGGTGAAGATATTTGCATTGCCAAATTAGCTGTGAAATTGATAAATCACACCTCATTGGGTCAAAAGAAGTTCAAATTCCTTTTCAATTTTCTTGCTGCTATACTGTATATTATAATTAATTCACACCTCCTCCTTGTCTGTGATTTGTATTCATCATATATCTATTAATTCTGCTTCACTAGAACTTCAGAAGTGTTAGCAGACATGTACATACCTCAGGTCAAGCTATATACAGTACTGTGGGCCTTTCAATACTTTAATGTTTCACTTTATAAAGATACACAAACTTCTAGATGAATTTTTTTATCATTTGAATCATCTGTTTGTAGAATATGAGATTCCATATATATATATATTAATGAATCTGACAAACGTTGGTGAAGTACAGTTAATCCTCAGTATACAGATGCAACAGAAACAGAAACAGAAACGTAGATTATACTAAGCATTGGATTTTCTTCGAAATAGAGTATGATGGCAGTTGTGAAATCTAACATGAAAACATGACATGAATATAGGCAATATAAAAAAGTTGAAAGCCTATTATTGTGTGAATCCATTATGGTACATGTACATGTAACATATATATATATATATATATATATGAAGCATTCAAATACCTGGTCTTTACCGTCATGGTAATCGTTTCCACAAAGTCAGCATGGACAGTCATGAGCAATCTTATTATATTCCAGTGCATTAATATACATGTACTTCACTATGTCTCTGTGATTTGCTCAGGAATGCGGAAGGACAGTTTGAATATATCATATATGAATCACGCCCAAGACAATTTACATCCCCTGTTTCCTCTTTTACAAATGATTAAGTTTGGACTGTAATTCAGTTGAGAGAGAAGTGTCACGCTTTTCATCCATTCCAGAAGCATTGGTGAATGCATATCAACCACACACTTCAAAATGTAGGCATTACAAAATGTCCTACAAATTTGTATGAAATTGAAATGTAAGTGACACTGACAAATAGAAGGGAGTATTCCCTACCTCTCTACTCAAATCATCTCCATCTCGCTCCGGTGAAGCTCTGCTCCTTTTCTCAGCCACCCCCACCCTCCTCTGTTTCCCTACATTCTCTGATTCACTTGCATTTGATATACACTGTACATGTAGACTTGAATGACATTACAGATCATGATGTGTATACAAGTCTTATACATGTGTACCAAGAAAAAAAAATTACAATCACATTAATATATGTACATACATCTAGTATAATCTTATTATGCCTAGACATGCATGCAGAGCATTAGAGCCAACGCTATTTGCTATAATTAAGAACTGTAAAATACATGTATACAGTTGTAGCTTGATGGCCATGTATGTCATAGTGCATGTATATGAATCTAACCAGGACTTTTAACATTTTACTATTTTCTATTTCGGGGAGGGGGACAATAATTATGACCATGAGTAAGCCTTTTAAACAGTTCTTGTATAAGGGTAACTTTTTGTATCATTGTCATGAATATATGTTTACCAGGCACATACTAAGGTACTTCAAGTATTGAGTTTAGATCAATGTAAAATGGATGAGTAAAAGGGATGGAGAGATAGAGTGAGAGAGATGGGGAGGTTGAGAGGTTGAGAGAGAAGAGAGAGGGAGCGAGAGAGAGAGAGAGAGAGAGAGAGAGAGAGAGAGAGGGGGATGGGTAGAGGATGATTCATCAGCTGTCCTTACTGGTGTGTATATCATCTCACCACCAGGCATCATTGATATAGACATTGAGAGAGAGAGAGAGAGAGAGAGAGAGAGAGAGAGTGAGTGGTAAAGGTGTGCGAAGATAGTATTCGATTCATAGAGAAGCTTCCTCTACTCTTCATCCCCAAGACATTGGATAGCATCTCCCCATCCCCCTCTTTCTCTTTCTCTCTCTCTCTCTCTCTCTCTCTCTTTCTTTCTCTCTTTATCTTTCTTTCGATATCCATTTTCCTATACTATTATCCATCTCTACTATAAAATATCTGTACTCAGATACTCAGATACTGTGTATCCGTGTCATCTTATCAATTAAATGTGACAAAATAAACATTTCATACATGTAGATGTAATGCAATTGCAAACATTCACAAATGAAGCCTATTTTATGCATAACTATGTATACATCTCTCCCTCCCAAAGTCTTTCCATATTCCTTTCAGTTAAGTGAGTTCATGACCACCTTTCTCCTATCCATAGTAACATTTTGTGTTTTTCCTCATTCCACACCCTCTTGTTCTTTGCTTGATTCACTCCAGAATGATATTCACCTCCACTCCCTCTCTGTAAGCATGAGCTCTTCCTGCATGAAGCGGACCCCAGAGTTCTCCACTCTCCTCTCCGCAAGCATCCATAAGCTCTTTACTTTGCATGAAGCAAACCAGGAAGCTCTAGCTGGGCACATGAACCATGCATGAGTCTCATCAATATGGACAGAGAGTAATGCATGAGGTCAAGAGATAGAGGGTAGTAGCCCTTCCTTTGAATGTATTATCATACCAAGATGTAGGCCTACTGATACACCTCTACAGTACATAAGCAGAGTGAATTACAAAGGAAAAATAGGAAGAAAAAAGAAGAAATATAGACAACGTTAAGTTAGACAAATAGACAGACAAACAAACAGATTGAAAGTCAGAAAGATAGATGGATAATAATAATAATATTCAGCTTTTATATAGCGCTTAGTACAATGTCTCTAAGCGCTTTACAGATATACTATTACCCTGGTCATTGGATTCAGTGCTTGCCCGCACACACTGTGTGCACAATCTCCACTCCCTGGGGAGCATTCCAGCCAGGCGTTACTTGACGCTCAAAAACTGTTTGACCAACAATGACGGTCCCATCCTACCGGGTACCCATTTAACACCTGGGTGGAGAGTAGCAAGTGCAGGTTAATATCTTGCCATAGGATATTAGTGCCGTGTCGGGATTCGAACCCTCGACCTTCGCATCTTCAGTCAAGCACCTTAAACCACTCGGCCACGACACTCCCACATAAATATATCCAGATCGTGAAAGATTTTTAAACATCTAAAATAGACAGATAGATAGATACACTGTAGATGGACAGATAGACAGATTAACACATCAATTAAATACATAGATGAAAAACTTAGCCCTACAATCATGTTTTTGCAAGATTTATTACTAATGCCTTCAGCTAATATAGTCCTATATATGCCTGTACTTCATATTTAGCAAATCGATAGAGCCTACCTATAACTACTCTTAATGACACCAAGTTCTATAGAATATAAATGAAAACTTACATATATTCATTCATGACACTCTAGTATATAAATTCCACCACAAGGCCTGCCTCGTGTGGTGATAACACACGATACAGCTCATAATGCACATAATAATCTTCCCTGGCGTCGTAGTTGATATTTTCTACATGCATAATCTCACCTTTTTTTTTTAATGTCTCAAACTCTTCCTCCTGAATACTCCCTGCAGAGCTTACCGTATTTGTTTTGTGCCTCAATCCCACGTCCTTCAACTTCTACTGTATCAATCATATCACAGATTTACCGACCATTTCTTTGTACTGAGTAATACTCACAATAGATCTAACCCCAGGAAGATATCTAATATGCTCTTCTGTTTCTGTATACAAATGTTACATACTATCTTAACATTTAACTTTGCCGATACTGATTTCTTCTATAAGGATCTCTTCCAAGAAGAAGTTGTTTTTTTACATACATAATCTGAAAGATATAAAGGCTGAGCTTTTATCACATTGTGGCATTGTTTAGATTTTTTGTTTAATTCCAAAACTCTATAGGCCTTAGAACTAATTCTTGGGGGGGGGGGAATGTTTAATACAAAATATCCTACATGGTGCATCAACTAAGAAAGATACATGTACCTACATTAAATTGGTAGGCCTACATGTATGAAAATAGTTTGGTGTTATTGTTGTTCACTGAATCCCTTTAAATTGGCTATTGCAAAAATAAAAATGTCTTTTATTTGTCATTTTAGATGACTACTACTACCAAAAAAAAATCCACATGTAGATTGTATTTAATATAAATTATTGCATAGTACTAGAGCTTAATACCTCTCCATTCTTGTGGAGTTTTTTAATTTAAAAAAAAACTGATTTAAAAAACACGTAGCTTCTTTGTAGCCCTTACGACTTTACGCCATGATCACTCCATGTATTGTGACATCTACTATTATACTGACAAGATATCACACTCGCTTTCTCTCTATTCAGTTTGGGGTGAAATTTGGGCTCCTAAGGGTACGTTTATGCTTAATTTTGAAGGCAGAATGAGCGATTTGAAACGCTCATCGTAAACGCTCATCATAATCGCAGTTCCACGGTGTACTGTTTATGCTCACTTCTCTGGCTCCTCCAGGCATGATTCTGGCTCAGAGCCACAATCATGCCTGGAGGAGCCAGAGAAGTGCAGTGCAAAACTGCACTGCGCATGCTACGTTGACCCCATTTAAACGCGTTTACAAATGATTGTGCGTTTATGCTTCCCCAGAATTGCTGATTTTGGAGAATCGCCGATCGTAAACGCACCTTTGTGAGTTTACGATCGGCGATTACGATTGCCGTTTATCGGTGATTCTACGAAAATGAGAAAGGACGCAACCGTGTTTTGCACTAACCACGTAACAAAAGCCTCATTCTGGCCAGAAAAAGTTGAGCATAAACACACCCTAAGCCAATTTCAGATGGACACACTTGTCCACTCATACTTTGACTAAATCCAATAAGTAGCTCAGCGCAAGTAGCTACTAGCTACACAGATAATCCAATTCTTCCTCAGCCAAGCAGCAAAGATTCCTCTTAACCGATAAAAGTCTCTCTTGATTTCACCATGGACGTCCATGATTTCACCTTCTTCGTACATGCTCCGCATTTGCTGAAAAGCTCATGAGGTCCATATTCCTAAGTGTATGATCCCTACTGATAATATTCTGTCTGTTCTGAAAGGTTTCCCTCCTATGTATTTCTTTATTTTGTGTCTACAACTTATATTTTGCTCATTCCTGGTGGTATTTTCTCAATAAAACAGTTGTCCTTATACTCATGATTTGGTACTATTTTCGCGCACAGCTGATGAATATACATGTTTATCTGCATATAGGCCTTTGCCATTCTAAATATCAGATCTTGTCATCTCAAATACTCATATTGTCATCAGTATTGAAAGTCTCATTGTCTGTTGGGCAGGCCTATACTGTCTTTTCTCTTATTGTAGTAGCAGTGGCAACATGTTCGTGTACACTGTACATGTAGTCATGAGTCTGATCCATTAGGCCTGTACAATTTTGTATAGTTGGGCTTGTTTGTTCTTATTAGGGAGTGGGACCCACATACATGTAAAGTCCAACAAGCTTGATACCATTCATTGCACAGCTTTGTCTTCAGCCTAGGAGTACCTAGTTGATCCAGTATAGGCCTCCTTTGTTTGTAGATTTAATACATTAGGGGACATCTGCTTTTACTTGATCTGTCTGCACGCTATTGTACTATCACAGCAAATATACAAACACCAGGCCCATGTACGTGAATTACTTCAATGAAATAAAAGCCTAAATTAAAGGGCAATCCAACCCTTCTAATAAGTTCATTTGAATGAAAGCAGAAAAATCATGGAAACGGAATGGCGAAAGTTTGAAATAAATTGGACGAATATTAAGAAAGTTATGAGTGTTTGAAATTTGAGATCACTATAGCTATGCCAATCTCAAATTGGCAATTTTGTCAGTGGATTGTGACGTAGTGACGGAGTACTTTCCCATTTCTTGTGTACAAAAATATCACTTTTTCTGTTTTTCTTCCAAGTGCCTTCACCCTCGGGGCACTACTCAAAATATATCATGGAGAGTACATTATTACAGATCCTCTAAAAAGAAAAGACCATCCAGAGTCATACATTTATGGAAAGTTGAAATTTTAGTCCTTTTGTGTATTAGAGCAAATGGGAAAGTTGTCCGCCACTACATCACATAGACATTATCAAGTGAGCCAATTTGAAGGGCCCATACCTACATGTACAGTGATTCGTAACTTTCTCATTTTTTTCTGATTTCATTCAACTTTCATCAGCATGCTTCTTTGATTTTTCTGCTTTATTCCAGACAAGTTTGCCATCAAGGTTGGATTTTTACACTACATGTACCTCATCAAGGAAGAGGCTGTCATATAGCAGTTCTTGAAAAATAAAAAGTAAATGTTTTGTGATAGCATGTGTAATATGTTAGTAAGACATACATGTACATATATAGCAGGGAGGTGGGAGGGATACACATACGAACACAGGAAGGGGGATCACCCTCACCCCTCTTTCTCTCTCCCTCTCTCTCTCTCTCTCTCTCTCTCTCTCTCTCTCTAAAAGCTGGCTAATAAAGTCATTTTTAAAAAAGAGAAATATTCATTCAACCTACATTTACACTGCAAGCAAAATTCTTGGATTTTTCTCACATTCCAGGGTTTCGTAGGAAGTTGCTAAGCAACTACCGGCAAACACAACGAAAAACCAAAATGAAAAAGAAAAAAAAACCTGGAGAGTGTTTTTATTTAAAGCTGGCAAAAATTTCACGTATTTTTGTAGTGTAAATGCCAGCTCTTGTAACATCAGTGAAGAATCAATTTTTTGGTCTTCACTTCCATGTGATCGTATGCAGAGACAAAAACCCCACAGAATGAGCAAATACTGACGGTTACTATGGGTTTTTCCAGTAGTGCAAATGGCAGTAAAAAAACAACAACAAGGGTTTTACAAAATGGTTTTGGGGCTGAGTAAATGAGTCTATACAGACCCTAGTGGTGACCTTTGACCCACGTAAAAGCGACATCCTTCAACGCTGCTCATCTGCCTAGAGATTGTGGTACAACATAGCACACCTCTGTTATCAAATTTATCTGATGCTGTCTAACTGATGATAGCTTCCATTTGTATGAAGCCTTTCATATTGTTTCATACAGTACCAACAAATCAATCTAGACAGAGGGAGATGTGTGGTTTGGCACCTGCTTCAAAAAGACATATGGGTCCCTTATACAAGGTGAGGAATCACAGGATTTATAGCCTATTAATGTTGGAATGGTTGTAGTATATTGACTTAGAAGCAAATCAAATAGAATGAACAGATTTAATTTAGTTTGCTATCTCATAAAGTACTGGTAGTGCAAACTGAAAGGAATGATTCATTTTGGGAAGAAAAAAATGTTCTGTATATGCACGTGAAAACACAAAGTGTACATGTATGTCTGTATCATTAACAAATACAGTCTGCTCCAATACAAGCCAGAACACCCTGTTTGGCTCTCAGCAGACAAAAGGTTTATTTATATTCATGTACTTGTATAAACACAGAATAAAATTAACTAAATAGCAATATGAAAACGAATCCCTAATACCAAAGATGGAAAGGGAAAAAATGTATAAAATATCACACAATCAATTCAGCTAAATAGTACAATCTATTCATGTCTGTCTGATTAATATACTGGAGAGTACTGTTACATGGACAAACCACAGCGAGAGGGATGAGAGAGAGAGAGAGAGAGAGAAAGCTGCAGCAAGCATGTGCTACTTATTATATATTGATGTCTGATCATTAGAAGACTGTGATACATGAGTGGATGAATCATTCATTATTAATAATTGTTGAAATGGTATTTGCCTACACGAACAGAGGGGGTACATCCATGAATGGGGTGAGTCATGTCATATATTAGATTCTTATAATCAATACATGATGTGCTATATTAGCCATTTTTATATCAGTCTCAATGCATTCATGTTTGCAATTAATGTTACATGATATCCTGTTCACTGGAAAGAAATACATTTTAATTATGACAAGTAATAGAAGTATCTTTCAACACAAGTAAATGTTGACACTGACAGGCCTACAATGAAAAAAGGTAAATTTGATTGATAATCAAACCTTCTTGAAAATAACCAGCAATGCTCAAAATACATGTAAAATTTACCTTTTCTTTACAATTGAAAACACCCCAAGAAAAATTAGCTTAGATATTACGGGTATAATGAGGAATAAAATTCTCACATACCTACAGTCTTGTACAGAACTATTTTCAAATTATCTAACATGGACTTTTCAATTTTTTAGTATAATAGCTTATTACAGGTCATTATACAGCAAAATAAAGCCAATTTAGATTAGATTTGACTGTTATTATGAATATTTTCTTTTATGTGTCTAGCACGAACCCTGCCAACAAAGGACTTTGTAAGAGTTGAATGAAGCATGTAATTATAAACCAGCAATCATGGTCAACTCAATGTAACATTAGCCTTTTGATGTGACCTCACATGCACCCAGAGTGACCCTGCTAACTTGACCTCATAATTGATTAATGGGTGCAAACACCCCCAAGGCTCAATCCCTTACCTACATGTACATTGTACACACAGCTACTTTGATTATCTTGATAGTAGAATGCTGCTTGTAATAAAATGCTGAGTCTGGAGATGAAATCCTCCAGATCTCAGAACATATCGAACCCATGACAATAATTGGTACATACAGTACATGTAGGCCCTAATCTTTTCACTTGAGATTTTTAAATAAACCATGTTTTATACAGATGTATTAA
Source organism: Mesocentrotus franciscanus (assembly GCA_037976565.1). Taxonomy (NCBI): domain Eukaryota; kingdom Metazoa; phylum Echinodermata; class Echinoidea; order Camarodonta; family Strongylocentrotidae; genus Mesocentrotus; species Mesocentrotus franciscanus. Next base: position 4,009,992 of record CP137669.1, on the reverse strand, counting down.
TTTTTAATTCATCTTTTTATGAATCTGTTTTTCAAGACCAAGTGTGTGGAGAAAAGGTGGAGGGATAGATGAATTTGTTATGTGGATGTTACCTAAAATATGTTTTTATCTAATTAAATCAAATTATTTGGAAATGATGAAATACCTATATACGAAGGCCTATATCCACATTCCACAATATGTATTACATGCCTGTCTCACTTCCACAAAGAAGATTATTGTGCGTTTTCAAATCTCAATATCGAAGTTCTTGTATATATATTATATAAGCCTACAAGACATAGTTTGAAATAACCTCGAAATTTTGAAGCACTTGTCTGATAATATTACAACAAACAGGTACATCTTTTAATTTCAAAAGCAAATATGAATGATCTAAATATCAATTATTGTATAAAATGTACATGTACCTATACTGACATGATCTTTTCTAAATCTAAGAATCATCTTTACATTCTTTTGTTCTTAGATCTATAGGATTTACATCATTATTTCTTTATTTTACCATCGATCGTTATTCTAATTCCTATCAATCTGAAGAGCAGTTCAGGAGGAAATAATGCATGCCTTTTGAATGAACTTGATCTGAAACAGAGCCAGACACAACATTCTGAGACACAACATTCTGACACAAAAGAAGCAGGATGTACAAATCATTTATTGTGCAGGAGCTCAGGGGACCCATTTTGAGCCAATAGGTCACAAGGTCATAACCATAAAAACACCAAGCAGTTCTCCTACTAACCTGATCCTACAAACCACAATGAATCAACCTAAAAACTCTTCAAATATTTTTGGTTAGAATAATAAGAATTATATAGGTCTGCATAAAATATTGACACATTGCCTTCATGTTTCTTGAAAATCAACATCAAAATAGGAAAAGATACAATGTAATCTGTTGTTTTGATTCTGGTGAACTTACATTTAAAAGTTGACATCTTGGTCAAATACGGTATGTCTTTGTATCTGTAATGCCATGATACATAGTAACATATGCTAAATATATAGAAATAAATGAAAAAGAAATACATGTTTTATAGTCTTTTCTCTTTTTAGGAATTATACTTGCATTAATTTTCAGCATTAGTCTGTTTTGGCTTTAAAATTGATCAACTAAAATTTTGATTTCATTGATGATAGCAGTATTGTCAATGATTGATTGTGGTCTATCCCTATAAATTGCAATTATTGTACCAGTTATATGAAAAGGTTTAAACATGCAATAACTATCATTACTTCTACAAGATCAATGAAACAAACAGCCTCAGTCTTTGTCTGCCAGATATACAACTTTTGAAGGAGAAATAAATCACATTATGCATTCCTTCCTCGGAAGATTTAGAACACCACGAAGACCAATGTATCATTTCTGTGATTGAGATGGTGATCAATGATGTTCCTCTTGGGTGCATCTATACCATCATGCATCAGTAATATGAGAGACATGATGATACATGCTTCAACATATGGCAAATCCTCTGGAATGTTTCTATGACCGGCAAGCCTACCTCGAGTCTGTGCATATCACTTATCTCTGTACGTCTGTCTCAATGTCTGTCTGTCCGCTCATCTCCATCTTTCTTTCCATCTACACTCAGAATCCCGCAACTGTACTGTACCAGAACAAAAATCTAATATATCGGGGTAACAAATTTTCAAAATCTTCCTTCTGAATGTTCTGCTTTACCCCCCTCCTCATATCATTATTTTCTCTCATTTGAAAAATAAGGCACAGAATGATTCCACAAAAGCAGGTATAGATTTTTGATTTTTGGTGCATGTAGCATCCCAGTGTCATTTATTGAAAAATATTACCCTTGCAAGGACCACTTTTTTATAAAAAAATTGTATTTCAAGTTAAATTTCAGTTGGTGTTGAGCGCTGTTTTATTATAGGAAACTCCCTCTAACCTCATTGGCTATAATAAGATCATTTTGTCCAAAAGTGTGGAGGATCTTTTCTTCTTCATATACCTGCTACCAGCACAGCATACAACTTTCCTAGCAGTGATACAAAGATAAATGGTTTTGATATTCAGCTTATTTCTTGTTATTGCGGATCTTCTAACAGATTTGAATCTACATCTGTGAATGACATTGGTCTTCATAACATTTCAGGGTACAAATAAACTAATAAGTGGGAAGGAGGACCAGGAATTAGGACTGGATGGATGAGGGCTGGAAACCGAGTCTACTCGGACAAAGGAACAACTTTTCAACCCCTAATCAAATCTGTCTGTATGGGCTGGAGGAGATGTGATAGAGACTGGCTTCAAACTCCATGTTTGCAACCAAGAATGTTGAGATGGGAATAGCATCTGGGAGAAAGTTCAGATAGACGGGACAGCTAATATTTCATCATAGTTACTTCTGATGTCAGTTGCCACTACTAGCCATTTTGCTCATGGAGATTTCCTATCTTTCTTTTATTATGTCCTTGAACTTTTGTTCATAAAATTTTGTTATCTCCATTAACTGCAAATTCAAAACATATTTACAGCTTATCACCTTGAAGAAATTTTCTAAACTACCTCAAAACTGTGTCATATATTATGACAAGCCAAACATCAGCAGGACAACTTCAATATAAAAGCTTTTTCATACTTCCAGTGTTGGGCATTTTACTTTGAGATCCAATTCTATATTCTGTCTGAACTCTATTGTATTGGAATGCCATGTCCATCTTCATTACTGGTCTATTCTAGCATACCGGTACCTTAACTGTTCCATAAATATTTGATAAAGATCTGCAAACAACTACACTGTCAGAGAGACCTTAGAATAATAAGACTAGCCTGTGATTAGGGAATAGATGATAGCCTTGTATCCCATTAGCTTAATATCTATTGAGATGGAGCATGAAATATTGGGCAATCACATGGATACTGAGGGCTTTAACCATGCATTATGTCAGCTCAATTTGACACCAGAAATGGGGCTGGTTAGTTCATATCCTGACAAATATGAAAATTGATTGACAAGTGGAATTAAATGATTCCACTTAAAATAACTATCTTTAGCTTGCCATAATTTATTAACATAGATGATAATGGGGGGACAAGGTGATTATAACTCCATTATATTTAAGTTTCCCATTTTCTGAACTCCATTTTTTCTGACTTCCGAGCAGCAGTGATTTGATATGTTACTGTATGTCTCCTACAACAATTCTAAATGAATGTAGCAATAACCTCTGCTCCATTTTGCCAATGGATGAATAGCTTTTCAAACAATTTAAAGTTATAGCTTTGATGACAAAGAAAAGTATGCTTTGAGCTGTCTGTGCTAAGAACATGTATGTCAAACTACATATTTCAATCATCAATCATACTAGCTGTTTAGAAGAACTTCAGATATCTGAAGGGGTTCCTATTCTCACCAATTCATTCTCCATTCATTCACACTTCAGGAATGACCTGTCTATACATCCACCTGAGAGTAATGAGTGTAAATGATTCTTGTAATTGACTGGACATGATGATGGATGACCAGGTAACAAGCATTGACTGATGGGCTAAATCACTAACCTTACAGCTGTATAGGCTATTACAGCAAGACTCTGGCTTTTTAGTGAAAACAATCACAAAAACATTCATTGTATCAGGCGATTCCAGTACATTCCGACAAAGTGGACAAAGTAAGGGTTTGCTGGGGGGTTTCCACAGGTTTCCACAGGCCTCACAATTGCACCTAAAAACTTGTTTTTTTTTCCTCCATCTTCTGCAAAGAGGGAGGGGGTAGTGTGGTTTATCTGGAAAGTTACTTTTTTTTTAAATCATTAATAATAATTATAATTTCTCCTACATGTACTTGTTTTGAAACACACTAATCACTTTAAAAGGACCTGTCTTCTGCAAATCTCAAATCAGGTATTTGGTTGTGTATAGTGTGATATGATGTTTTCTCTGCTTTCTCTACTTTACTTCAAAATCAACATACCATAAAGATTGGATTGCTGTGTGAAGAGGAACATTTTATTTGAATACGACATGCCTTTTGCAGACTGGAGTTGCTATAGATAGGTCTGGGAAGATAACGACTAGCCATTGACTAACTAGCTTTCTGATAAGGCAGCCACCTATCCTATCTAATGCATTGGTTCCTTCCCATAGAAATCAACGGACTGGAATGATAATTGAAATGAAAAGCCTCCTGCCATGGACCTCCTGCCCAATTGGTGTATGAGAGGTATGCATGGCAGCTCATCTAGTGTTTGCTTGTCAAAGCTTTTATCTCTTCAAATCACTGGAATGACTTTACCTTCAAAGCATTCTTCTCAGACATTTGACCAAACATGTTTTGATCACTGAAGGATCATCATCAGTAGCTCAATGCCTCGTAATAAATATCGTCACCTTCTTAAAATAATGATCTAAGTCATACAATGGCCGCTTGACTTAGGCCATTATACTAACTGGGTATAAGCAGCATGAATATGTTCAATTCAGCACATACCGGTATGTCATTTAACAAAGGTGGATAGCCTCATAACGAGATGACTGGGGCAAAAATATAATTTTCTTCAAAACGTGACTTTAAGAAGGTGACGATATGTTAACAAAATATGCTTAAAATTGAGTTACGCTTATAATATAAATCACCTTAGAGTTACAACGAGTGTAGGATGTTAAACATTTTGAAATATTGGACTGCCTTATCAGCATGTACATGTACATGTACTGCAGCTACGGTAGAAGTTGAGCAGTGAAAAATTCCTTCTGGAGAGGATCCACCCACAGATACAAAGAATATCTTAGACCTTGGGATTATAAACAACCATGTCAATAGGTCATCTATCATCTACCAACAAAGTCTGACATCTTGTTTGGCCAGTCCTCATTATTTATTACATCTCTTTTTATCTCCCCTCTCTCTCTCTCTCTCTCTCTAACATTCTGAGGCCTTTCTAGGGCAGCATCCCTTTTCACTCTTAGTCTATATTCTGTCTCTTAACTTAAATCATCAGTTGATAGCCACAGTGGAATTACGTCTGTTTACAAGGATAATAACGTTATTGGCTAATATTCTGACTTCTAGTAGACAATACGTTTTTTTACAATGTCGGCCTATTACTTCAAAGATTTTGTTGTAAATCTTGTTATCATTTTCTTGTATATGCCATTCGGTTTTATAATCATGCTACAATTTTTACAATTTGGCAATAGTTTGCAACTGTTCTTTCTCTCTCTTTGACCCCTCTCTTCACCCAAACTGATAATCATCGCACAGAAGTCACATGGAGTGGGGGATAATGATCAAAAGAGCTTAGAAAGAAACTGGAATGTGTTATGGGGCATTTACACTAGGAAATTCATATGGTTCACATTAGGAAATTCATACATAATTTATGTAAAGAAAAATAAGGTCTAAAGAATGATTGGATAGTGGAAAGTGAGCATACACATGGGATGTATGATGTGAATGTTGTATAAAATAACATCTAATAAGGAAATTTGTCTTGAGGATGGCTGCTTTATACCATACATGTATCTTTTGCTTCAGTTTACATCATAGGCATTGCGCGAGGGGACAAAACAACAGCTGACATGGTTCATGTCTGGGTGCCCTCAACCTTTCAGGATAAGCCGTGTCCAAAATATGCATGTTTTCTTCAATAGTATATGTTCATTTAGATAATGGACCCAGAGTTTTGTATCAACTTTCATTCAAATCAATACTTAATCTTCTAAGTACCATTAAACTATGCATTTTGTTTATTTGATGTTCAGACTACAAAAGGTGAATTGCTTGTCATGTTTATAGCTACAGTTTTTATATCTATAGCCAATTAGCTATACCGGTACTAAATGATGCTGGTCTGAATGGGAGGGAGTATGTCAACCATGAACTTGGCTTCCTGATTTCTGAGCTCAGAGAGCTGCAGTAGACTAGAATGGACAAACAAGATTCATCTATACAAATCACAAGGAAGATGGGTATTAAATGGTGATAGGATGGAAGAGATTAGACTTTTACCCAGCTTTAATTCTTCAAGATTGGACCTAAAAAATACAAACAGGGCCTATAATATCCATCTGCAAAGAAGAAAACAAGTCTGAATCGAAATTAAAAATCCTTTTCAAATCAAAGCTACATGTATAGTACAGGCAATATCTACAGCAGACTTGGCCTCAAATTGAGAGTTTTTGTTTAAATCAAACCTTTTCGAAGAACTCTGTACATGTACATCTGAATGATAGGCTAGGATGATACATATATACATGTATGTAGATTAAATCCTTCTGATATGAACTACTTTATTTCTGGTGGAGCTTGTGCATATGTTACTACTTTAAACATGTACATGTACATGTACATGTAGGATACGCACTAAGTTGGACAATCCGATCAGAAAATTTCTTTCTACAAAGCTAAACTCTGGATTCTCATCGGTCAGTGCTATTACTAAAAAAATACTGTAAATTGACTTGCAAATGATATCAGTTACTAGTAGTATTGTATAGCAATGACAAATTATGACACAGCAATTTAAATAAAATAATATATTCAAATCGACTACACCTAGGTTAATGTATATGCAGTGGAGAGACTTCAAGTTCTGTAGAGGTTTTAAATTCGTATGAACGCATTATGTGTAGTGTGTACCCATGCTAATACTCTTGCTGTGATTAAAATGACTGGAATGAAATTTAGTGAGAAGTTCACCTGCGAAGCACAGTTTGACGTTTCATGTCTCATTGGCTCCACTTGATTCCTTGAAGCCCCATTCCTCTCTGCAGCCTTCCTGCTGCTATGTCCCACATGTCATTAACATTCATAAGATGACAGCTTATTGCTGCTTTGGATCTTCTATATCATGCTTTTTTAGTTTTGTCCTTTTTCCCTTCAATACCTTTGATGTTGATTGGTAATTAATGAAGGCACTACGCTCTTGACTCCACTTCTACTTAGGATAGTCGAATGTCCTCCAAAAGAAAATGATGCAGAGCAAAATTACACGTAGAGAAAATCTGATGAACATATCTTATCAGTCAAAGCTCTATTTTGCTCTCTTCATCTTTGAGAAGAATGTTTCATTACCGGTACTTTGATCAGGTAGTTCATATTCATGCACAATTTCACATACCGTAATATATATTCAGAGTACCATCTTCCATCCCATTTTGGTTATTGTATGAGTATGAGACGGAACATACATGTAGCAAGAAGGAGTGGGAACGAAGGAGACATTAATAAAGAAGTCTGCAGTCACTGAGTAAACAAATGCCTGAAGATAGTCACATCAATTACAGCAAGATATGAATTCAATTTCCTACACCTGAGACGATTGTAGGTCCATCTCTAGTTTTATCTCATGGTTCTTACCCCACCCTCACCATCCTCACACCCAATAAGATAATCAATAACTAAAGAAAGCATAGCCCTGTCTCCCTCCTAGCTATTTTCTCAATCTAGAGGCAGTGAAATGTATTTTAGGCAGTAAAATAAGCCTCTTTGAACGTCATTCCTATGAAAAGTAGACATCATTCTCTTATCTCGTTTCTCATAGGATAAAGTAAAGTTCCGAAATTAATCTGCAATAGCTACAGGGACAGGGACTGGATTCAAGTAACACTGAATAATTCAGAGAAGTCCGCTCGTATTGATTTTAATTAGAGGGATCTTTGTGTTTCATCCTCTGCAATATATGGATGTTTGTGAACTTGAGGCAGTGCCTGTGGATGAGTTATCAACTTGATATTGTAGAAAGCTGAAGGAAGAAGACGGATACCTGGAGCTTCTCTTCTTGGATTCCTTGTCTCACTCTTGTTCCAATTTTTTTTTTCACTATTGACTTCCTTCCCAACACTTTGTAATAAAAGGATCAACACAATCAATCAGAATTGTTACAAACATGTACATGTATTTGTGTACTACTTTGAGACTAACATAAGAATTTTCTGCATCAGATTTGGATCACAATTCTACAAATGATCTACATGTAGGGCTGCACGCTTGAATTCATAAGGTAGTACTTTCTCTGCTAAAACAATTTTGCCTAAAAGTTGTCTAAGAACTTCACTGCATTGCTTGCAGTGGGGCAACCTATACACAATTTAACTTCTTTCAAAATGTTAAATAACTACCTTTAGTTCTTTACATAATGATTTGTAAGAACTGGCCTAAAAAGTTCATGGAGGAGATAAATAAAACATTGATACACCATACATGTACATGTAAGTCTATAAAATATCTTGTATCTTGTTATGCAGTGTACTACCAAAACATGAACTACAGCCCAAAGAGTGGTTCTAATCCATTTAAATATATACTTTTTAGATGAATTCTCGTAAACTTCAAATAAATTAGACTTCTCTCATAACACAAGCATACATGTAGGTCCATAGAAGCCAATGGGCAAGATTAGATATTTATAAAAATATCAAGTAAATGGTTTAATATTCTCAATTTCTAAAGTACTGCACATCCTCAAATAAATCAAATACAATTGCTAATGGATTTCTTCTTGGGAGAAAACAGTCTTGCATCATAAATTAATCTCTTCATCTCTCTCTCTCTCTAGGTGTCTTCATCAGCTCGAGATTGCCAAATAGCCCACTATTTCTGATTTGGGAGATAAGCCCCAAGTTATAAAACGCGTCTTCATCAGCTCGAGTTTCATGAATCTCGAGCTTGAGAAATTAGCTCGAGATATTTTGCTCAGCGTGCGCGCATAGTGTGAGTCTTCGGGCTGGTGAAGACGCAACGGACAATTGCGGATATTTGCCAAATAGCTGGATAGTTTGCAAACTAGCCCAAGATATCTTGGGATGACTATCTCGACCAAATATCCCGCTAATTGCAACTGCGGGCTGATGAAGACGCAAATTAGCTGGATAATTGGGATAGTTGAAATAGCGGGTTATTTGGCAATCTCGAGCTGATGAAGACAGGCCTACTCTCTCTCTCTCTACCCTCCATCAAGAACGAAAGCATTGCCAAACGTGACCTCACAGCACTGGACACTGTCACATCCATTTTACTGCCTGACTTGGTTTCTTTGTAGAGTACTGGATAAATAAACGGTGGTTTCTTGCCTAGCATACCTGACCTTCTAATTCTAGTGAGTCAGACATGAACTTGATGGAGGTTCAAGTCCAGGTTGGGATGTTAAATAAAGGCATTGTATCAAAATCTAAATGAATCTAATCAAACTAGTTTCTACTTGAGTCCAAATTTCCTCACAGAAATATGTATGAAGAAACAAGGCCTTGGTTCTAGTTGAAAGAATGAACTAACTTAACATAATTCACATTCTCTGTTACAGCAAAGATTAAGAAATTAAATGCTACTTTACAAATCAATTTCTTTGAAGAGGACAATTGAGAACACCTTTTGATAAGCAATGATTTCTTCATGGACATTTATGTTATACCGGTATTTAATCGCTTCATGAATTTAACCATGATGAGCTCAGAATCTAAAGAGATATGTGTAATAAGCTTGACAAATGAGCACATCATTATTGGGACAGTTTTAAGGTCTTCTTGAATTGACTGTCTTAATGTTTAATGATTACTCTTCAGAAAATTTATTTATTTCTGACCAAACTAGGCCAAATGAAACTGGAAAAATTAAGTTCATTGACCTTGTCAAACAGCAGAAAGGTTCTAACAAGACCTGGGACTACTTCAGAGTAAGCTATCCAGAGTAAGCTATCCAGAGTATCCCAACCAAATCCATCAAGAGCTGATTTTGCCAAACAGGAAGTTCAGGAACAGGTAATTATAAATCCATTTACCTATTTATTCACCAGAGCAGACAAAGATGTTTTGTTTTTCAGCCTTTTAATTAAATGTAGACCATAAATGTACCTGAATACATACAAAATATAAAGAAATCAGTCTTTTCTTTTAAAGCTGGTACTATATTCATTCTAGTTGAAATTTCAGCTGCCACTCCCTGCCAGATTTGGGTTGACCAAATCTGTATATTTTGAAGTTTATCACATGGAGAATTGGATGTCTTCTAAGGCACTGTGTATCCAGTGGAAAGGGCACATGTACGGTACATGTAAATTGCAAATAATGTTATCATGGAGATGAAAGGAGACATTTTTTAGGACAGGATTGGGATTGTAAAAGAGTATACTTACATGTAACATTGATGTTGGCTGGTTCACTTTCCATGGTTTCAGGAGGAGAGCTTGCTTCCACCACACATCTGTACTGCCCTGCATCTTCCCTTGAAACCTCACCAATCTTGAGGCTGTTACTGGTATCCATGAAGATCCTTGATGAATCTTCTACACGGACATTGTTGAGGGTCCAATAGAAGGCCACATTCTCAGTCTGGTCTACTTCACAGGTTAAGATGATACTGGTTCCTTCTGGTATTGTGATACTTGTTGGCTGGACTGTGAATACCAGGGCTTCACAACTCCATAGCACACATACAACTGATGGGAAGAAAACAATAGAAATTCAAATGCAAATGAAGGTTTGGACCAGTCATAGCGTAAGTACATTACAACAACATGTACATAGATTTTACATTTTGGCTTGCTGTGCATATCACCTACTAGAAGCAAAGTCTCCAAAAACAGTTGATCCTGATTTCTATTGATGTTACATCATCATACAACATATAATTTAACAGAATGTTTGAACATGTGTCTGTTTGTCTGATATGTTTAAAATCAAATTTAGATTAACAAAAACCAGGTTTCGTTATTCCTGACTTCTATGTGATGTACATACATGTATGTACACTTTTATATCAATGTTGGACTTTGAGCGATGTATAGGCCTAAATGCAAGGCTGTGGGTAAAAATTCATGTTATTCTTCTAGTCAAGTCAACCTACAATCATGATAACTGATTTTAAGCATTGTAACTCCCCTAATAAAATATATAATGAACATTTAAGTCATTTATCAATTTACAGTGGTGTTTAGGTACATGTACACTATATGCATATATACGTAGGCCTATAGCTTTGTAGAGCATTTTCATTTAATATCATGGCTACAACTGTCACTATTACTCCCAGTTAATGTGCATGTACATGTACATGTAACCCAATCTTATTGGCCATGCACAAACCATCTATTCTGACCCAGGCTTTTATCTCTACCCAAGATGTATACAAAGAAGCACTCAGCTCCTTGTAAGTCAATATTAAAGAATGAGTGATGACCAGTCCAAATAGTTTATCTCCTGACAGATTGAGTCTTTGTCTTTGTGACTTTGTCTTTGTCCTCTGACCAACTAGATTTGATCTTTACGATCAATGGAGCAAAAACCATAAAATCTAAACTGTTCTTTCTTTATAGAAGACATGACATGTACATCATCAGTGTACATGTAAGTTTGCATGTACATGCATGTACATGAACATGTACATGTAAGCCATGTAAAAAGCCGTATACTCCATGTACATGTATGTACATGGAGTATGCCTCGTTTCTGGATCCTTACAAATAGGAGTGAAAACAAGAACTGCAGAATACATGCACATTGTACATTTACAGTAAAATATAAAAAACAGTTTCTAAATTACATGTTTTATGCACTCAATTTGTGCATGTACATAGCTGGTAAGCTGTGACTGCATACACAAAGAATTCTGCATTTTACCTATAATGTATGAACATTGATTAAACTGAATTTGATTTGTTTTTGTTTTTTGGGTCTTTTGATTCAACCGCTTGTTATCATCACTGCAATACCTTCTATGAATAATTGAATATGAGGACATGAGGAATGCCGTCTTGCGGGAAGGCCTACACATTTAAACACAGTTGATAAACTGTTGCATTTTACACCATTAATGTTTTTTTCTATAATCAACTACTAACTGTCTGTTTATTTTTTATTTTTTTAATATCTCTTTCATGTCATGATGACTTGGCCAAGTTAATTTATCAATTTACTTTACTAAGGTATTTTACAGATGAAAAACTTGACATTCGATAACTAGAGGACTAACTTTTCCAACTTGGTCAGGGTCTTAAACCAGGATTTAAAAAATAAAAATGCTTTTATGAATACCTGTTCTCTACCTTTTGACTCTTACTCCTTGAGCTTTACTTGTAAATCTAGTATGATTACTTTTCACTTTCTCTGATTTCTGCCTTCTGTATTCAAGTACAGTATATCATAAATGTATTAACTGTATCAAATCTAACTAACCAATCTTTTTCAGTATCTGTCTCCTTTTCTGTCTCTCTTTTCCTGCACCCCCTTCCCCCTCTCTCTCTCAATCTCTCTCTCTCTCTCTCTCTATTTCTTTCTCTCTCTCTCTTTCTCTCTCTCTCTTTCTCTTGTCCTCTCTCTCCCATTGTACTTTACAATCTAGCAATTCAGAACAAAATAGAAAGAGTGAAATCCCATTTGTACAATCCTAAGCCTACAGACAGAGCGGCAGTCTGTGAATAGTGGGTACAAAAGGTCACAAAAGAGGCAAACCACAGAGCCTCAATCAGGTGAACAATAGGACATACTACACCCCCACAATACTCATACCCAACCATTCCAGCTCCCAACAATACACTAGAGGTAATATGTGCCACAGAAAGGCCAATCTAGGAGAAACATTGTCCTTTGTATAACATCAAAAACTGGCTACTTCAAGTCTTCAACAGAGATAGCAACAGTGTAAGACTAAGAGAGAGGAAGAGGCAAGCATGACCTCTTTTTTGGGTATAGTTTTCAGAAGCACTGGACAGTACATTGTAAACCCTGTTGGTCATTTTGTGAGTGGTTCTGCTTGACCATTTATCTACCATGCTCTTTGTCAAACTGAGAGCCCTAAATAGGCATGGTGGATGAATGGGAAGGCAAGATGTTATTGATGACATACATGTAAGTGAGTGTTTGTGTTGCTAATCAATGCAGCTTACAAGTCTGGCTCACCAATGACGGCGTTCCAGAAGGAATGTTTGATCAAAACAGCAGTCAAACAAAAGTCTGGCAAAAGTGCAAATGGTCTGCAAGAATTTGATCAAAACATTCAAGGACTATGCAATAAGGGCATTAAAGGGGAAGTCCGATCTGATATTAATTTGGTTTTAATACAAGCAGAAAATGAGATAAACAGGTCAGTGAAAGTTTGAGCAAATTCAGATTAAAAATAAGAAAGTTAAGAATTGTTGAAGTTGCAATTAATAAAATAAAAATTGGCAACACTGTGACATATCTTGCAAGCCCCCTCTCCAATTGCTCTGTACAGAAAATTTCATAAAATAAATTTTCTGCATTATTGAATAGATTTTTTTTTCCATACAGAGGTTGTATAGAAATATATTTACATTTTACAATAATTATATTTAGGGTACAAGTATGATTGAAAATTTTCTTAAAGCTCATATTCTAGGACAATAAATGTCCATTAATTTGGTACCTACGGCAAGCCTATGCTATTTCGAAGTTGTTCATTTTCATTGCATATCACAAAAATCTTCTAGCTACTGGATATCCTCAATTGAAATGTCGAAAAATAGCCTCCTCTCTTTGCCTAGAAAGTCAGTCACGGAGCTGGTCCACTATTTGTGACGTCACGCCCGGGGACGAGTTCACGTAACCGGATGTTCCACAGAAAAACATGGGCAGAGAGATACAAATTTCTGCTATTTAGTTTCAAAGTTTAGTTTCATAACTCTATGTAGAATTCTTCACCTTCCCCTAATATTTCATAGTACTAATATCGATTCCCTTTTTCAGAATTATGACATAAACAAGCCAACGATGCGCTATTAGTCGATATTTTCACCATGTAATTTTGTTTGAGTGTGTTGAATTTGGTGAGATTGTTTTCGTGTGCTCGGAAAAGTAGATCCGGTCGTTTGGCTTTGTTCGAGTCTTTCTCGCGTTCGGTCTAGCTCGCTTTATACATATACACTTTCGATTCACGTACGGTACATATTATATAATTATATCAATTGATAATGGCTGGAGAGTTTGACGAGAACGATCTTTTTATGGATTTTGAAGAGATTATGGAGAAAGATGATGAAAGTAATGAAGGAAAAAGGGACGATAGTGCAGACGAGGATGATGGAAGTTGGGAGGACGCAAGTACAAGTGGGGAGAGCAAGGAGATCGATGTCGAAGTTCCTGCAGCCGGGGCCGGGGGGCCGGGGAGTAGCGGCAGTAGCACCTAGCGCTCTAGACCGAAGATTTCTGTCTCTTTCGTTCGTTAGCCTCTGATTTGGGTAGGGTCGGCTCCTCTCTTTAGAGACAGAAGCCGACCATAGTGACTGCATTGCAAACTACTGCTCGCGTCCGAGCATTAAACTACGGTAATGCCCAAAATACTACATTTTACCCGATGCATATCCGATGCATTTATTATTGTAAATTAGGCCTAGGCTAAACTACATCGGTTCCACTTACCAGATTGACTGTATGATGCGTTTAAAGGGTCTTTTTTCCGGATTTTCATCGCCGAAATTGAGCTCCAGGCCATGTTGAAATTCTTGCAGCCGTATTTTAAACTGTTACTGCGCAAGGAGGAAGATGACGTGATCCATTGACAGTAACAGTTTAAAATACGGCTGCAAGAATTTCAACACGGAGCTCAATTTCGGCGATGTACGTTCAACAAGCCGCCTAGAGCAGCGGCCTGGTCTTACCTGCCGATTCCGCTCGCTTCACGAACGTTCGTGCAAGAGCCGTATCACTTGCGGATGAATATCGTTCATAGACGTCGTCCGCTAAATAGAGGAAGCTTGATCTCGTTCAAGTGTGATATATATATTTAAAACAAATATTTAACTGGTTCTGTATCCTTTTTGAGGCAGTCAAACACATCCATGATAATTACAGTCACAGTTCTAGGCCTATTCGTTTCACAAAACTGCTCCTGTACCTTATCTGATGACAAGATAATGTATATGTACACCCGCCTATTCATACCTGCATATGATTTAACCTTATTTTCCAAGCAGTAAACCCGTCTTAAAACTCTACCAAAAAGGATAATGTGAGGATATAAAAAGAAATCAGCGACTGGAAAACGTTGCTTAGTTATTCTTCATTCAAATAAAAACAGAAAATCTATCACATAAACTCGTTAACAAGAAAAATTCTAAGCTCTAACAGGATAGCATTTACGTGGGCATATCATTGGCATTCACTCTCACTCAGCCCATGATCCCGGTCGTGACGTCAAGAATAGAGGACCCGGCAATTCCGTGCATTTCTGGGTTTCCGACTTGAGATTTTGGTGGAGTTTACTCGCATAAATTTACTATTCTGAATTTGTTTTGTCGGTTGAACGCCATTTAGTGTTATTCTGGGGGTTAAAAGCTTTCTATTGATGTGATTATCTCAATATATGGGATTATCCTAGAATTTCACCTTTAAGGAAAATAGAAATTTCTGATTTTTATTTAGTAGAGAGCAAATGGGAGAGGAGCTCGCAGGATACGTCACAGAGTTTATGTTCGATTGATCACAACTTCAAAAATTCATCACTTCCCCTTTGAAAACTATGGGAATAGAACACCTTCCAAATCATCTATCAGTCTACACACTCATCAACCATGGTTCATTTTCATCAAGATCTGTACAGTCTACACATGTACAACTACAAACATGTACATGTACATGTACATGTAGTAGTTTAAGCAGAACTTGGTTTTGGAGTGGCATTCGTAGTAGAGGCAACTATTGGTAAACACAACAAAAAAACCTAAATAAAAAAATCCACCTCTGGAGTGTTTTCATTTTAAGCACCAGTAGAAATTTCACCTATTTTTGTTACTTGTAAAGCGTGTTCTCAAAACATCGGTGAATGATTCCAGTTTTTGATCACGTGACTCTCCTCACTTCCATGCAATCACACGCAGAGCAGTGACAAGTCGCGCATGCACACCACTCACTAAAAAAAGTGAACGAGCAAACACAGTCCATTTTTTATGGGTTTTCCAGTAATGTAAATGGAAGTAAAAAAAAAAAAAATTTTCAAAATGGTTTTTGGGCTGTGTAAATGGGCCTTACTATGCACTATACCTGATTTTTTTTTTAACCAACCATGTTTTTCACCGTCAATTGCACGATATCTGATACAATGAATGCAACTCAGATCAGTGTTGTTAAAAAGAAGTATGTGTTTAATTTTGTTTTAAAGCTAAAACAGCTGAATAGAAATCTTTCCCAATAAATGCAGTCTACAGCTTCAGGACAAGTTCCACATACCGGTATGCTGAACTGTACTAAGAGTGTTTCTTCAATTTAAAACAAAAATTGATCCAGACCCTCTTTAAAAAAAAAATAGTATGGAGCCTTGCCAAATGCATAATGAAAGGTTGAAACCATAGTTTTGATTCCAGCTACGTTGTCAAATTCTTAAAACTGGTACTGTTAGTCCATTAAATTTGTATACAGTATGTTGTTAAAGGTAAAGACCAGTTTTGGAAACGCCCCTCTCTCAAAAAAATGAAATGGAAGCTCTCATTACCAATCATGTGAAAGAATATGTTTTGACTAATACGTGATGATACAAATTTTGCCGGGAAAGTCGGAAACCGCCTACTTTTTGATATATTTGGTAAATTATTATATCTATTGGGACCAAATAGATATCGCGCACGTGGTCGCGTAGTCCCATATACATCTTTCTGTGTACAGTGCTTGTAACTTTACCAAGACAGGGCCAAATTTCTTATCATTTTGATGATTCCAGAACCTTGCAGTACATACCAATACTTATATGCTAGATGATCAACCTTTTCTGATCGATTTCACAGCGTTTCTTTCACAATGCAATCGCATGACCAGAACTGGTCTTTCTCTTTAAAGTTTAAAAGTTGAAATGCAAAGTGTATAATAATGCGAGGTAAAAACTTAAAGGAAGCGTCTACCCTGATATCATGTTGGTTTTGATGAGATCAGGGGAAAAATTGAAAACAGATACAAAAGAAAGTCATAAATTTGTGAAGTTGTAATCCATCAAAGTAGTAAATTGCCAATGGAAAAGTTGTGTAATATTAAAGTACTTTGCAAGCAACTACATGTACCCCAAAAACAATTCTTACACATGTACATAATTATACTGTTTATATAGGAATAATGTCTTTTATACAGAGTCCAATAAATGTATTTTACATGACTTACATCAACTGAATATTTTGATTTATTCATTAATTCATTTCTTTATTACAAAAAAAAAGCATGTAGTAAAGTTATAACAAATTAAGTGCTCGCAGGGAAATTCACAGAGTTGCCAATTTGTATTTGATCAATCAAAACTTTGAAACTTCACATTTTCATCAAACATTTGTCTTATTAATTTCTCAACTATTTATGCTTTTTTCAGCTTACTTGTTATCAGAGTGGATTTATCCTTCAAGGGTACTATTTCACTTTTGAAACATATAATTTCAGATATCTTTCTGATTCTGCTCAAATGGTAAAAGGGAGCTAGATTGTCAGGGACAAAGGGTAAAAAATAATTCTTTTGAAATTACTTCTCTGATCATAATGCTTTTAGGGTTCTTTGTAAAATATAATTAGAATAATGAATCTTGTAAAACTAAACATTATACTTCCCTTTACTAAGACATCATAACACTGGGCCCCTCCCCAGAAAAAAACCAGGTAAAAACACCCTTTAAAAAAAAAAAAGAAGTTGGGCCCCCTCCACTGGCGCCCAAGGGGTAGCGGTGGAAAAAAAAAATAACCCTTCCCGTAGGGTAAAACATTTTTGGGTGCCAAAATTTTTTTGCTCACTACCCCAAATGAGCGAAAAATCGACCGGCACGATTTTCAAATTCAAATTTTAGGCCCCCTCCCTTGCCGCCGGCTGGATCCGTACATGTACACTGTATTTCAAACATGATTTTTTTTTTTCTTCTTCTCTCACACACCCACTCATTGTAATATCAGGAATAATGTAAGGATTATAAATACAGGCATTTAAAATTCAATTTCAGGTCATATCATTTAAACGGTCACAGACATGAGACTCCCCGGCGATCATATACATTCAATAGCACGGATTGGTACCCAACGTAACTCTAAACCGAGGCAAGCCTCGTCTGCTGGACTGGTATTTTACTCACGTCCGTGCAGTAAGCCACTGGCCCAACGCTGAATACTCACCGAGCAAACACTGGAATAGAAACGTCCCCATTGTTGGATTTATTCGATCCGTGTATGGCATCACATCAAGGTATCTAAATAAAGTACTTCGTAAAATTCCGGAAAAGTTCCACGAAATATATCACAGCATGACTGCTAAATTCAAGCCGGTGAGGAGTGTCGAGTGGAATATGAATCACGCAAATCGCTATCCTGATCCTGGCAGTGTATGTACGCGTATGGCAAGCCCGAGCTAGCTAGCAAGCTAGAAATGTACGGTGCGGTACCGCGGTACTTGCAGGTGAATTTCCAAGCGGGGTGCGCTGCTTAGCTTACCCTTCATGCACCTGCTGAAGCCACTGATCTTTTTTTCGTAGATCAGTGTCTGAATCCAACTAAGAATACAACGCGGCTCTATACACTTTGTGTTTACGTTCAACTGCATATATATTTCACTGTTCAGACTATACAGCATATACGAAATCTACGCTTTATGGAGCAAGCTTTATACAAAGCTGGCGCTATTACCATTGCGATTTGGCTGTCGTGATGGGTTTGGTAGCTCCGACTGGGAGGCAATAAGACTCGCTCACATTTCCACATTCATGATTTTTGTTTGTTTTGTTAATCATGTATGTCATTGCAATTTAATCAGAAAGGAACATTTTGTTTTCAAAAAAATAAATAAAAACTGAATTAAATTCAATATGTTGAAAACAAAATATATATTTATTTCTTTTGAAAGACATTTTATTATTCATTCAATGCACACAAAATAATAACAGAATGATAATATATATAATTATAATCTAACATAATATTACAAGATATTGAAATATCATTACTTTAACATATGAAATATATGAAAACAAATCGCACCTTTCCATTTTTACATCTCGTTATCAAACTATTACAAATGCATAACAAAGCATTATACGTTTAGTTACTAATTATCACAGAAACATAACAGAATCATATACAGTTGGAAGTTATTACTCATTTATAACAATATAATATGTTGTGCACTGAATAAATAATATTTCAAAAAAGCTCTTAGAATTTAGTTCCGGATTTTCGGGGCAGATATGCACTCAAGGTGATCATGCCCTCCGAAGGAGTATGTATATTAGGGAGATTTGAGTTGGTCTACTGGTAATTTCTTTATTGAATGGTTTATTAAAAATACTGAAAGTAGCAGCCCGAAAGCTGAATTACAATCAGTTTACAATAAAATCATAAGCATGAAATACTTATAGCAATATTAAAGTGACTCGGTAACATTGTTGAAGGTTGGTGAAAAAACTGTGTAATTTTTGTATGAAATGTTACTTTTTATATTCCTTCTACTGTACTTACCCTCTAACATGCAAAAATCCTGAACAATTCTCAAACCACAAAGATATCTATGGTTTTCTTTGAAGTCGTCATTGTGCAACACGCTCTAACAGTAAATTCTCCCAAATACTTTTGAATTTTCCCAACCGTTTTTCCATGAAAATAAGACATAAGATAGGCTTTAAAAAACCTCTCAACGCTTAAATGTCTGGTATGGTATATGAAGCAAATTCATTGCTTTGTGACGATTTACATTCACCTGAAATGTAATTAAATTGTAATAATATAGTTGGGAGAATTAATGAATCGATCAGATCATTTTTCCCCAATTTTTATTATTAATAATGGTTTATTTTCACTCAAACTTTCAGATTATCTTTAATTGTAGCTACGTCTAGCATTGAAGTCACTACCTTAGCACCATTTTCTCTCATCTGAACAATGTTCCCAAGTCCCTAACAATTAAACTAAAAATACTAAGTTTGTGCAGTTGGTACACGTACATTCAAGATCTGTCATTTTTTAAGTAACGCGTTTGGAATGTGCCATTATCAAACTAAATGTGATAGCGCTTAAAGCCATTTTTACAAAACTTACATTTTATACATTTAAGATTTGTTTATAAGTGCTACCTAATACTTCAATTCCATAGGTAATGTGGGGCTGCATCAATGTTTTGTATAGTAAAATCAACATTTCCTGAGGCTCAAAATTCTATAAAATTAATGATACCAATTTTCTTCCTAATAGTACATTTGTTTACTTTTTCAATATGGTTTTCCAGGTTGAATGTTTATCGATCTTAGAATTTATACGTACGATGCAACATGAACTTCAGTTATAAGGGTATATTGATGTTGCATCGTTCGTAGGTTTGAATATTTAATAAAGAGTTTGTTGTCTGAATACAATATGACATAGTTTCAGACAACTTCATCCGAGTTACCCTTATACAATTACACATCAATCAAGATGATTGTAACCAAATCCATCTGAATATCAGTATAAAACTTTAAATTTACTAATGTGCTAAATAATGGTAATTGGCACTGTTTGGTTTACAACATGCATGGTTTCAAAAAGTAATACTCGGATGGACATGCATGGATGAAACACGAAGCAAACTTCAAACTAGACAACTCTCAAGATTATGTACCTACGGCCAACGACCTTCAGGTGCCGCTTCAGTTCTAACGGAGTTAAGTATCGGGGACGACTTTGCACACAAAATAACAAATAAAACTATTTAAAAGGAGATATTTCAAAGGAGTCGAGGCCACCCACCAGCGATAACTCTGAGTTCATAGACTTATCTTGAGGACGAACACATCTTCTAAATCACTAATACACAGCAGAACTGGAATTTAGGTTTCACTCGTCAAATAAAATAGTCCTGTGTTTTTTAGCACCTTGATGACGTTCTTGTCATGATATTGGTACATTACAAGTCGCCATCTTTCGCAATGCTCACTGATGTAGATCTGAAAAAGATCAAGAATAGAGAAACAAGGTTATTTTTTTCTTTTAATGAAACTTTTTTCGTTATGGATTATAAACCTTAGAAGATTTTCATCAGAGCCTAATTTACAATTTTACACAATAATTATTTTACGAATGTATCATGCTCTCCGTGATAAATGATTTTTCTTCTGTCTATTAGTAGTAAATACTTCAAGTCTATAAAGAATATAGTGCTTCTGCAATCTCTAATGGAATTGTCATTTCTGATGCATAATAACTTTATGATTGACAGTGTCCCGACTAGTTCATTTGCATATTTTCAAATGTCTCAATCACTCCGATTATACGAAAGGTTTAATAATTATATTGAATACACGGAAACTGTTTAATGAAACAAAAGACAGCCATTTAACGTAAGGTCGTGTTTTGAAATATACAAGGAAAAAATTCGTGAGGCAAACATATACAACATACCATGCACTGCTTTGCAGTTCTTCTAGAATAAAGCTATAGGAGTCCAGTGAGATATTCGGACTCTCATCCATTAGATCGAGTAGTTTACCAATCGTTGCATCGTCATGATGACATTGACGCCACTCATACAGCATGTCAAATATCGTATCCTCCATCTGTATTTTTCATAAAGAAGTGAAATTCCATAATAAAAGGGTATATTTTAGCTGAAGTATAAAGCTGTATCTAGCTGAATTGTGTATCGTGATAAAAAATCTAATACAGTCATGTTTTTTATTATAAATCTATATTTTTGGTCTTGTTTTGTTTTGTTATGTATTGTAGTATTTTAATATTTTTTAATTTGTTTATTTGTTTAAATATTATTTTAATTGTATTATGTATTACAGGGCTCACTTGCAAAGCAGTTTTTATGTACTAAAGAGACTGCCCTGTATAAGGAACACAGATTATAGATGAATAAATAACGCGGCTATAAATGCGTGTATCGATCATTGAGCTGTGCAAATAAATGGTGAAAGAGAATGACTCCCAAATCGTTAAGAACCAAAAATAGCAGCACTCTGTCAAGATTTCACGTAAGGTCGTGTTTTTAAATATACAAGGAAAAAAATCGTGATGTAAACATACAACATACCATGTTTGAAACATGCAATCATTTTCTGAATTAACATGCTAGAAATTCATGAAATTGTGCTGTTTTCTATAACATATAATGTATAATGAGGATTTGTTTAATTTGGTATTGTTGGATTTGTATATTTTACCAATTACTCTTGTTTTCTTATGATTCAATATATTCCAGGGATCATCATAGATCAAGAAACAACAACCCCGTCTTTTTTCTTTATGAAACAAATGCCGTGTTTTGATTTTTGAAAGAAACTATACTGCATGTAGACTGTGCATGGTGTACATTTATTTTAGAGTGGGTGTCTTCCAGGAAATTTTTGTGTGATATTGATTCGGTTTTGAATTACAAATTGTTTGAAAAGGAGAAATCCTACCATTAGAAAACCCAGATGTATATGTATACTAATAATCTTTTAGATTATTATATCCAGTCCTGTATTTCAAATGCTAAAATCTGGTCATCCTATAGATTTATTAGACTGTCTGGACTAATTAGATTTTATCATTATGTATACGGTATTCTCTTTTGATAATTCACAATTGTTTTTTAAATTGTAGTTTAGCCACTGCCTGTGAAATTTGAGCCCCTAATTTCGTTTTTATCTGCGACTTTACTTGAACTAATCACTCAGCCTTGTTAAAATATCAAATTTCATCATGTAATTTATCGCACTATGCAATTGTTCCCAAGTGAACCTTAACAGGGTAACATTCAACCACCATAGGTGCATCCAATGTTGTGCAAATGTTTGAGACTATGCCAAACTTACTGTGCATTATATTTTTACCACATACAATTATAGGCGCCAAGAGGAAGGCTTTCATTGAACACATATGGAAAAGTTTCAGACCGAAATTCCACTAAAGTGGATCTGTGCGTGTCTTTCTTTGCTCAGCGCGCACAGGTACGTCTCATGAATAATTCATGACCCTACGCGCCAACTGCACACACAGCCACGCAAAGGCGAGTATGCGGACCAGTCCATTAGCGAATATAGGTAGATTAAGCTCAATGTACAGAGGGATAACACATAGTTGTAATGTGTGGACTGAAGATGCATTGGGTAGAGTTGGGAATTTTCTCCATAAAACAGTGTTCAATAATCTCATCTCTTCTTTTTTAATTAAATGTGAACATCATTGTTAAACAATACAGCCAATGTAATCATCGCTGACATAAACAAATGAAGCAATGGCAATGAAACCCCCTGTCAGACAATGGTGCAGGCTAAGTCCTAGTCATGGCGTGATATGACTCTCTATGCTAATGAGCTCGGAGTGTCACCAAATGTGATTGGATGGAATAGATTAATCTTCTTACTTTTTCAAGGATTCCGACGAATTTTTTAGACCAATCAGCTTGATTTTGATATATGACAGAGAGGGGAAAATTCCGGACTGGAAAGTGAAAACGCTGTATGCGTAGGGTAATCCGTTGCTGGGATACAGAGTCTCAAACACGGGGTTATCGATTAGTTTCCTGCTTCGAATTGTGCAAGTACGTGCATTGCTATGGAAGGGTTGGTGTCAAAATTCACTTGAAAATCTTTCTTGCGAGGCCTAGTCCGACGCAAATACTTAAAATTATTTTCTCATATTCTGGAAAATACAAGAAAAAATATACACAATAGAAAACCGCTCGCGCCAGCCTTGTATTTTGCAGCATTGCAAAGTTACACCAATATCTTTGACAAAAGAACGGTTTTTAAAGCCTGTGCCCATTGGTTATAGTACATGCGCGCGAGCATGCGTTCGAGACTGGCCAAAAGACACCACTTTTCCATATGGCCAGGCACGCTGATCCGAGCAAGAATAATTATTTCTGGTAGCGAGACTAGCACACCAGACCGACGCGACGTAGCAACACGCAAAACAACATGGCGGGACCCGGTGATCCGATTTGTTTATACTGGACGTTTGACCAAGTAGCAGACTGGATTGCTGAACTTGGATTTCCGCAATATAGGGCAAGTCTAAATTAATGTTTATACTTCCATTTGAAACATTTAAAAAAGAAATCGAGATTTCAGTAATAAGTTGCATGCACGGGGATTGATTGAATTGAGCTGAGCGATGATAACTTATCAGATGCGAATCGGCACGGCCCACCCACTCCTGCGGCAGAGTTTGGGCAGCGGCGAAGGGTAGTGACCGCCGAAGTCGTTTTCACTTTAATTTCAGCACTCGTCTGAATTGTTTTCTGGTTTCTGTAGATCAGTTCTATTATAGTTTTTAGTTTATAGCCAGGGCAGGCATTGATTGCGTGTTTTTTAATATTGAGACCAATTTTTTTTTTAATGAAAACCGTCAGATTGGTTTTGAACCTCGTTTTTGCAATGCCAATGGCACTTGCATTTACAAAACAGGAAAATCTTTAGAGGATTAGAAAATTAGAGGGTTTAGTGTTATCTGCTGTGTGATTTCAGCTGCAGGGTGACTGCATGGCGGCCTATGCCAGAATAATAAGCAAATGTCAACAACAAAACTTGCCTTTAACAATGTAATAATATTAATAGTCTATGATCAAATATCTCACTTTTCAGTTCAATATGTAGATTGGATCATTCTGTTTTTGTAACTTGGTAGCAGGTGATCTTGCATTATGTTGCATATTTGAAACTATCATGTAAGTTTTAGAATCCCCCCACTGACACCTATGGAACCTATGGAAACCATATGATGAAAATGGAATATGAATTAGCTCTCTTGACTGATGAAATCTTTGTATGTTCCCTTCTCTACCCTAGGACTGCTTCACAAGTAACCTCATTACAGGTAGGAAGCTCATTATTGTTGATGCCTCAACTTTACCAAGACTCGGCATTACCGACTTTGATCACATAAAGGTAAGTGTCTGCAGGTAAAGAAAAGCAGAAGTGTTGTAAACCTGGCGAAAGTTAAGATGTTCATAAAATGAAATTAATGATAACAGGATAAAATATGTTTGGAGTGTAGGTATTCACAACATTAAGAGGTATGACAGTATTAAGAGTCCTTTTTAATATTTGTGCAATTATTCTTTTGTAGTATGACAGTACACAAATTTGAAATGATATCAACAAAAAATAACATAGTCTAGATCTACATTGAAAAACTATATAAAACTTATGAATTATCTTTCAATGTAGTAACATGTTTTCTATCTTTAATCGTTACTCTTTCCTTGTTGTTCCTACATCATTTTGGCAAACACAAATAATTTACTTGTCTCCCTGTGATTGAGAGTGCTTTTCAGTAAATTTTATATTTACAAGCAACAGAATGTTATAATTCCTGTAATACTTGTACATGTATATTAGAAACTAATAGTTATGAGTGGAACTAGATTCGTGAATGTTAGATACTTTCTGAGGATTTTTTTTTTTTTTATAATCAAAACACTAGAGATTACATGCCAACATTTTGAATTTTCTCTTGCTGTACCACCCCCTCTGCAGTTCATCGCAGGGAATATTCGAGACATGCTGGGAGTAGAGGACCCTTACTGGAATCGGAGTATTTCATTACCTCACAGAGAACTGAAGGGCATGTACCTGGAACGTAAGAGCATATCAGGCATGAAGGCAGATAGCCTCACACTCTCAAAGTACCAGAAAGAACTTCGTAGAACTGAGATTGAAAAGGAGCTCAAAAATCTCAAGAGTGCCCAAGTTAAGAGATAACCTGTCTACAGTGAACTCAAAAATGTTTATGATGAACCCTGGTCAGGTCTTGCTGATCATAGAACTCGATACGGGAATAGAAAAGAACTGTGTTACAAACTATACTAACCAATAGTGGCCATTGGAATTGGATGCTCGATTCAATTATCTAAATGAAAAGTCACAAGAAGATACTTGATACTTGATACAGCAATATTTAGTTGCGCTAGCCATAATGTTTAATTTGTTAATAATGTAACTTAGCAAAACAACATGAAGATCAGAAGTACCTGTCAGAGAAATTTGGAAATCAAACTTTGATGAAGTATAACAGAACGGATGTTTTGAAAAGAAAAGGCACCAGTATTGAGTAAATACAACGTTTTAGCCCCAAAATCAAAACAATCATAGCATTGTGCCAAGATTTGTAGAGAGTGAAGGGGAAAGGCATAAGATTTCTTTTTCTTTTTCTTCTGTATCATTAATTTCCAGCATTCTCCTGGTTTCATCAGTATTATATATCATTTTACTTTTTATTTACCGGTAGTAGAAATATTTCTGCTTTAAATATTGTACAAAAGCTAAAGTGTTTGAAACTATTAATATATGAATCCATGTTAACAGTATTTCCTTTTACAAGTGTGTTTTTGCACATGTATTATTAGAATGCATATTCTTTCCATAACAACAACATTCTTGTGCTTCCTAATATAATTCAACTAGACCTGTATAAAATTTCTATGGTTCTAAAATAACATGGGTGTAAGTAAATGTATTGTTCTTTTTAAAAAGTCTATTGGAAAGACGTTTACTTTTGTGTTTAAAAAATACATCTGATAGACCCATATATAAACTTAAATGTTTTATATAGATCGTCCTGTGTTGGAATCAACTTGGTGATCGTGTGCATGTTTTGTGATTGATAAGGTGATATATAGATTTTCTAATTAAAACTAAAGTAAACTGCAAATGTTCATTGAAATCAAATTAGGTCTTTCCGTTCATTCTAATCAGCTGAGAAACAAAATTGACAACACTCTGTTCTTGTCATAGATCAAGTGCCATTCAATTATCCACAAGGGCTTATGAATGTGATAGAACTAAGAATTTCATAATTAAAGGGCGGACTTCCCCTTTAATGTATGTAAGGTTACTGGAAATATCAGTATGAGGACTTCCATGGATGATTTCTAGTTTCTTACATACATGTATGTAACACATTTTCAGTAGAATAAACATGCCAGGTAACGATTGTGAATGTTGATATGTTCTATATATTTTTTTGCAAGAATTGAGTGATCAAGATTTTACCCCACCTTTATGCAAGAGTTAGAGCATGCTTGAACAAAAACAGCAACATTTTCATTTCTTTTCCTTGAATATGTATTATACTTTTTGTAAATGTGCTAGTGTTTGTACAAAAGTCATTAATAAGAAAAATTGAAGAAAAAAATACATTTAAATAAATAAAGATCATTTTGTTTTGTTTTTATTATATGAATTATTAAAAGTTTAGAATTGACTAGCATTCAGCATATTGTTTGTTGAGAGCCAGAAGGGGGTGAACTCTGTGTATAAGTGGAGGTGTGAACACCCTTCTGGCTCTCAGCAGAGAATGTTAAGGTTGGTTTAATGATGAGAAGTAGTAACAGTTCCTGGGCAGAGACATTATCCTTTCACCGTTATCAGTGGCTGGGGGCGGGGAGCGGTATGCCCCCCCCCCCCAAAGGTGAATAATTACTATTATTATTATTATTATTATTATAGTACTGTAGTAGTATCATTATTATAATGATTAATATCATTATATCAAGAAGAAGAATAAGAAAGACAAAAGCAGGGTGAGTGAGAGGGGGAATAAAGAGAGGACAGAGGGGGAGAGAGAGACAGAGAGAAGTGGGGTACACCTAGAATACATCCGATTGTAGTGCGAGGCTGTGTGGCGACCAAGCATAAAGGTAATGCAAAGTTTTGGGAAATTTTGAAAATTGGATGGATAGTAATTCTTTAAAATTTTGATATATTTGGATGCCCTTGTCGATGTATTATAAGCACTAGAAAATTTAGCCCCTGAAAACACTTCAGCTCTTGAAAAATTGAATAAACAAAAATTTACCGGTGCTCCTGGTAAATTTCAAATACCTGTATTTCAAATAGCGCCTTAGACCATTCCGTGGTAGCTGCGACCATATCAATCTCAGAATATGCAGTTCTGAAATCAGTGGCGTAATGAGCAAAAACGTTTGGGAGGGCAGAAAACAAATCCGCATCACCACCACTCTTGCATGTTACATGCAGGCCCCGCGGAACGTTTTTCAAAGTGGAGGGGGGGGGGGTAAAGTATTTACGATCTGGTAGCGCGAAGCAAGTGGAGCGTAAATTGACGTGGGGTCCCCCACATGCGGATGTCAATGAGTGGAGCCCCATGAAGCTCGGGGGCTTCAGGCAATTAATTACGGTCAGATGAGCAGTCAGGGGCCTGCCTTAGGGTCCCTGATGGGGTCCAGGGGGCAGAGCCCCCGGATGCGCAGGGATTTTAGGCATTTAATTACGGTCAGATGAGCATCAATGGGCCCGCCTTAGGGCCCTGGTGGGGTCCAGGGGGCGGAGCCCCCAGAAGCTTAGGGGTTTTAGGCAATTTATTACGGTCAGTTAAGCAAACAGGGGTCTGCCTTAGGGCCCTTGGTGGGGTCTAGGGGGCAAAGCTCAGGGAAAAATCATGCCATTTCAGCAACATTTGTAAATCAATGGTATCGAATTACAAATGAACCACGTTTGAATTTGATTTGGGGTCAACTGCCCCCCCCCCAAGCCCCCTATCAGTACGCCAGTGATTCTTTTGATATATATTTTCCAAACGGGAATAGCAAATCGGTCGATTGTATTAAAAAAAAAAACATTGTCTTAAAGCTAAAGTAATATCAGTCTTGAGAGGGAGCTATACAACATAAAGAGTTTGTTATTTACAATTTCAACACTTTAGACTCGATTTCAACCGCGACAACGATCATTGAATATTGTAAAATCACATATGATTCCAATGTGTTCATTTGAACCAAATTCATGACCCCATACCAAAACGTTGTATTACCTTAAGCGGGATTTTTTCTTTCTTAAAACTGTGTTTAAAAATAAATAAATAAAGGGTATACTTTCATTTATAAATTTGTAGTTGTTAAACATGACACTAATACTGTGATACGATCGTTAGTGGGGGAGGGGGGGGGGGATGTTTCAAGGGAAAGGCCGGATAATTCTTTTGATTATAGATTGTTATATTCGTGTACATTAGTTGCAGAGGGATTCAGGGATAACTTCTTCTGAATCTGTTTTGTTTCTGATCCCTGATCCTCGAAGCGGGATTTTGTTGACAAATATGAACGTTAGCGTTCGAAAGAGAATATAAAACATATTTAATACATTTTGAGCTAAGTCCCATCACTTTGCAATATACATGGAGGGATTATATTCATATTTCCCCTGAGAATTGTGTCTTAGAGTCTGCCTTTGGTATTTTCAACTGACATGCAGTTGACAATTTAAAAGGAAGAAGTTTTCAGGCCTGAATGGTTCTGGAAAGAAGATGAAATGATAGGCATCCGTGTTGCATTCCATGTTGGAGAAGGAGAGACAGTGGTTTCCTTTTAGGATCTTCTGGGGTCGAGTAATGTTTTCAGGTTGGTTTAAAGAGACCCCGGATAGAGACTTGCTCATTAAAGGATTTCAAGAACTTGAGTCGATTTTGGAGGGGTCTCATAATAATCTTGTTTATTAATCAATGGGGCATTTTCTGAAATTAAGTAAGGAATTTCTTCCTGTTGGAAATTTGTCAAGATGCGGCATGGAAAAAAACTCTTCATGGTTCACACATACAAGAAACAACAACCTGCCGTTGTGGTGTCATGAAGTTTTAAGACGATTTATAATATAGCGCGTTTGTAATCGCTATTTGACTCTTCCATCCCTTGTCCCTCTCCAACAATCTCTCTCCCCGTTTTATTCTTTCTCGATCTCCTGTCTTTATCTTTATTCTTTTTTCTACTTTCGCCATCAAATGAGGCAGGCAAAGGAGCGCTCCTTTTATGTTCAATTTTTTTTGCATATGAGATTTTTTTGTAGGCAGAACGGCACACCAAAAACCTGTAGACCTTTTGTTTGATTTTTTATATATATATATATATATATATATATATATATATATATATTTTTTTATCTCTGTCACATAATGTCTGGACTTAAACAAATTTCCCACTATCCCTTACGAAATGGGCCCTTGTATATAAAGTCATCTAAAGAACTAGGCGTTGTGGCGTGCGCCTGTAATCCAGCTAACAGTGGAAGTTTAAAACTGATTCAGCCGAGGACGCAGGTTCGAAACTGAGTCTTTCGGATGGTGACGTTAAAGGTCGGTCCCCAGACGTAAATAATCATATCTGAATGATACACGTCTGTAAAAACCCAATCACACACACATAGCTTCAAACAATCTAAGCAGCTTTGTGTAGTATCAGGAACCTCTTTTCTACCACCACAATGAAAGACAGTGGAACTAGGGGCAGGGGCCTTATAATGCCCCAAATTTCATACAAACAAACTGTCCATTAAAAAAAAAATTATAATCATGCTCGTCGTTATCAACACTATCAATTGCCTCTGTATTATAGATAAATCATTTTAATAAAAGGAGTGTGCACTATTTACACTATAAAACCTGTCGGCTCCAAATATAAACTACCTCAGCTGCTAATAGAGGCATATCAGGCCCGTACAGACTAGGGGTTTGGGGGGTTCGCGCGAAGGGGATGTTGATTTAAAAAAAATTGGTACTCCATACCCCTCCCGGCTCGTTGAGCTATACAAAAAAAAATAGTGCTCACTACTGCCCCCGCTTATTCGCCGCTAAATATTTTCTCACGAAAAAAAGTTGGCAACTCCAAGAACCCCTCCTTAAAGGTACTATGTCCCATTTGCAGGCCCAAAAAATGTAAAGGTTAAATTCCAACGGCATTTGAAAGACAATACTAATTTAGAACTTCCCTAAAAAAGGGGGGAGCTTGAAAATGTCTTTAAGTGGGAAAATAACGACTATTAGTTGTCGAATCGACTTAGGAGCTATAGAGCCAGTAAGTAATAGTCTGATTTTTCAGACCATTGTACCGAATGGTCGTACGTTTTATGCTGCGCAAAGATTCAATCAGTTTAATTTTGGCCATTACAAGAAGTGGGTTATTGATGTAGACAAATGCTCATGTACCCTTTACAGCTCATTTTATGTATGTTATTACCAAAGATGAAAAAAGCCAGTCAGTCACTCAATAGTGTCTGACAGTGAAGTCTAGCAAGTAAACGGGTTTCCTTGCATAATTTGAATATTAGGACACTGCTAACGTTTAAATTTCACAGATAGGACATACATGACATATTCATAATTCCTGCAAAGTTCTACAGAATTTGATGTTGGCTGCAAAAGGGACATATCTTTAAAGAAGGCTTGTACGGGCTTGCATATCCCAACACTATAAAATCCACATCTAAAAGGGCCGATGAGTGCATGAAGGTTGAATATATAACATGTGCGTTAAAACTCTGACATTTTGAAGGATCACTCCTGTGCCCTTTCAATTAGTGATTTATAATTTCAGTTTATTTTTATAGTAAACCTATCAATTACAATTCTTCAAGTAAACCCCATGCCCGTTTGAACTTCACCTGCAGAATGGTAATCTATTGCCATTTTGTTAAAAATTTAGGCAATGAGGGAATTTTAATAATGAAAGCATTAACTGCATTTACATTATCGACATGTTAAAAAGAGAGTCAATTACATTATGTGCTATAAATGTTTTTTTCCGGGTTGTTTGCCATACACCCCTCTAGCTCCCCTGAAACTGTATCTCACAAACCTTTAATTGTTGCTCGCTCACTAACAAATAAATATTCTGACCATCACACATGATGCTGCATGAAACAGTATCTCGGACCACATAAAGAAGACAACAATAACATCTTGAATATGATCCTTGACTAATTAATTAGAATATAAGGGTATATGTCTATAACAATGTCTCAAAGTTGTATTTTTTATGATTTAAGGTTACCCTTTGTAGGTGCCCCCTTTTTTCTCTCCAAAGATTGCCCCTTTTGTTTCCCCCCTCACTTTGATAGACGCTCCACCGCCCCTGCTCCGCTTTTATACAGGCGGCCATCAATAGTTGGGGGTGGGGCTTGCGCAGCTATAGTTGTCAAAAATATACATACACACGTACGTACGTACGTACGTACGGTACGTGTTCCCGAGCTACGTGGCGGTGATCAACATGTCTGACTTTCGTCTTTCTCCCGACGGCCTAACGCCGCTACTCGACGACGATTCTCAGTCTGTTAAAGACACGTCTGTTAATCATGAAGATATTCCCGATATTGTAAGGAAGAGTGGATTTGTGCTAAATGATTTATACAAATTATGTCTCGCCTTCTATAAAGGTAAGCTGATTTCATTAGATATTAAACTTGCTCTCGATTTTTTGGTTCAGTCCCATCTGTACTAATTTGCGTATGTTGAAGGGGAAGTCCACCCTGAAGCTGAAGTGAAGGCCTGATATTATTAGTGATAATATGAAATTGGTTGTATTACAGTAATATTAATGGAAGCAGAATAATCAGAGGAATGGGTCAATGAAGTTTGAGCAAGACTCGTTTGAAAATAAGAAAGTTATGAAGTTATGTAATTGCATTCTATCAAACACAAATTGATAATGCTGTGTCAGTGAGTGAGTTCAAGTACGGTGTTGGTGTTGAGAGCGTTGAAAGGCTGGTAAACCGAGCTCCAACACCGACGGTCAGTTTAGAAGGACGATACTGATCACGTTATCGATAGCTCAACACTAAGTGATGTTCTACTCTATAGGCGAAAAGTCTTGCGATAAAAGCATAATCCATTCAGAAATTCCAATGAATAGACCTTGTGCATTGACGTCACAGCTCGCCGGACGACCGATTACGCCGCCATCTTAGAGGACAAACAATGGCTTGACGACGCACTCGAGTGTGCGCGAGAGTGCTGCTCGTGTTGTATACGATGCTCTACTGCTTCTAGCCGCCGCCTCCAGCCCTCTAGCGTAAGCCCTACACGTAAACAAACCAACGCGCGACTGGGCGTCCATGTACTATTTAAAAAGTTTTTTGGAGTGCCAAAAAGTTGATGGGAAAATTCACGTATTTGTATTATGATATGAAAGAGGAATTATTTGATACTCACTTCTGCAATGATTATCAAAAGAAGTATGTTTGAAGGTAAATACTGTATTGGAAGCCGGGATGAAAGACACAACATTTTATTTCTAACTTTCTGATACATGTAGATCTACACAGATTCTTCTAATTTTGGGAGCTCTCAAAACATTAGAGGGGCTACAAATACAATACCGTAACTTATGTTTATTACGTTGTATCGGATTTATCAAAGAATGAGAAACTTGTGCATTCTTTTCAATGATCACGGACTTTGTAATATTTGCTTAATTGCCTTTGTAAATATTCATAATATAATAGATGTACTATTTTAAAAGTTTTTTTTACGTTGTGTGTGATTTTTTCAAAGATTGAGAAAATTGTACATCCTTATTTCATTGATGTTTTATGATTGCTCAGGAACTTTGGAATATTTTCCTTGCCTATGTAATTATTCATAGTTTAATAAATGTACTATTTTCAAAGTTGTTTACGTTGTGTGGGATTTTGTCAAGGATTGAGAAACTTGTTCATCCTTATTTCATTGATGTTTTATGATTGATCATGGACTTTGGAATATTTGCCTTGCCTATGTAAGTTTTCATTGTTTAATAAATGCACTATTTGTACTTCTGACTACTTCAAAACCAAATGAATCATTCATATATTGCCTTATTGGATTTTATTTCAAGGTCTATTAACCTACAATGTACTATACCATACTATCAAGCTACATGTAATGTTACTGTATGCGCAACATTGTGATGTGTGGATAGATTTTTTAGTTTAATCATTTCATCAAATTATGATTATTCAAATAAAAATTTGTGGGGTGCCGCCCAGGTATATTTGCAATTTAGAACCACTTTTAAAAAATAATGTGTATGCAGAATTATGTCGAAATATAACCTATCAGAAGTTTTTATAGTGCCACGAGAAGGAAAATACTAGTTAATTTTAATATTTCCCTCTCATGCAATTGTAAAACTTGTTTTTCTTTGCTGGCTAATTCCCTCCCCCCCCCCTCCCCAGTCTACCCCTTTCAAGTCAAAGTCAGCTCAACTGAACAAAATCATTTGACTTTAGCAAAGTTAATGGGATTTTTTAATCTCGACTAAGGCCCATTTCCCACCAAGTTTGTGACGCAACGAGATAAAAGTGGATTGAATAAAAAATGCAGATCTTTCTTGCCTGTTACTATCATTTCTAGAAAAATTTGCATCGCATCACAAGCTTGGTCTGACATGAGCAATAAGCTGAATACTTGAATTACGTATCATATTTCCATTTCCATCTACACAACCCCACCCCCAACTATCCACGCTTATACTCACTTTGTGTCCCACTACATTTTTTACCTCAGTCTCCCTCTCATATTCTTTGTTCCCACCTCTCCCTTTCTCTCTTCCCTCGATACTCACTATATAATCACTTCATGTCCCACCTGTCCCTCTCTCTCTCTTGATCTGTCTTTCTACGACTCTTATTTTTTTTTTTACTTCAATCACATTACTCAAGTCAAATAAAGAAACAAACGAGGCTCATGTATTCTTTTTTTCAATATCAAGCTTGAAGCTAAATATAATTTCTTCTTAATTTTGGCAAATCAATTACAGTCATTTGGTATCATGCAGAGTCAAATGA
Source organism: Mesocentrotus franciscanus (assembly GCA_037976565.1). NCBI lineage: Eukaryota > Metazoa > Echinodermata > Echinoidea > Camarodonta > Strongylocentrotidae > Mesocentrotus > Mesocentrotus franciscanus. Next base: position 3,975,546 of record CP137669.1, on the reverse strand, counting down.
ATATCAAGGTTCAAACTTAGTCCAAGCTTTACACAAAACCTTTAGTCAAGAGAAACTACACCGGACACAGATTCACCAGTGTACAAGCAACCCTAACAATTTTGTTCACAGTGGCTTCTGTTGAGATGTCTGTCTGTATTTCAGTCCCTTGAGTAATGTAGTCCGCTGATGACTCATCACTATCACTTTGATGGGTAAGTACTTGAAGGCCCAGGAGTGTTGTTGCCGCTGCTATATCATCTGCTTTCCTCTTGCGCTGTTCTGATCTCGCAAATCGCTGCGATCCTACTGGAGATCCGAGAAGGCCACTGGTATTTCCCATCTTCTGAGCAGGTGCCCAATCTGGGTTGTCGGCTTCCCTGCATGAACACAATCAGAATAAAACATAATTAAGACTACAACAAAATAAAAAATACCTGATCTAACTATCTAGATCTAGTAAATGTATGTATTGTAATCGTACTTGCAGGTCTATTAATATTATCGTATTTTTATTTGAACAAATTGATTACAAATTGTAACCATGCACGTAATAATCTAAATTAAAAAAAAAACTTACAATTTTAGACTCACTTTAAAGGCTCAACTTAGCTTACTGCTTAGTTTGATTGAGTAACAAAAGTATCAATACTAAATAGACCCTACATCATTGATTTCACTTAGGTCATATATGATATGGCTTCACTCGTTTCAGTTCAGTGGCATTGTCATCGCCATTGGGTGGATAAGTTTTCTTTTAGTTTTACTTAATTTAGTGAGTTTTACTTTTAGTTTTACTATTAGGCCTACTTAGTTTAGTTTCGTTTGGTCAACTCAACTCAGTCTAATTAACTAACAAAGCTTCAAAGTCTTACTCTAGTCTTAGAATCCAGCTCTTACTCTTAGAATGTTTGCCATTACAATTTTGAATGGCTTTATAATAGTACACGCAATAACACCAATTACTAATTCGTCAAAACATAGGTCATTACATACCTGTAAATATGAAATGCGCTGAACATTCAAAATACACGAAATGACATTACACCGTTAAGCGTTGTCCCATACCTTGCGTTTGATGTTGCACGGCCACTTTTAACTGCGTTCCGTTGATAACTTAGCTGCGTTTTCTCCTTGATTTACCAAAATAGCTGGCATGCAATAGAATGAAACATCTTTGTTCATGTTGCTCCTATTCGAGCAACCAACGACACAACAGAAATTTAACATTTTCCGACTGTAAACTCGAGCAAGATAGCAAAAAGCCGACGATAGATTGGTCGATCTAAGAGAAAGTGTATGCTTATACGTGTAGTTCAATAGCCTCAGCCGATCGTTAGTAACGGAGCGCTTGTCCTCAGAGGGAGGGCGCCCTTTCGTATTTACGAATGCGTGACGTCATACGCATGAGGTCTATTGCATCATATCGAATATCAAATGTACAGTCATATTAAGAAATGAATAGAGAAAATATCATTTCTCTTGAAAAACATATATAGCTCCCATGATTTACAGTTGTTTTGAATGGAAAATGGATTTACCTTGGCTTTATCGTGAGATTCGTGACAGATGCACGCATACATGTAGTTACCTGTGGTATACTGCAACACCAACACCAACATTAACACCTAACTTGAAATCATGAATTTCCCAATCCCTAGGGGCTGGTGTTGGTGAATGGGAAAATTACACGTAAATCATCAACACCAACCACGATGCTCGGTTCAGCAGACGACATTCAACACCAGCCCTCAACACAGACTACCGGAAATGCGTCATATTTTCCGAGGTCAACCTCAACACCAGCATGATTTCAAGTTCGGTGTTGTAGCTGGTGTTGGTGTTCTCCACAACACCAACACCAGCTTTCAACACCGAACTTGAAATCACTCATTGTGTGTGACTTTAATATCTTGCGAGGACCAAGGTCCTCTCCAATTTGCTTTGTGACTGTACAGAAATTTCATAAATGTTTATTTTCTTAGTTATTGATGATGAAATAGATTTGTTTAACACAGGTGTTGTATAGAAACATATTAGTTTTGTCATGATTGATGATAGATTTCAGAATTAAACTTTCAAAGTATTTTTTGAACATCAGTGAGTTGTGTATTGATTGCATTTTCCTGCTTTTTAGCCTTTTTAAGTTTTAGGTGTCGTCAATTGATGAAAAAGTGATGATTTTTAGTGAATTTTGGTGAGTTTTGTAGAGTGGTATTTGAGAATTTGAGAGTCAATAGAGGGTATCTTTACAATTTTTTATTCTACACAAAAATATACTAATACTGTTATGTGGGATTTTTTTTCTATTGTTTTTTGTAGTACTAGTAGTAGACTAGGCAGAATTATGGTATGGGGAATTCCAGAATTTGGCTATAGTTTGTAATTGCACATGTATACATGTCCATGTATTGAAGAAAAAAAATGGTCATCTGGAAGTTGTTTGTTTAACAATGGGGTAGCCTATTAATGCCATGGCATGGGGCTACTTTGGCTTTTGACAGATTAGCCAAGCACTGAAGCACACTTATTTAAATACTTTACCCAAGATACTGGTAGATTGCTGTGTTCTCAGCAGTCAGGCTTCCAGTTCAGCTTGTGTATTCATCCTTCATCATCATAGTTTGGTGTCTTCACAAGTAATCTGGGTCAGTTGTAGCCTTGTCGGTTTCTGTGTGGACTATTCGACTCATATAGGGAGCAAAACCGCTTGTCTGCCCGTACCCTAAAGGTGTTCACTGAGGGAGCAGTGACTACCTCTTCAGGAAGTGTGTTCCACTATGTGATGAGTCGTTTGCTGAACACATCTTGCATAATCTTATTTTGAACATCTGCATTTTGAGAGCTTCAGGCTGTGGCCTCTTTGTTGCCAGTCAAGTGTTCAAAGAATATATAACTTGGGATGTGTTCAAGTCCATGGATGATCATGAACTCCTGGATCATGTCGCCGCCATCTGCGGTATTCAAGGGAGGGAAGGTTGAGTGCCCAAAGTCTCTCTTATGCTTTTCACACTTACCGGTATACAAGTTTCCTGAACACCCCCTCTTTATCCCCACCTATAGTCTGGGGTAAAGCTTAGCCTACTTTCTGTTCTGACACGAATTAACCAAAGTGGGCTAGCGCCACCTTTGGTACAGTGTTAGTTGGCCCTGCGAAAAAGCAGGGCTAACTCTGCAATTGCGGTGCCAAGCAAATGAATGAGAACAGAAACTAAAAATAGTCCGGTACTACGCGATGTAGCGTATCAGAGCTGGCCAGAGGCGAAGCAAGAAACCCACTGTCCAATCAGACACGACGTATTCATGAATATGCATTTCCCGAAAAGCACTACTGGGGGGTGTTTCACAAAGATCCTAAGTCGAACTTAACTCTAAGTTGAACTTAAAAATTATGGAGAGCCATTTGTAGCCTTAAAATGAAATATATTCAAAAGCGAAAAATCAAGTATTTTAGACTTTTTATAAATTCCACATCAAGAACATGAAATCCCATTGATAATAGAAAATATGAATGATTTGAATCAACATATTATGCCTTTTAAAATAACTTTTACAAAATATTTTCATAGATGCTAACGGCTTTCCATAATTGTTAAGTCCAAATTAGAGATAAGTTCAACTTAGGATCTTTGTGAACCCTGGTGCGAAAGGTACATGTAATGTTGAGCGCACGCTTATTGTATACTATACTATGCAAACTTTTCACTGGAATTTGTTTTTGCTACCGGTATTCTTTTTCGAGGCAACTGTTATTAACATAGTGATATTACTGAAATGACAAAGAATTAAGATTATGTTTCAAAAACTCTGCTGAATAATAAGCAATTATGCCTTTTAAAATTATTAACTATATTTTGAAGTTATATTACGTAGCAATTTGTCTTGATTATTTTATTTTTTGGCTTGTACTGTAGCTGATGAGCTGCCGATCACTCATGTATATACTGTATACTGTGCATGCTGCCGTACCATTCGACGTCACGATCGAGTAAGTGCGCAGCTGCAGAAAATGCCCTAATGAATATTCACGCTATACAGCTAGTCCGGGGCTAACGGATTGCAGTGAGAACAGCATGAATTTTCTTATCCCGGGATAGGAGCTTAGTACGGGATTAAAAACGGGATTAAAACAGCGCGTGTGAAAAACCAAAAAGTCGGTCCGGGGCTAAAGATGGTACGGGCTAAGCAAAACAAGTGTGAAAAGAGTATCTGTGTATGGAAGGTTTTTAATGTCTTAGATCATTTTGGTAGCTCTCTTCTGCACATTTGTTGTGGCTTTGGAGTCTGTCTTGAAGCAAGGGTACCGTGCAGAATCTCCATAATCCATGAGAGGCCTGACAAGGCCTTTATACAGCTTTGGGATTGTGAAACTGTCTCTGCACTCAAAGTTGCGACAGATGTAGGAGAGTACTCCATTTGCGATCTTGACAGCATATACAACATGGCTATGGAACTTAAGCTTGTCATCGAAGAGATGCCAAGATCTTTCTCCTCTGATGTAGGTTCAAGGACGTCATCTCCGAGGGCATACATGTAGGTGTGTTTGACGTTACCTGTGCCTATTCTGGAGACATTGGAGTCTGCCCAGGTCCTGCTCACTGATACCCTCGGCCCCAAGCGAGCATCTACATAGTCAAGCCTGGAGAGCTAGTGCTGTAAGTCAGGCGCCATGTTCGGGTTCGGTTCGGTTCGGCAGAGTTCGGCAATTTACCCGAACCTGGTTCGGTTCGGGTTCGGTAATATAATAGCAAGCAGCCTAATAGCTACGGCGGTCGGTGCTGGGCGGGCCGGCCGGGCGGGCCCGACCAGCACGGAGGACTTCTGCCCCACTCCTGATGAAAAACACTGCTTCCGACCGACACGTATTTCACATAAAAATACTGCTTTAAACGTAACTGTTTTAGTACTTACATTCATATTTCCGTTTTTAATCGTGTTTTAATCGCAGTTTTACAAGAATCATGTTTTCAATTTAAAAAAAAATGATATTTTTTAAAGATTTGCCGAGACGGTTGTTGTCTAATGTTACGAGTTATGAAAGCTGCCATCTTGAATTTACCGATGTATACGTTATAATACACAGAGATAGCAGCCCAGGCTCGTTCGATTGCCGTTATTATAAATGTTTATTTTTAATGGGGTAAATAATAAAATTCCTAATTTTCCTGAATAAATAAATTAGAATACTATAATATGTATTTATTACGTTATTTAGATGGTAAAATTTGTCCGATATTATAACAATTCATTTTTTGTTGTTGTTGTATTGTTTGGGTTTGAGCCGAACTTGTTTTGATCAGTTCCTAATAGGCATGTGTATTCTAGCTTGTTTATAGCTTGCGATGGCGACGTTGCAGAGGTCAGGATTTGGGATTTAAATGGCGTCAGTGAAGTCGCGCCACGACTGGAGAGGCATGAATCACAAAGGAGCAAAATGGGAAAAAAGTAAATATAGAATGAGCAATCATGACATGAAAATTAGGTGTAAAATGACAAGTTAATTAGCCTGCAAAAACGTTTAAAATTTTTCTGCCGAACATCCGAACCAGGCCTTTGTGTTCGGTTCGGCTCGGTTCGGCTCGGTTCGGAAGTGCCATGTTCGGCGAACTTCCGTTCGGTTCGGTGGTTCGGCTACAGCACTATGGAGAGCACAAGTGCTCTAACAACACAAGCCCATTTACATTGCAGGAAAACCCATTTGATTTGATTTTATTAAACTACCATATATATATTGTCTCTAAAGGGTATCAAGAATAGATATATTTATAAACTCATTAAAATGTTTGCTTTTGATTGATTTAGTGATAAGAAAAATAGTGGGTCCATCTTCCAGTTGCGTTGTCCACTTCCGGTCTTTTTGCTTGCGGTATCTCTATCTTACAGACCATCAATTTTGACTAAGGCAGATTAGCTCAGCATGCCTGACTGGAAGGAGAAGTCACTATTGAAGTGATTTAGTGCCACCATCGGCAAATATCCCTTGATTTAATTATTACTGTGTACATTATGGCCCATATTCTTCTAAAATTTTAACCTAACACTGGACTTGAGCTTTTGTTCAAAATCAGTTTTAACAAAGGAAGTTAGTCTAAGGTCTAAGTTTTCTTTTGTTAAACGTAATCTAAGACCCAGGTTCTGGTTTTAAAACTGAATTTGTCAAATAGATTTCATAACAGTTGACTCATACATTGTAGAATGACAGGTAAAGTGGGGTTTGGGGTATTGAATTTTGATATATTCTAGCTGTACACAAATTGTTGTGTACATGTAGATGATTGATACCAAGGAGGTATTAAAGCTGAAGTTCCAAATAACTATACTGAATGCAAATAGCTGGCAGAATCGAAAGAATATTACAACTGAATGATTGAAATGCCTTGATTTTTTTATGTCAGCTCTTCCAAGGTGGACAGAGGCAATGAAGAGATATTTTATGATTTTGGAGTATAACGATGTGCAGTTAATTTGATGAATCAATAAGCTTAAGAAATAAACATGCATTTTGTTGTATTACCCATTATGGTTACTTTTTAAAGTTTCCAAATCTCGATATTTAGAACTTCTTGAGATATAGACTAGAAAGTGTCACAAACTATAAGCTACAAGCTATAATGAAAGATTATTCTATCAAATGAAACACTTACCATTAATGCCCACTCCAGATATTTTCATGTAAAATCTGGTATTTTTATTATGTTTAATATGTATTCTTGTACTGGGTTTATACCAATTTTGTGCACTTTCTTTGTAAACATTTGGGTCCATGAAAACAAGTTGCCATTATAAAAGAACATCTCTCATTGCTATTACTGCTTCTTAGTTAGGCAATAGAGAGCACATAATTTGCTGTGCTAGTTGTGGGCTTGTAGCAGCTTTTGAACCTGCTTCAAAGACAAACTCTTTGCTTTAACTCCAGCTGTTGTACCTCCTTCATTTGTATACCTTGTACTTTAAATTGAATTCAGTGCAGTTTTTGTTTGTACTCAATGTGCGTAAGATAAATTTCTCATCTTAGCCCCCCGCTACAGACTCATATTGAATAAAGTGCCGTGTTTAACAAAGGCTACCTTTTAAAAGAAAAAGGGAAATATACCATTTAAAGTTGAATTTTATGAAAAAATAAATTTTTTGATTGGTCAACACACAGCTTCGTACTACATTCTGATGTATTCTGACTACTAAGTCTGCCCAACTTGCCTGCCTTTCTTTTTCTCTTTCTCTATTTCTCTCTCTCTCTCTCTCTCTCTCTCTCTTTCTGTCTCTCCCTCTCTCACTGACTTTCTAGTTTTCTATCGCCTATCGGTTCTCTATTTATATCTCCGTCTTTTATTCAACCTGTTTTCTTTTTCTTCTATGCTAATAAACCCCATTTTTTTCTTCCAATTGAGCATTACATCGTATTACTGTACCTTGAAATATAATTATTTGCTTTCATCAGAGGCGTCCTTGTAAGTTATTGCTCAGAGCCAACGATATAGATTGTGTAAGTTGGACCATGGCGCATGTTGCTTTGTTAGGCTAGCAGACAATTGTAACCGAGTTGGCCCATCTATGTGTATAATCCACTCTGTTGATAATTAGCCTTGATTTTTTTTATTTCAACATTGTCCACCACTTGGATTCCTTAGAACTTCTCATGTGTTATTTGTATACTTAAAGGTACTGTGTCCCATTTGCAGGCCAAAAATGACAAGGTTAAATTCCAACGGCAATTAAAAGACAATACTAATTTAGAATTTCCTCAAAACGAAAGGGCTTGAGAATGGCTTTTAGTGGGAAAATAACGACCATTAGTTGTCTAATCAACTTCAGTGATTGCAATCACCTAAGTAATAGTCTGATTGGTCGTAAGTTTTGTGCTGCACATAGATTCAATCATTCAATCAGTTTAATTTTGGCCATTACAAGTAGTGGATTATTGATGTAGACAAACGCTCATGTACCTGTTACATCTCACTTTATGTATGTTATTACCAAAGAAAAAAAAGATGTCAGTCAGTCACTCAATAGTGCCTGACAGTGAAGTCTAGAAGGTAAACAGGTTTCCTAATTTCCTTGCATACTAGTAGTTTGAATACTAGGACACTGCTAATGTTTAAATTTCACAGATAGGACATACATGACATATTCATTTATTCATAATTCCTGCAAAGTTCTACAGAATTTGATGTTGGCCGCAAAAGGGACATAGTATCTTCTTTAAACAGTTGAATATTTTCTGTTGCAATCAGTGGGAGGTCATTTCGTAAAATGACTGTACTACATGCAGGTGCAGTTATGACATAAATTTCTCTCTATTATATTATCCTTCCACTAAGTGAGAATAACTGTGGTTGATACAGATTTAATTTGCACCAGCATCTATTATACCAACAATGGTTAGCAATAACTGCATTCACAGTATTGGGTGAATCAAGTACATTTCCCTTAGGGTCAAGTCCCTCATGAATTGCTCATCAATATCCAACCTCTAGATTAAATGGAATGTCCCTGTACGGTTGGCTGCTATAAAGGAGAGCGCATATGCAGCCACAGAAATTGCCTGTTCTCCCTATCACTTCATTAACATTTCCGCCTGTCTACTGCAACACATGACCCCACGGCTCTCTTCATCATCTGGCTTTTGAAGTCAGGAGATTCTATTTCTGCATCTAGCTACCGCAGTGTGCCTGCTGAAGGCTTTTGTGATATTTGCTTAGCGCATAGCATTTGATGCAGATGGATGCTATCTGTGAGACTCTCATGCATCTTTTCTTTCCTGTGACAATTAAAACCAGCAGTGACGTTTAAAAGGTAGACTGGAGTTCTAATGAGATGTGATGATTTGATCTGGAGTTGCTTTTTGTGCAGTGTAGTACATGTAAGGAGGTTGGTTGAAGCCATTAGAAGATGACCAGAGAAAAGCGTCTGTTATGTAATTGACCAGCTGATTGTTTGTTCATCTCATCTTCATGATCCTAATTGCTTATAGTGCAGTGTTCTTCAGGATTGCAGCTGTCTGCTTTGTCTAAGAATCATTGAAGCTTGCATAATTTGGCCTGGTTCATCTTTGTTCTGTATACGTATCTATTTGTTCGAAAGTTATAAATCCTTTTATGGATTTTGTCTGTTTTTCTTTAACAGCACCAATTACATTGTACATGTATACATGTACATGTACTACGCATATTTCTACGAAGAAAGTTATGTAAACTAATACTATCACATATGAATACAGTTTGCAAAATCTTCTATGAAACTATTCAGGTATTTAGTTATACATGTATATTTGTATTTATTTATTTTGCTGAATCCACACATAGACAGAGAAAATACATTATTCAACTGCTAACAGTAGCATTTAATTTAAAAGGGGTCACATATTAACAAATATCTATATGTACCTTCTTACACATGTAGATAAGGTTTTGTAGAAGATAACCTAAGAAATATCATGTTTGGTTTGTATTATCAAATAATCTAGCTAATTGTTTTTGAATAAAGCAATTAAATACATGTAGGATAGTCCTGTACAGGCTGTAGGAAGTCTTTTCTGTTACAAAGCCTCAGTATTTGCTACATGACACATGTAATACCTACAATTACATTTTATTGCTAAAATATTCATTTTTGTACTCTCTCTTTGGAAATATTTGGAGTAAAACTGGTACAGCATTTATGTAAATGTAGCTTATTCTAAATACATTGCAAATGCTGTATAGCATGGATGATTTCGCATGTGGAACTTCGTAATGGCCCTGTCACACCTTGACAATTTAGCGTATACGCTGGCGTACGTCGAATAAGTTATGGGTAAGCTTTGTATTTAAGTTAAGAGCATGCTGAAGCACGCTGGTATACATCGTAGTACGGCGAGGTCGTCGAAAAATGGCTCGTACGTCCCGCATACGTGGGCCATAAGTTGTAGGTAAGTTATGCGATCGTTGACACACGTTACTTGTAACTTACTCATAAGTCGACATACTGTACATCGAGATAATGTCTAGCGTTCCCAAAACTTATTTCTAACCTATGAGTACCGTGCTTTGAACCTATGTCGAACTTATCTCCAATGCATATATTGACGTATGTAGGCGTATTTGACCTGTTCGGATGACCACAGAACCTACTGAGCGTGTTTCTAACTTACAGCTACCGTATAATGGCATATTGGTGTGACAGGGCCATTACATAGTAATACTCTCTGTTTGTTGACATGTTAATAGTTCATGTTTCCAAAATTACATGAACTTTCAAATGAGGAAATACAGGATACCAATGATCCAGATAGTAATGTCCTGTCTGTGTTTGTATTTCGGCCAGAAAATAGACAGGAGTTTTGGTTTTGAGTGAGCTCTAGAAAACTGAAGAAAAAAAATGTAAAGAGCTGTGAAATGCGTGTACCTGTACAATACATGTATCATGTATCTGTTACAGGGATGTAATTATATTTGATGGTAGTACTTACAATGTACACGATGCATATTCATTGTAATCAGAACCTTCAAAGTCTTGCATAAAGTTGATTTAACACAACTCCATAAATTAATTATAACTCAATATGTACATGTGCATGATACTTGATAGGAGGCAACACAGGCAAGCCTACATGTACATACATGTACATGTAGATGTACCATACACTGGCCCATATTTTCAAACTCATTATTAATAGATTTCACTGATACGAGTTGTTTTGGTATTTCGATATCATCTACAGCAATAATGCAGAAATATAACAATTATTACTATTTCCAATTTTCCATAAATTTTTCAGGTTTGCTATGAACATTTATTGTAATACCGGTAGAATTGTATGTTATTGAGCCATGTTTGAAAATTAAGAATGTTGGATATGTGTATCAGCCAGTCTCAGTGACATTCTCATGAAATTTGAGTTTGTGTATGACTGTATGTACATGTATGTATGTACGGTATGTGATCTTAATATCTACAATAGCATAGACAATAATTTATAGTTGTGATGATAATACTACCGGGTATTTAGAGAATTTAACACCAATTAATTTCTTCAATGTAACCAAATTTAATTCTTTGTGAAGTGCCTCGATTCTAATCAACAAATTATTTAACTGACCTGTTATGAATAATTGTATCTCAATTCTCAAATTCTCAATACCGGTAGTCAAAATGCGAATTCCATATATTACAGCTCTGTTGCAAGGTACATGTAGGACAAACATTAGGGACTTTTAGATTTTACACGACGAGAACGTGGACTGCCACGGTGACATCCTTTTAAGGTAATGTGACGTCCTTTTAAGGCACTGCCGGGCACGGGCCAGTGCCTTGAAAGAATGGCACACGTGGCAGTCCACAACGTCGACGTGCAAATCTAAAAGTCCCTACTATGGCTTGCCCTACTTCTTACATATATATATATGCAATTTGCATTCTGACTATTGAACTACAATTAATTGTAACAGGTGAATGAAATAATTTGTATGAGGAACTTCACAAAGAGGTATGGCAAGTCGGAAAAGAAAAAAAATATTGATAATTTTCTGAACTCATCTTTCTTCTTCTGTTTTTGTTTATCTCAACAGAATTTGAAGGGAAGGCAATCCATCTCACATACAAAGATAAGTTGAAGCTAGTTGCATATACCAAGCAGGTCACCATCGGAAAATTAGATCAATCAAAGTTACCACCCCCTGGATATCTAGATGTTGTTGGCAATGATAGGAGGTAATGTATTTACTATATTTGTTGCTTTTCATGTAGTCAGTAGCTTCATGTACATGTATCTTGTTGAAATTTCCTTTTCTCAATATTTGTACTTTTTACCGTAAAAACAACTAGGGTTCTTTGTGCCAATTTTACATTTGATGGTAGGTTTGAGTTCCAATGATTCACAAAATCAACTAAGATTTATACTCTACATGTACATGTAAAAAAGAACAATATACATATTTAACCAATATCTGCTAAACAAATTCAAGTGTTAGAATTTTCATGCGATTTTTTTTTTCTTCTCCCAGTATGATTGCTTGTTTTTCATTATTTTTATATTTCCTATTTGTTTGTTTTTTATGGTTTTTTTTGGAGGGTGGGTGTACTGATCAAAACTACCCATTTGCCTACATGATGCGGAATAACTTTTGGCTGTGTTTGTTTCTGCTGAAATACAATTGAGCAAATTACCAGATATAAAGATGACATTGAACTTGAAATAATTTTTGAGGATAAAAGCCAATCACAACCTTCCCTCATGGAGTAATTATTACAAATAGAATAAGGACCTGGGCCCCGTCTTACAAGAGTTACGATTGATCCAAATCAATCGTAAGTCCTCCAATCAATCGCAAGTTTGCATTCTCCTATCTCTTATGTACATGGTTGCGATTGATATCAATCGCAAATAAGTTACGATTGATATCAACTCTTTGTAATACGGGGCCCTGGTCATTTTTATTCTCGTCTCAATTACTGTTACCATACGTACGATCTTTTATTACCATATTCATCATCTCACCCATCATTGCTGTTATGAACACTATCATCATTCAGTGATGATGCTGACCATCAATCAAATTGGCATCTTCTCTATCAACATCATCATGATCATTAACATTATTACATGTACCATCTCAGTAATTATCGACTTCCTCATCATCATTTCCATTGCTGTCATGTTACTGTTATCATCATTTCATCATTCTTTACATAACATGTTGCTCATGTCATCATAGTTTCCAATCATGTGCTCGCATCCATCGATCCCTCTTGATCTTCCAGAGTCTGAAACGACGTTTAAGAACAGAAGAGTAGATAGCCGGGGTGCTTATGCAAACATCCAATGTAGATTTAATGAAAATGTGATAGGCCTGTGGCACGTTGAATTCATATAAAGCAAGTGATCACTTTACAGACTTAGAAATGAAAAAAGTGTGGGGTTTAAGATGTTGGATGAAGCCAGCCAGCCAGACATTATCCTTCTTTACACATGATATTTACAAATGTCAAGCATTAAAGATAAAGTTGGGTTCTGGTCATGTGATTGCATTGTGAAACGAACGATGTGGAATCGATCAGAAAAAGTTGATCATGTAGCATTTAAGTATTGGTGTGTACTGCAAGGTTCTGGAATCATCAAAATGATAAGAAGTTTGGTGCAGTCTTGGTAAAAGTTACAAGCACTGTACACAGAAAGATGTAAATATGGGACTACACGAACATGTGGCATAAAAATGTGGTCCTCATTTTTAAGCTGTTACATGTAAAATTTGAATATGAAGGCATTTGAAGAGCCATGCTTTTCAGGGAACATTTATTCTCTGATGTTCTTCCACACTTGCATAAAAACAATGGAAATGCTCACAAATTATGTTTTACCTCTCCCTAGAACTCAACCTTCTCTTTAAAGATGCATTTATCTCTCTCTATATATATATATCAGCTCTGTTTGCAAGCTTAGAAAATCCATTTGCAGTGAAATATTGAATGCCTGTTTGACATATCATTAAATATTTCTGCTCAGGTAGAGGTTTTTATTGCATCAAGAAGCATTTCTAGAATGATTTACATCATTTGTCAAATGTAGGTTTTATTTTTTTCATTGGCATAAATGTTTTCATTTTGATATGAAAGACATGAAGACTGTCTTTTACATTATTTATCAATAAGTGAAGTATTTATGTATTAAACCAAATGAAAGTGGAATACTTTTATTCATGAATTTCTGTTTAAAGACTGTTTTTTACTGATTTATGATCCATCAAAATATTATACTTGTCAATATTTGATTTATGAGCACTTTACTCAGGCTTTAATAAGAAACCATGATACATAATTCAGTAAAATGTAGTCTGCATTGAATGTATGGCTACGTGTTTTTGAATATTATGCTACTTCATTAGAAAAGAAGTCTTAGATTGAATTGAGCTGGGATTGAATGCAGCATTTCAAACAGTCCCATCAAAAGGTCATTCCTCTTATTTAATTGTTAGATCTATCTTCATTTTTGATTCCAGACTTCATATTGAAAGGTTGTGATCCAAGCTCTGATAAAGCTAAGATGCAGCCACTATTAAACAAAAATGGTGTGCAGTGGTTTACCATGTAGCAGTTTCTCTATGTAGATTGATGAGAGATGGAAAGTAATGCTCACCTTTGAGATTGCATTACTTCACCTGTCAACATGAAATCATATATCTTGGGTAAATCACATCCTCAGGGAAGGATTTTAAAGGGCAATCCAAAACTTGTAATAAGCTCATTTGTATGAAAGCAGAAAAATAAGACAAACAGAATGGCAAAATATTGAAATAAATCGGACCAGTGATAAGAAAGTTATGATTTTTTGAAATATGAGATCACTAAATCTAGGCGAATCTCAAATTGGCAGTTTGGTCCATGGATTTTGACGTAGTCGTGGGTAACTCTCCTGTTTGTCGTGTACAAAAATATCATTAATTTCTATTTTTCTCCTAAATGATTTCTCCCTCGGGGCACATTCAAAATATATAATGGATAGCATATTATAATAGGTCCTCCACAGAGAAAAGACCCTCCTGACTCCTGAGCCATACATTTTGAAAAATTGAAATGTTAGTCATTTTGTTTGTTAAAACAAATGGGAAAGTTGTCCGCCACTACATCACATATTATCAGATATTACAGATTCAGTCAATTTGAAGAGCCCATACCTATAGTGATTACAAATTTCAAAAATTCATAACCAAAATTCCGCTTTTCAAACTTTTACCAGTCTAGTCCTCTTATTTTTCTGCTTTCCTCTAGAGTAGTTTGGTATCAAGATTGGATTTCCCTTTAATTTAATCATTTTGACTGACTGATACATAGTTTCCAGCAGCTCTCATCAACTAATGTATCTAATCTTGCATTACATCTCATTGCTCCACTGCCTGTAGCACATTCCTTTTATACTAATAATGTACTGAATTTATATCCCACAAGTCGATGTATCTTTCCTTACTGCCACCATTTGAATTATTTTTTAAGTAAAATCTTTACTGATAGTCTCTCTGTGCTGATGTTGATAATAGATTTTATTCTGTATTCAGAGCAATATTGTACAGTATTGATAATTAATCTGTGAAATCACCTGATGAGGTATGTAGAGGTGTCCTGGTCAAGTGGATACATCACCGGCAGATCACAAGGTCACCGTGGATCACAAGGTCTGCGGTTCAAGTCCCGCGTGGCACTAATGTCCTTTGGCAAGACATTAATCTACGTTTGCCACACTCAACCCAGGTGATGTAAATGGGTACCTGGCAGAAATTTATTCCTTGAAATGCTAGAGCGCCGTAATGGCAGCCATGCTAAAGCTGGGGTAATAATTGTGGAGTGCCAGGAGTGTCAAGTATGACAGATATGAGCGCTATACAAGAACCCACTATCGTTATCGTTATCATGATTTGGTGATCTTTTCCTATAGCTGTAATTTATTTATTTATTTATTTATCTATTTAATTTTCAAGCAACAAACCAAAAAAAAAAAAGTACAGAGACAAAGGAATCGTATAAAAAAGAAATACCACCAACTAGTACCTGAGGATAGCCAAAAGGAAATTAATTCATGCTGAGCATGTTCTCCTCACTAGTTCGTGGTTTACAGACGTTTGCAAACATATACAAACTGAAGTAATAGAGCAGTTTTTAGAACTATTTCATGAGTAAAATTTAAGAAAAAGGGAATAATTTATGTTGTTTTCTTTGCCCCCTGTAGAAAAGAATGGCAAGCTTTAGGGGATCTCAGTAAAGAGGATTGTATGCTACAATTCTGTGAGCTGCTTGAGAGTCGATGCCCACAGCTACAGCCTTATATAGAAGCTCATCGGAGAGAAAAAGAAGAGCAGGAGAGAATAAGGTAAATACTAGAATGATAAAACATTGATGCAGAGGACAGATGGTGGGAGGATTTATTGGAAGAGAGTTTTCTTTTCAATTTCACTGCAGGAAAGTAAATGCACTCAGCAAAAAAAAAGAAAAAAAGTGGAGATGATTTATATTTAATATTTTCAAATGAATATTTGATAAAAAGTTATTGTTGATATATAAAAATAAACATAAATTAATCCTCTTTAAGATGATATGTAATTGGAATCATACCATTTATGCATGAGTGAGCATAGCCATTTAACAATAAATGAGTGTCTGAAAGAAAATTGAAAAAATGGGGCATCTGGCCAATTCAAATGTTGATGAGAATTGGAGGTAGTCTATGGCTCGTCTATGATCTTGACCATGCTTGTCAAACCATGTAGTCCTGAGTCTACAGTCGACATCCAGAGCTCAGTACTCCTCATAGTTTCTCATTCTTCGTTTTCATTGTTGAACGTGAAAGTCTTGCACATGCATATGTTCATTAACATTTGAATGGCTTCTTGCTCTATTTTTGCAATTTTTCTTAATCAGACCTTCTAACATTTTAATGAATGTACCCATCCATGTGTGAAAGTTTAAACTTGGTCTTAATTGATGTTGGTAGAGTAGAGTATCAGCTTTTCTTTAATATGAAATATATTTGGTTATATTTTATTGACATTTTATATGGAAATTTTGAACAATAAAGAGTGTCCACTTTTTTTGTTGTTGCTGAGTTTGTAGATTGTAGCTTCTTAGGCATGATTGATGCCTTGCTAATAATGAACATATACAGGAAAAAATAAGGCTCTTGTAGGCCTGCTGCAAATTATTACTTTAATGTGTGACACATTAAATCATATTTTATTGTGCTTGGGACTCTCCACATTTATTTTTATCTCCAATGTTACATACTCTGTTCACCTGGAGGAAAATATTCTAAAATCTTTTTTAAATCTTTAAAATATATTACTGTAGGCAATTTCAATTACAAAATGGATCTTTTCTGTGAGATTCTGCAATTGTATCAACAGTTTCTATGGAAGCCCATTCAATTTTGTAGGCCTTTTTTATGTCATATTGTGAACCAATGCTGTTTATTACAAGTCCAATAAATGTTGAAGTATCGCTATTTTCTAACATATTGTAATCAGAAGTAGTATGCGCATATATTAAAGTTGATTGGACTTCAAATGCCTCTGTATTCTTGATAAATAGAGTAAGATATATGACATAGGAAATTATTATAAATCTCACGTATTCAGCCGTTAATAGTTCATCTATAATCAAATCCTAGTTGATGTAATGATTTCACTTTAGTTCCAAAATACATGAAATCTTAGGAATATACTTTTTTTTCCTGCATTTAAAATTTGATCAAGTTTTTTCAGCAAGCCACATGCAAACTAGATGTAGAGATCCCTTCCTTTTCAATTTTAATGTTCATGTATCTGGGTGTATTTTATATTTCATTCTTGAATCCTTCTGCACAAATTTTTCAAATCATTTTTGTAATAGGATATATTGAATTATAGTGATTGGTTTCTTGGTCATTCCCTAATTTGACGGGTTTGTGTTGTGTGGGTGCTTTCTATGATAATTGCTTGGAATGCATACGATTGAATCTCCTGGTTTGGATTTCATCTGCATCTTCTGTCAGTCATAAACCTCCGCCTTAGGGGCCCACCAAAGGAGACTAGAGTGTCTGATAACACTCAAATGGCATCAGTCTGAGGCAAAGAAAATACTCCTCCATCTTGTTTATTGAAGGCTTAAATATCACTAATTTCAGTAATTAAACTTGTTTGCAAAGACATGCATTGTAATTATGGAATACATGATGGGTCAGGAGAGTACGAGGTGTAATATAATACATGGAAAAATACAAAAAACCAGAACAAGGTTCAATATGCATGAAATGAAAGAACATGATATGCGATTAAAACAAAGTGTAAAGGAATGGGCTATTGCATGAAGATGAACATATGGATGATAAAAGGATGGGGCAGGTAAAATTTAATCGAATTGTAAAATGATCTTATATTTGAATTCACAAATGAATTTAATAAAGGCTACATATTGAAAGCAAAATGCCACAAGGAGTGTCCTATATGACGATAATTTACTTCATCTATTTATAATCCAATTTTCCTCTGCAAGTGTTTATTAATACTGTGTGTAAATTGTTCATATTATCTTCAAATAGGAAAGAAGAGGAAGAGAGGAGAAAGCGTGAAGAAGAAGAGAGAGAACGGCAAAGGTTAGAAGAAGAAAGACAGAGGAAAGAAGAAGAGGCAAGGCAAGCAGAAATACTAAGGGAAGAACAACAAAGGTCAGTATGATCCTATCGTTAAAATCATTCGTGATCATTTTATAAGAAGCCATTATGCAAAAATATTCCCATTTATTTATCTAGTTTCTCGTATTTTTATTTATCCAAATGAATGAATTGAAACTGCAGTAATTGTTTTCATTTGCAGAAAGCTTTTTTGAGGGAAGTACACACAAGGTCAGAACACAGATCATTTTCTGCTGCATTATTTCTTCATTCTAGAAGAAGCATATATTTTTCAGAATAAAGAAATCATCTACAATACAGACAGTCTTCTCCAACATATTTAAGAATTAACACCTTTTAAAATATGAAGCACACAAAGAAAATGGAGGATATGAAATTGAAAGAAACAAGCTATTGTCTTGCAAGCTGCGGTGTGACATTGATACGATAGACCTGTATTGATAGACTTTACATTCTGATGATCATTCATGTTGTTCTTAGTTCAGTAATGAGTTCCATTGCTACCTACATGTAGCTTGTTATTCATTCCTTGACGGCTTGAGTAGCTAGCTCTCTTACCAGACAATGATTTACTTCACTTATACTACAGAGCAGTATTGGTGAAAGTCATGAATTCGGTGAAAGTCTTTGTCTTTTGTAGGGTGTCTATTCCGCCTGAGACGACTGCAGTAAATCCTGACTAGATCCTATTGACTTCTTCTAAACCACTGAACAGATTTTATCTATGGATCCAGACAGGCAAATGGGTTCCTTCACCTTTCACAAACTGAGTGTTCCCTTTCAGATAGACTTGAATAGAAGATAAAATACACTTACTGTGAATAACAAGCTCAAGATTATTGGGGAAATGGGAAGATGGGTGGGAGGGAGGGAGGGGAGGGAGGGGAGGGAGGGGGTTCAGTGAAGAAAACCTCTCATGAAATGCATGATTTCTTGAAAGCCAACATTCTGGTCCATTATAATAGGTTTTTGTTGGTGAGGTTTCATAATATTATGTGTGTTCAATCCTCATAGGTGTACAGTATAATACCCAAAATAGCTAATGTAACATCCACCTTGATATGTACCAAATATTCTTTAACTTTAACTTATCTAATCACAGAATTGTGAATGAAGTCCTTTTTTTTAAACATTAGAATTGGATGCTTTATAAAATAAAATGATTTACCGAGACAGAGAAAAATTCAATTTTGATTTCTAAGTAACATACACATTGTTTATTTTGTAATCGCTTTAGATATACCATGTGTGTTCAGGCAACTTGCTTAGGTACTGGTAAGCATGCATAGACACGCACATCACTGCAAAGCTGTATACCTCTGTTAAGCATACTGTTCACAATGATTTTTTTTGCTATTTTCCATTTTAATGGTACTTCGAGTCTATTTATAAAATATGTAACATTATGCACATGAGCAGCCCGTAGCAGATCCCGTGCATAAATACATGTTCAAAGGTTTATCTGTGTGTGCGATGGGCAGTGTTACAGTACTAAGTCAGTGGGAGATAGATAACTACAAATAAACATGATGATAGGTATCTGTAACCTGTCATCTGCTAGGCATTATTATAAAAGAAAAAAATTACTGTAAAAACAAAACAGATTCACTATGGTACATTGATTTTGTAGCATTAAACTTTTGCAAAGTGTAATTTCTTTAAAGGCCCTGTCGGAAGTAAAAAAAAATGAAATAGATGAATTGTATATCAATGGAAAGCTTCTAATCCGTAGATTATAATAATATCTGTTATATGCCATTTTAGTGTCTGTCAGAGGAGTAACAGGTCTCTGAAAACTTGACACCTAAAGCTTTGAAAATCGGAAGTTGTCAACCTAAAAACGACTTGATGACATCATCTTATGTGGAGTACACATATTCACGATGACTTTGGCTTTGCATTAATTAAGCATGGCTCATCGCCTCAGCTATAACTTCAGCAAATTTGACCCCTGTTGACCCGTAATTTGGAGAGGTGCAGAAAATGAGGTTTTAATTTGCTTCTGTGCAATACTGAAAGGGAAACTTTATATTTGTATTCTACATTCATTCACCTTTCCAATGATATAAAGTTGTATTTTCATCAGATAGGGTCTTTAAGACTTAAAAAGCATGATGAATGCACTTTAGTAAATGATAGATATGATCTGTAACTTACAGTAAGCAGGGACTCATTTCAAAAGTAGACAGTGTTGATTGAGGGTCACTCTATGAGATGAGCTCCGGAGAGAGAGAGAGAGAGAGATATATAGTGCAAGGGGGAAGAGGGAAGGGAAGGAGAGGAGGGAGAGGGGGTGAAGATCACCTGCATGTACCATGTTTGATCCAAATATAAAAAAAAACAAAAACACTGAATTTATTTTTCCAGGTTCATATGGGACAAACACATATATATTACACATGTACATTTGCCTGAATAAATGTGTACATTTATGAAGTAAAAGCCATTGGTGTAGATTGACAAGCTTTTAAAAATATACCCCAGAGTGTGTATTTACATTCCAGTGCCATCTGTAGTAGTTCTCATTATATCCCTTGCATGTTGTAGTGGCAGTACATGTGTAGTACCAAGGAGATTCTCCTTGGTAGTACAGCATTTTGTTTTTCTTCAGCTGATTATACAATGCATATTATCCATGTGAGTTCTCAATTGTTTATAAATAGGCAATTATTGACTTGCTGTAACCTAGTAAATGCATTCGAATGTCCATCAGATCAATAAAGTACATATCAAAGTGCTCTATGCATGATGTAGTTATAGTTAGTAAAAGCATGATTGTTTATTGTCCAATTCTTTCTCATTTATATATATCAGGTTACAGTTTAAAGAGTCTGTATATCAACAGCTAGAACCCCAGCTTCGTCCTTTAGCTGTAGAGCAATATCCACATAATCCACAGCAGGTAAGTTGTAATCTGAATTATTATTTTGTCTTCTGTTGTATCCTTTAACTGTAATTGTCATAAGTTTGAATCTAATTGAATTGTAATTGTTCCCTGCAGTGAGGCTGCAGGCATTGATCAATAAGGCCTAAAAAAAAAAATTGATGACTTGGCGTAACGGGTCACTGAAAATTAGGGTAGGTAGGGCGATTTTTTTGTTTTTTTGTTTTGTTGTTGTTGTTGTTGCTTATATTTGCATACATGAAATTAGCCATTCATACACATACATACATACAGTGGCGTAGATAGGTCCTCAGACCTTGGGGATGATCTGATGAGAGGGGTAGACCACAATATGTTCAAATAACTCCACGCACACACACACACATATATGGACACACACATATGGACACACACACTGTGTGAGCAAAGTGAGCACCAAATTTACCCGTGAACTGAACGCCATAGGACGCCATGTTGGGGATACAATCGCCTAGCGGTACTATGGCGTACCTGCCCGCTGCACTCGGCGCGAGCTGGCCCAAACACGGCGCGGCAAAGCCCAGAACGAAAGCAACAAACATCCGGGTTTTCCCCACTGCGATATCGATATTTACGCAATCGCAATCGGATCAAAAAAAATAAAAAAGCGTAGGGTCGGCGATAAAAATAGGGTCGGGCGGGTTACACCAAGTCAACAATTTTTTTTTAGGCCTAATTGCTGGCAGTTCTCATTAAAACTAAAGTTTAACATTTTCAGAGCAGGGCCCCCAGGGTGGCAATAATGAAATTTGCTGAAAAACATTCTGGATTTTTGTGGCATTTATGGCATAGAAATTGTAATGAGCTTGCAAAAATTTTGCTTCATAGTTACATTTGCTGAAAAGCAACGTGTTTACTAAGACACACTGGACTGTGTGTTCTGTTCAATAATATTGATCAAGTTTATTCCTCGTCCTGCAGGCTTTTGTGCTGTACTTACTTCTCAGCTTTTAGTCAAATTTGTCATCACATTCATTTGCAGATATCATATGTTTGTATTCTTGTATACTTCATGTCAATTCTTTTGATTTGCTTTTAAAGCTTCATAAACACAAATTGAGTGAAATAAATGGGATAGATAATATGAACGAAGGATTCAAAAGGTCAACTCTAGCAGTATTTTATTTAACTCTTTCATTTCATATTGAACATAATTTATTTTCATATTTAATCCTATTTCAAATTTGCATATAAAAGGCTAGAAATTGATGGATTATACCAGATTTTACGTCTTTCCATTACTTACGGCTAATGGACATTTTCATCACAAATGACTAAAATATGAATTAACATGAGATACAGGATACAAGTAGCAACCATCCATTCTTACTTTGATACTTGATACTCAACTGGAATAATTGTAAAATGAACGATCCTTGCCGCAACTTTTATCCTAGAGATAATTATCTTGTTGTGTCATTAAAACTTCATAATAATCATGCACTTTAAGGCTTTCATCGTTCGTTGTGGTAGATGTAATTAGTGAGAAAGCTTGTGGAATTTTCAACCAACAAAACATTACATTTTTCCATAAATACAAAAACAATAATTTGTGCCTCTTCAAGGGAAATCTTTAAAAAAAAAAAAAGCTTCTTTATGGATATCATAAGAACATGATTTTCGTTTTAGCATGTCCATAATGCATCAACAGTAATTCAGTGGCATGCCCAATATTATTTTTTAGAGGGGGGCATCTGTAGTGAAAGAAATTCCTGACCATCATAACATTTTAAATAAACATACATGTAGTTGTTGTTACCTTAGAAGCGTTAGGGGAACCATGTTCGTCTACTAAGTCTTAAATAAAAACAAGGGAATATAAGTGATTCCTTTATACTATAGTATGGGAGAGGCAGGGGGGGGGGGGTTGCACCCTGGTAAATGGTTGGTAATGATACACTTAATTGTATAACCTGAGGGCATGTTATCTAGTGAAGCAGTTAAATGGATGTTGTGTAGCCATGGAAACAGATTGTTTATGCAAGGTTTGTACATGTAACATACTTTGCTTGCTCTCTCAAGATGAATATGTTGTATTAAGTTGACGTTTGACTAAATAATAATGAAAATTAATAATGATAAATCTGGATTTATATAACGGAATACTGTACCGGCCGTCACCCTCGTTGAGGGCGTCGACCGCATCGCCCCTACCTTCCCTCACAGCCAGCCTGGTATTGGTGGCCATAATTCGTGGAAGAGAGATAGAAGCGATGTATCTATATAAATCTTAGTTCGTTTCAGTCAAAATATATGACTATAGAAATACAGGTAGGCTTTATGGAATAACTAAATCGATACCCAAGAAGAAAATAAAACACATTTGTTGGAGACAAGATTTTAGTTTGAACAAAAACAAAAACTTTTCTATTTAATCATTTCTTTACATCAATAGTATTATCGCCACTGTTACAAATTCAAATAAGTCTTTATATATATTTATACACACACAAGTTAATACTTATTTTATAAAATCTGTTAAGTGTTATAACACTGTAAATTGGTAATGGACTTTAAATTAACTAAGGAACTAGACCTATACCTGTTTGTTATGAGGGGGAATTTAGTGAATTAGTAAGTTTGGACCAGTTTGTTGGGCGATTCTTGCGAGAATCGACCGTGGACCAGTTTGTTGGGCGACTCTTGCAAATCCCCCCCGAATCCGAAAAATCTATCTTATATATACCCTTTATGCGGACGTGGGGGAAATCTATGCGCGTGCTGTAAGCAACGCCGCGATCATGCACAGAGATGCGCGTGCATATTGCAACCGGACCTTATGAAGTTCAAAATCTTTATTAATTCAAAAGAAAATGCTTATTTATTCCAAAAGTTACACTGCTTTAGTAATGGAAACATTACAATGCGTTTATTTGAAACTTTATACAAGGCATAAGCATATGAACAAATTTCAGCATCTGCTCACGCAGTCTCGCTCCGCGGTCTACAACACGTGAAATCGTCTTTGAAAATGCGCTAAGTGTGTAAAGAAATGCTCCTACAAGAAAAACAAACTATGATTACACACCATCTCGGGTGGAAATCACATATTCAAATACTGTTCTTTCCACTGATACCAATTTCGAAGTGATTGGTAGACTGGAAAATAGGGCATTTTCGTCTTCAAAAGTGGACAACAATCATTCAATTTGTGATTTCTCTATGGAGGTCACAGGAAAATTCGTCTTTTCACTGGAGGTTGTGTACTTCAAGGGGTAATGCTCGTAACCACGACTTGTTATTGGGTGGTCTCGCCGCCAAAACATAGGGTATATAATTCCCTGCCGTCTGATGTAACACATAATTTGATTGGTTGTCGGGAAATTAGGGCAAATTTCAATCCAATTAAAAGCAGCTTTTGTAAATTTACGCATGACCTCTATAATTTATGCAAGTGCGTAAGCCAAATTGTTACACAGCGGACAATGAGGCTTACACACCGTGCTCGCAGCCGTGCGTATATCGACCACCAAATTTGACTCAGCTCTGGCGACGGAGAAGACGCATTTTACGTTAATTTCAGCAATTTACTGAAGGGAATATAAACATTATGGACGATATTTTACGACAAAAGTGTGTAGGGATTAGATTATATCTCTCACGAGACACTGGATTCTTTAGTTTTCCTGAAATTTAGCAAATTAATGGCACTCTAAACTCGCTGCATGAGCAGATCTAAATCTTCACGGATCGATCTGCTTGTGAAGGAATCGCGTATTCATATTGCAGGGTGATCCCGCCCATCTTATACGGAGGGATGACAATGGACTTATGCATGGTGATGTGCATTTGCATCTATTAGACTTTCATATGTAATTTCATGATTTTTCTCTCCTTTTTTCGGCAGAATAAGGGGGGGGGGGAGAGAGAGAGAGTGAGAGACATTCACACTCTCACCAGTATTCTACGATAAACCCCTATTTTATAAAAATCGAAGAGTCCTGTACCCTGGTGTTACGCTCTAGTGCACTCGAACGTTCGTCGTCTGTGTGGGAGGTACACAAATGACTCGTTGATCTTTTGGCCGAATATAGGTCAAATTTGTTCATATGTAAATAGTTCAAACTCTCCTTTATAATAAGAGCAGAAATTTAACAAACAGATATTTCATAGCATAAATTTGGGATTCACTGTCTTATTTACATAATGCGCGTAAACCGCACAACCTGAATTCCGATCCTAGTTAATAAACTAAATAAGTACAAAATTCGAATTATCTTAAAAATTACGTTTTCGACAAGAGATTGTTAAGACAATAATATGATATTAGGGATAATTTGTTTGTCTATCTGAATAAATATACAACTTAATCACATATTTCATAAATAATGAATTCTTAGGCATATTACTACGATTTATAGATTGGATCTAGAGTGTCGGAAGCAACGCGTAGACTTCCGGTTGTGTTTATAAGTGAAACCGTTTATACTAGACTTCTTCAAACTAGAAATTTTGGCTTGTAAGCAGGTATTATACACAAAAAACACACACAATCCAGACTATAACTCGCAGCGGTACTTCTGGAATAAAGTTAATCGAGATTAATTTTTACCTATCAATGAAGAATGTAAAGAAGTGATGAGAAATAGGCTGGCTGCATGCAAGGTCTCGGAGTGAGCGAGAGAGAGAGAGAGATAGAGAGAGAGAGGGAGACAGAGGAGAAAAGACAGAATAAGACAAGATTGAGAAAAGAAAGGATGGGATGATTCAAGCTGCATGTTCACATACTAGTAAGACTAATTTACAGAAGTTTTTAGAAGTTTCAGATAAAAGATATGACAGCTAGCATGGATCAGTTACAAGTATAATATTGTGAAGGTGGGGATCGTTACAATACTGTCTAAGCGGTTTAGAGATGTTATTATAAATGCTGTCTAATGGAAAATTGTTCTTTAAAATTTTAATGTAAATATCACATTTTTAAGGGGATGAGCATTCATTAAAAAAAATAATTTTGATAAGAGTTTTAGTAAATTTGCTTAGCCACCCTTCCTTGGGAACAAAAATATTTGCGACATCCTTCTATGAGCAGGTGGGAGTCAATGTTCAGACTGAAGAGATCTCTTGAACGGAACGTCAAAAACACTCTTTTTTTCTTACCCTTCTCTCTCCTCATGACAGTAATATACCAGAATTACACTTCTCTCGCATTTCTCTCAGTGTGCAGTAATACATTTTGAGCATGATTTCAAGATGGTGTATCGATTTCAAAATGGTGTATGGTTTCCATGAACCCAGACCATCAATGCATCCAAGTCGGTTCAGAAATGCTCTTTAGGATTAGCAAAGTAATACTCTGAACCCATTTGCTGAATTAAGCATGTTTACACAGTACAGAATAAAATATGCAAGATAGGCAAGGAGATTTATTAAAAGAGAGAACCATCAAAATAATTGAAAACATCCATGCTATTTTCTCTGCAAATGCTACATTGACGTGGTTCCGTTCTGGAGGTGATGGAACAAAGTCAACAAACTCACATTTAATTTGTGCCACTAAAGGCTCGTTTAGACATGATGCGCCAAAACATCTGCGTTTTTTTTTTATGATGTAAAGTGTAATACGCATCACATTTCTGTATCTCATACCACAGAGCTCAGTGAATATGTGCAAAACCTTTGTTGCGCACAGTTGCTATTCATTTACTCGTTTGAAAAAAAATTGCAGCGGCTTTTTAGCGGCAGTTTACCGCGCAATATCTAAACAAGGCCTTTAAGGCTCGTTCACATATGCCAGTGTTTTTGTATACCAAATGAATGGCAAGTTGAGATGAACAAATAGCTGCATGCAACAGATGTCTCTAGGTGTACATGTACTCACTCATCTATAGCAGTACAGTGTCTCCTTTTAGTCATGTTTTAGCATTATTTTTTTTAAATCCAGAATGCTAGGAATTGTGCATTATGCATGAGCAGAGATACCTAAAATCACAGAATTGTTTTAGTCTGTTTCCACTGCAGTATGTTTTATAACTTGAATAACAGCAAAATTAATTGTAAGTAATTGAAACTAAAGATTCTAAATTGCCAACGTGGTGTAAAATATAAAATCACTATTTTTGTGTACAAATTGGTACTTTTTGGGTTAAACTTTGCAATTTTCTTTCACATTCATTTGATAAACATTTTTTTCTTTTCTTCAAACTACATTGTATAAAGGAGTGGAAAATAAGAATAAGAAAAGTCTGAATTGCTATGTGTTAAAAGATACAAAAATATGGAGCAGAGTATATACCTTAAAAAACCCAGTGTTAATACGCAGCATATGTGAACAAGTATGGTAGAACAGTGTACCAATACAATAAAAGATGTCCACGACGTGATATGTAGAATTCAATCAACTATACCTTTATCAAAAACATGAACCAAACTGATATGCTATGCTTCAGTAATTTGGACAAAATATATATGGACAGGCAACTTCTCTGTATTCTTGTTAATTGTATTTTTTCATTATTCTATTCTACTTCTTATACCCCATTAGAATTTTAAAAACAATTTTTTTCAATGAATTTCCTAAGCTGACTGACTCTCCTCGTTATACAGATGTACATTTCTTGTATTTCTTCTTTTTATTTTTCTTCATCAGTGTTTTTATCAGGAATATATTTCAAGATGTGAATCTGGAAGGGAATAAATGACCGTAGAAGCGTGACTATAGAAGTAGTCTACATAATAATGCAGCATCTGAATCATAGAAATATGCATGTATGTCTCGGCACAATTTTGCATTTGCCATACCCATCAGTGTTTCTGTACATCTTATGTATCTATTTTTATCACGATAATAACAGACCACTTTGTACATAGAATATATGTAATGTATGCATTCATACATTCATCTTCAGTGTGTACATATATGTCTTATTACAGTTCCTATTCCCCTTTTACAAAATTATGAATTATGATAAATCAATGAGTCTGTTCTACATTTTTAATCTAAATTTGTTTTCACTTTTGTTTTGTTTTGTTGTTGCAGCAACAAGTTTTCCTACAACAACTTCAAGAGCACTATTACCAGCAGTACATGCAACAAATCCAACAGGCACAACACCAACAACAGCAGCAACTACACAATCATACTGCTCCTTCATTAACAATGGAAAACCAAACGGGTAAGCGGAGAGTTTACTCCCAAGTGGAAAGATGTACATTTATGTTGATCTTATTTAACTACAATAGTCATCATGCTTCTTTGAAACTTTCTGCAAATTATTAACCTTTATATCACATATGCAATATGTTTTACTGTGATACAATCACTGTATTAAAGAGCACTATATAATTAAGTGCCATTATTGAATGTACGGTATGCAGAAAAAAATCAATGAATATGTTACAAGCATCTGATTTGCATACAGATTGTAATATCTTATTGATTTAAAGCCAGGAATGTACAGGTAGTGGTACTTGTAGGAAGCGATGTAATTTTCTGTCAAATTCACATTTTATTTTATGTATTAAAGAAGCATAATTTATGTAATATAATATTCTGTTACTTAAATAACAGAAGAAATATTCTCCATTTCT
The DNA here is from genome assembly GCA_037976565.1 of Mesocentrotus franciscanus. NCBI lineage: Eukaryota > Metazoa > Echinodermata > Echinoidea > Camarodonta > Strongylocentrotidae > Mesocentrotus > Mesocentrotus franciscanus. Next base: position 3,946,984 of record CP137669.1, on the reverse strand, counting down.
TGCAGAGGGAGTGTCTCCACAAGATGGCACATCTCCTAACACACTAGCACAAGATCTCAGCCACCTAGAGCTGGGTGATAAAGGTGATGCTGCCCCTCCCAATGGAGATATCAATAATATTCCCCTCAACAGTGATGGTAAGTGCTTTGTTGATCATTTCATGCATACAGGCATGCGTGAAGCTTAGATTGATAGATCTACAAAGAGGATATAAACAAAGCTCAGCTTGGCCAAAGAGATATATTGATCAATGATATATAAGAAGGAGAATCCTTGTAATTCAGAAAGATGTAGTGCATACAAGCTAGATAAATCTCCACTCACTTTATTTAGCATGTTTGTTTCTTTGTTCTTCAAGGGTTTCTAATTCTGGTTATTTCCTTTCCACCCTTTCTTACAAAATGTTATAAAATTGGAAGTATACAATTTTTTTCTTGTTATTGTTCAATGTATTGATATGTATCATTTAAAGTAGGAATTTTAGAAACATCTTGTGGGAAAGGCATGAAACTACAAGTGAACATGACAATCTGTAAGGAGTCGTCTGTATGATTGAAACAAGAAAATATGTTGATAACAGTAAAAGAATCTGGATTAAAAATATTTAAGCACATGTTTTCAGTATCTTAATCTTAATCAAAATTAAAGATGAATATTGTGTTTTACTAATGTTTACTTGCCTGGAATCCTGGTAGTTTTACATATCAGTTTTCTTACTCACACACCAAAATGAATGCGATGAAAGTTGGATACTAAGCAAAACGGCTACATAGGGATGGAAACGTAAAAAATATTAAGGAAGATTTTGATTGCTCTTGCTTTGTCTTGTTTACGAATTAACAGAGGACCAATATCCAGTCATCTGCAAGGCATCATGCTGGACACGCAAGAACATCAAAGAGTTTAAGAAAGAGCTGGTATCAGAGAAGGAGTCTGTGATAAAGGTTGGGCACGGTGAGACAGTGACTGTACGTGTACCTACACACCAGGAGGGAAAGTATATCTTCTGGGAGTTTGCAACGGACAGCTACGATATTGGCTTTGGTCTTTACTTTGAATGGACGGAGGCAGAGAGTAACGCCATCAGTGTCCATGTTAGTGATTCCAGTGAGGATGAAGAAGAGTTTGAAGATGAAGAAGGAGGTGGTGGTAAGTAATATTTCTAATCTTTCAGGGTACTTAAGAGGTATGGGATAGTATGGAAATATTGACTGCTTTTAGAGGCATGGTTAAAAAGCATTGTCCCAACTTGATCTTGAAACTGTAGTGTGTTCCAAGATGGAGGGGTGGGCATAGAATTTAACCATTACCCCAAGAATAAGTTGTTGTTGTTGTTTTTTTTACAGGGATACTTACTGACCAAATGCCATTGCGTTTTAGTTTGAGTAAAGTGTGTGTCATACTATGTATCCAATGCATCCTTGCATTATACAACCCAGCAGTCCATAGATAACTTCATGGGTTATTCGTTGGCTTCAGCTGGATTGCCATAAAAGGGCTTTCCAGTATGTAAGGATATCTTTCATACCAAAGACCATTTACTTTAGCAGACCTCTAAGATACAAGCCGGGTCCATTTGATCCATAACCTTTAATTTTCCTCACTGTATTATGCAGGAAAGAGTGACATCGAGCGAGGAACGAAGGATAGAGGGCCCCCTATGGATGAGATTATTCCAATCTATAGACGAGACTGCCACCAGGAGGTGTATGCTGGAAGTCACAAGTATCCTGGCAGAGGAATCTATCTGCTCAAGTTTGACAACTCCTACTCCCTCTTCAGATCCAAAACACTCTACTATCGCGTGTATTACACCAGAGATACCCAACCTGGTAGGACGCCCCCAGATGCTGTAGAAACCTAGATAACACCTGTGTAATATGCTGGTAATGTGTATAGGATTATAACCCATGCCACTCTTGTACACACTGTTCTGTATTGAGTCATACCCGCATTGCATTGGCCTCTAGTACCAGATGCATTATCCCAAACATCTGCCACACATGTATGTTGCTGTTTATGTATGTGGAGCACTAATTTGAATGAGGAATAGACAGAAATGTTTGTGTATGGGTCACATTAGATTAAAGGTAGTGTCATTCATTGGAAATCTAAAATTGAAAGCTGGAAGTCATGTACCTTATAGCTAATTAGTTACAAATATATTTGCCCAAGTCAGGGTTCAAGAATGACTATATTTTGAAGCTAATTGTGGAGAAGAGCTTCCAAAATATACCTTGAATAAGATTTCAAAACCGCAAAGTTGTGAGTCAAAGAGAAATATGTAATTCATTCTCAATACATACATACATGTAGAAAGGATCGAAGAGATACATGTATATGATACAACATCTTATTAAAAAAACAATTCTCAGATTTTCTATTTGCAGACAAGGGGAAAATAGCTGTTACCCCCCCAAAAATGTAACCCCCTTCCCAGCTCTGTCTCTCTCTGTCTCTCTCTCTCTCTCTCTCTCTCTCTAACATGACATGTGTGGATACGTGGGCGAGTTAGGTTCCAGGCTAAGGCTGTGTTTATATTTGTGTAAATCAATGATGCTATCTTTAAAAGAACTCTAATATGACAGTGACTTGCAGATTTCAAGAGAAAGTCAGAGCACTCATTTTGACTCAGTACAACATTTCTAGTGCAGTTTGAAGAGATATATAGAGTTGTATTCTCTTTGCAGCTATTCCAGCTACATGTACATGTATTACAACTATGATAACTTGCAACGGGAGAGACTAGTGTCTTCAATTTCAATAAAATAGTTGGGAAAAGGAGATGATATACTGAAAATTATATAGATATATATTTATATTTTGACTGTTGTGGATGTTGAATTTTATGTGAGTTTATGGTTTGAGAAAAGAGGATAAAAGTGATGTAAAAATTAATAAAGATATGTTAACCTTTCAAGTACAAAGGAATATATTCTGGCATTGGTTTGTGAAAATTTCCTTACACCTCAAAATTAATCTTTAACAAGAAAAATGTCTGTAACAGAAAAATAGGGAAATAAGTTAACAGAAGAGGCTTGCAGATTTTTGTTTGTGTACCAATCTCATCATAAATACAATGAAGCTATGACTTGGATGTGATGATTCTAAGTTTGAGAATAGCTAACTTGACCAGAGCCTTTTAATAGACAAATCAACATTACTAAAAATGCCAAGAATGTTAGAAATCAGGAGTATGAAAGGGAAGAAAGGAGAGTAATTTCTTACTTCATATATTGAGTGATGACATTGATATATACATCATAGTAATCACTTTCTTTTAGAATTGATACTGAAATAAGTATCAGTTGGTATTTGAGGAATTGTTTTACAAATGAATATGCCAATCCACTTTTTGCTCAATATCAGTTATGTTGGTGTAAATGAAGGGGCATGACTTTGCTTTTTAGCTACAATTACATGTATAATAAACCAACAGTTTGTATTTTACAATTTAGTCTTCACCCCATATGCACAGAAGTTTTGTTTGTTTTTGTTTTTATTTTTTGTTGAATATGACAAGACACAAAAAAAGTATTGCAGTGTTTGGTAAAGGGTTTATAAACTAAAACAGGCAGAGGGGAGAGTACGTACCGGTGTATGAAATGAAATCTTGTAATTGTGTACATACTGTTGGTGCTTACCTAATTATGTTCTATGCTACATGTACGACATAATATGGTATAGGTCTTCATCGATGATAGAATGCTCAATGTCTAATATGAACCTCTATTTATTGCACTTGCTCCTCTATTTCTAACATGCCAAACATATATATACTCAATGTTATGTGAGTAAATATATTCTGTTACTTGTAGACCATATACAGTAGGCAGGGATATGTATATTTGTGCTCATAATTCACACTCCACTGAATAGCTGAATGAGAAAATGATATCATCTGTATGGTGCCAAAAGGGTGTTAACTTATATACTTTAACACAGAGTTAACACCCTTCTGGCTCCAAACAGATAATACAATGATTGTATAATCTTAAAGACTACTAACTAAATTCCAAAAATAATGGTTTACTGCAGAAGACACGTAAATAGATATGAATAGTTCATCTATTTCTGGTGCAGTAACTAATATTAATGTAGACAAAATTCATTTGGAATAGTTAATGCTGAATAATTTATATGTTTTCCCTTACAGTTACAGTACAGACTGGTAATGTTTGAATACAGGGTGGAGGTAATATATGATATATCAATAGGGTCGTGATGAAGAATCATCCCACAATGATATCTTTGAAAAATAAGTTACTAAAATAGACCAGTATTGTGTATACAAACATTTCCTCCAAAAAAAGGAATGTGTAATGATAGCAAATTTTGTCATTGTAAAGATGCAGAAACCGAATGAAATTATTATTTACTGTGCTAAAATGCTGATAATTTTGAAAGGAAATTTTATAGATCTTTTGAAGAATGAAGTGTTGAATAGCACCTTTGATATATAATATCAATATGTTGTTTTTTTTCATGAAGGAAAAATGTGAATATTAAGTGATTATTTCAGTAAAAGCCGGTCAAGTGTGTGAATCATCTGGAATGATACAAGCTTATTAAACAGTTTTTTTTAACTTTCAAGAACTGAATATTTGGTTTGTTTGTGTACCTTTTTCTTCATGCTTGAATTTTTTTCAAGGTCGAAATCATAATCCATGTTACATCAAGAATCATTCTTGTAGACGATTAGTTTGTTTTATATTTGTTTTATTTATTACTCCTATCTTGCTGTGGTACTTTCTTCTATTGCAAGAGACTTTATACTTTGTGTATGTACATGTACATGTTCATGTAAAACCAACTTTCTCAAGGGTCTCACCCTGAACTTGAAAGGGTTTCTCAGACTCCATCCCTTATGGCACATCTCTTATTTTGTCGGTTAAGAATTTAAGATTTGTATAAAGAGCAAGAACCAGAAACACAGCCAAGCTCCTCTCAGAATGGTTGAATCTTGAATTTTCCCGTATCTGATATATTCTGATCATCTTCATGAGGAAATCTTGTTGTTATTCTCAATATTGACTGATATGGCTAACAACCTGATGCATTATTTGTTTGTATTGCAGATATCTGATTGCTTAGAGTGGACTACACATTGAGCATGTATGGTTATAAGCCCAGATTGATTTTTCTGTTCTTTAGTCTTTTGTGCTGTTTGAAAAGGTTCACTAAGAGAGACAATATGAGAAATTAATTGTTTTGTTGTAAAGATCATCCCCAAATTGCAAAGCTCTTTCTGACACATAATAAAGCTTTTCTCAAGAATTACCATTCATACCTTAAATGAACTTTTGTTTGTGAAATAACGATACTTTGAAACCTAGTGCATTTTACTTAGCATTCATTTGATCCTGTCATTTATTCTGTAGTGTGTCCTTTGTGTTTCTCTTTTTTTTATGTCTGTATGAGAGTTGCATATAGTTTATGATTATTTGTGTGTAGTTTGTTCATAAATGTCTTGATATTGTTACTTTAGCTTGTAATATTATGGAGCCCATTACACTGATCACATAGTGATGATGATGATGGCATGAATGCTAGAAAGAGATATGCTAATGATACACCTTCAAATTGTATACGTTGTGTAATTAAAAGCTGGTCATTGTAAAAACGTTAGCCAACTGAAGTCATCATTTTAGTACATGTATATGGAGTGTTGGGTGTATAGAGTGAGCCATTTCATTTATTTATTTATTTCTGATATTTAGACAGGTTGATTCATTATCACCAGTAATGGTGGTCTTCCATGAAGCCCTGTTAAACATAATAAGAAACAGTAGTTTAATATATATATATATATATATATAACAAAATCATGAACATAAACTCATATCAGCAACAAAGAATAAGTAAGAACATGTATAAACATATATACAAAGTATTTGGTATCCTCATAATGAATGGTTTGTTTTGTTTTGCCTTGCTTTTTTGTTCAAGAAAACATTGTTGCATTTTTATAATATCTTAATATAACATTATAGTATACTAGTAGACAGTAATTAGTTTTTAAATCTGATGAAAAGTAACTATTAGCATATTTCGGTATGTATTAGACTTTGAAAAAAATCAACATATACTTTTGAGAGTTCATAAACAAAGTATAGAAACTACTTAGGCTCAGTTAAGAAAGACATTTGGGATACCTATTGAGAAGGATCTCTGTAAAGGCTCTGTCCCAACGTACATGGAGCAATAATGATAAATATAATCTGTGTATCTATAACAATAATATTAGTTTCACCATATGGTAACTATAGATTGTTGGATTTTGTCAGATTTGTTCAGCTAAGCAGACCTATGATTGGCCCCAATATGGTTAGAAATCACTCTGGACACAATGTCTCCTATACAATTTAAATCAGTGGCGCTTGCTCATTACTATCATTGAGGCAGGACCACTAACTCGGCCTTGACCAGAACAACTTGGAAGGGATATGTTCCTTCATGATCATTTATAGGTATAGGTTATTAATTAAGAAATTTATTGCTACATATATTGGGATAGGACCTAAACTGCATATTCAATGATAAAAACAAGAGAGTGATTACTTAAAAAATCAAGTAAAATAGTGATAGAGAATGTGAGAGAGTCAGAAAGAGAGAGAGAGAGAGAGAGAGAGACAAAGAGAAAGAGAGAGAGAATGAGAGAGAGAGAGAGAGACAAAGAGAAAGAGAGAGAGAGGGGACTCCCGACCTGGAACATTCTATTCTTCCAACTCCCATTCTTTACCTTCTCTTCCTATTTCTCTTTTTTCTTAAATCCATCATCCATATCATATCATTGTATCTGTCTGTATACTTTGCTTTTTAATTATTATACTTCTACCTGATTATGAATGACACTGTGTCAAAATGAATTTGAGGAAGTTAAACTCTACAAGCTATGCTTTTTATGAAGTTCCTTTTTTCACATGTAATTTCGAAATTATCTAGTGTAAATGCAATACAAACTTATGCTGTGTAGATGTCTTTACTGTTCATGAATATCAATTTTGTTAATATGCTATGTTTTGTTAATGTATTGTTTTTTGGTTCATGTGAAATAAAAGAAACTAAACTGAAACTGAAATGAAAGAGGAGAGGAAATAGTGGAAAGAGAATGAAGAGAAAGCAGAATTGGCAAGCAAAAAGGAAAAGAGAAGGAAGCCCTTGGTTGCATATTATGATTTATATACCTCACTTTAGAAATCTAGCCATCTGATTGGTCGAAATTGGAGTCGTGATTTCAAGCCATGCCCCACTCACAGGGCATAGCAATAGCCCACAGGGCCTAGTTAAAAGTTTCTACCCTCTGCCTCATTATCCTGCGATTCCCATTGGTTTACTGCAATCCCTATTGCGTGTTAAAATTGTCTACGTGCAAGCACGGACGCCATATACAGTGCTCTTTGTCTGCGATTCCCAAATGATTGAAACTTTCACTCGAAGATTAAGCGAAGATTAACAGACAGTGTTTCAGATTTTCTGTGATGTTTTAACAAATTTTTACTCACTAAAAGGCTAAGGTAAGAATTCTTGGTAGATTTTTGTTTTAATTCGGCATATAAAAGTCATATCGACTGCTTTAATACTCGAGGACTAGCTGTTTCTATACTGGCTCGCGGGATAATTGAATCCCCTGCTATCGCCCCTCGGCGCGCCGCCCACCCATGCGCGCCTCGGGATGATAGCAGGGGATTCAATTATCCCTTGAGCGTATAGAAACAGCTAGTCCTCTCGTAGCAGTCGATATAACTATAATAATGTTCTTGAATATTTTATATTTGTCCTTCTATAAGCAACATAAAACATTGACATTTCCATTATAAGCATGTACCGTATACACTATACACACACACACACACGCGCGCGCACACACACACACATTCACCATACAGGTCTACACAAGATTCACCGTGAAGAGTGAAGTGATTCTAATCATAGACATGTATTTGTTTTGAATTACTCATTTTATATCACGTTTTTTTCATGGTGAAAACTGCCTTTGTATCCAATAGCATTCATCTTTTGCAATTATTTAGGGTAATCAATCTTCTGAAAAATCAAAGTATTAGGTACATGCAAAAGTAAATAGAAATTGACAAAAAATATCAAGCAAGTTTTGAATGTTTAAAGCCCCTCTAAAGTGTTGGGAGCCCCAAAAATTTGATGGCAAAATTTCACTTAAATTGTATCATAATGTGAAAGAGGATGTCATTTAAGACACATTTCTGCAAGGATTTTCAAAACAAATGTTAGAGGTCGAATATTGATGACAGAATACAAAATTTAGGTTTTCTGCGTACAACAGAAAACCCAAATTATGTATTCTTTTATCAATATTTGTCTTCAAACCCATTTTTTTTATTGGGGGAATCTTTGCAAAAGTGTGTCTTAAACGACATCCTCTTCACATTACAATACAATTTAAGTGAAATTTTGCCATCAAATTTTTGGCAAATTTGGGGCTCCCAACACTTTAAGAGGGGCTTTAAAGAGTTGATATCATCATCTTTGTGAATCTATTTGAGAATTGAGATGCGAAAATGGAATATGATTTCAAGTCCTCTCTCAGTCATTCATCCCTCTGGGCTATACTCAGGATATGATATGATATGTTATTTCCTCACAGAAAAGTATAATGATCACTATTCAGTCATATACTTGGGGGGGGATAATGATATTTGTGTGTGTGGGATCATACATCACATCATAATGACTATACCAACTGCAAATTTGAAATCAAGATGTGAGTGTTAACATGTTTCATAAATTCATCTGTATTGTATTTCACTACAATTTTGTTTCTCTATTTTTTTCTGCATTCCTTAAATGTAAGTTGATACATGTATGAAAGTAAAATTCCCTATCAGGAAATATCAGGTCAGTTTACATCCAAAACAAGTTCAACTTTCCTGCTAGCTAGCAATTTCATCAAGTTACTTCTGGGTACTATAATAAAGCAATATGCCATAAAGTACTACAGTATGCAATATAAAACATCCACTCCTAGTGCATCAACACACCTACAAATGTAAGACAAAGGCAAGCTTCAACAAAAAAAAATTCCTTCACATTCCAATTTTATTTCTGTTCCAGTCTCCCACTTTTGTACTAACAGATTATTGTACTTTAGCTCAAAATATAAGTATATGTATTCAATTTCTTTCTGTTTTTAAGAGACAAAGATCAATTTAAATTTCACAGAATCCACACAAAGTATACTGTGTGCCCTATAAACAGAAGTAAACACATAGTATAAGGGTGCACTGGCTCAATAAAGAAAATTACATATCATATGATTACTACCGGTAGTAATCATATTTCAAACTGAGAATGAACACTAACATCAACATAATACTTTAATTCAAATTTCAAAGTACAGGTACAAATATCATAGGTCTTCTTCTTTTTCCCCAAAAATTGTCAGGACATTTTCCATTTCAAAATCAAAATATTTTCAAGCTAAGGCCCTTTTAAAAGCTCAAAGTCACTCACCAATGCTACAAAAACGGGTACCTCATTACATGACTTATCTACATGTACATCCAATCATGTTTCCAGTCATGCTGCATGTAATAGAAACTTTCAAGAAATAGACTCTAGTCTAGTCTGTAGTTCACTTTCAACACTCAACTTCAGGTATCATTCATAGTTCATTTATTACTACTAATACAATGACACACTATAAAACAAAAAATTGCATCTCAATGCTGAATTATCAAGGTATCTTCCGGGACATACAGTAAGAAATAAAATTTACAGTATAAAGCAAGTTTCACGTCACACTTTTCCAACTTGGCAAATCAAAAGTCACCAATTTCTTCTGGAATATTTACATAAAGAGTTACAAATCCAGCAAAAGAATCATATTCCATTCTATATTTTCATGTATGTTTCAATTTGTATCATTCACTAATTCAAAAAATATAACATTAAATTGAAATTTAGGTCATTCAATATCAGTTTTACATTATGAAAATCAAAGGACTTACATGTACTCACATGACATGAAGCTCTTCTATTTATACAAAAGATCTATATAAAAATCAACTTCATATTACTCCAAGTATGAGTTTCCAAAATAGATGGTTATACTTTTAAATTCAAAAGTATGGCAGTGAGATTACCCTTTCATCTGCTGGGAGGGTTGTTAACTCAAAGACTATAACAAAGAGTCAACACCCTTCTGGATCTCTGAGCAGACACTTTCTAAAGGCACATTGTAAAGGTCTCTCTTGTGTATTTTCAAGAATTTGTCAAAATATCTACAAATAATTTCACATACAAATTGGTTGAATACAAAATACAAATATTGTTTACTTTCCAAACATATAAAATATCAATGATGGTAATTGCCTTAGGTTTATTTCCTAAATACTAAATAGGAGAAGGAAAAATTCAATTCAATTTCAAATGCAAACAACAATACTCCCTTACATCATAATAACATTCAATTGTAACATACATAATACAACAAGTCTGATTCCACATCTGGTCTCACCGTATCATTGATGTGTTCCTATGATGTCTGTCAAAGGTAGATCCATTTACATTAATTAGAATTATCATTAAGGCATGTGTCTTTACAATATAGCAAAATTGAATATTTTACTTAAAGTCAAATTAAGTTACCAAGTAAAGTCAGTACGATGTTGCTATGACAGGTACTCATGAACACATTCACCTTACATGTATGTACAAACTTCTACACTTTTCATTCACATGTGGACTTCTGTACAGAATTCAGTGCAAATTTCACTATAACACATCATATTCCATCCATGAAAGTAATACACATTCAAGCTCTTTCAAAATATGTAACGGACATGTAAATATCAAATTATGAATCAGCATGAACAAATGATCAAGGTTAGTTACACGTACATGTAAGTACATGTAACTCAATCAAACTGCCAAACTTGATTATTTCATCAAAACTTTAGTTGATGAAACTATAGAAGTCTTAATTAAAAATTAGGAAAACACATCTTTTGAGGATTACCCATCAATATCAATCCTGATTATTTTGAATATTCCAAATACATTTTTGTGCATTAAATCTCTTGTGGTGGTTGATTTAATTTTGACACAAACATCACTTTTATGCAAGGCATCATTGAATGAGAGAAACAGGATTGTCTTGTCACTGATTTTGGGCCAATAAAATATTTGTAGGTATCACCATTAATCAAATACCCGAGTGAAAACTTTAAAAGCTTTCAAATATTGCTGCTGCACACTAGGCATGGAATTAATATTCAAAATATTTTGATAACTCAATATCAATTGAAATTCACTCGTCAATTTTTCTAGCCTATCTAAATATTCGCAGCAGAGAAGAGCAGAGCTGCAGAGGCGTTGGAGCACGGTCATCTTGTTTTGTAGGAAAACAATTAGTATGACATTGGTATCTGAAATATTGTAATTCTAGGTACATGTATAATGATCATGGTCATACCCGTAATATACAGGATATTCCATCAAGGAGAGTGGCAAAACAAAAAAAAACAAAAAAAAATTTGGCCGAGATCTTTATTCATCAAGATCAAAGATAACTTGGTTAGAGAATTCAAAAGCACACTTTGTTTTGTGGTCCTGCATTTCAAGAGGGAGCTCATCATTTTCATTGCTTTTCTTGATTTCATCATTATTATTCTTTAAATCGCTGTTTTCTGGTAGCTCTTGAGTATCTCCATTAAGCTCGGAGCTTTGTATCTTAGCATCAGACTCTACTCCATTTGTGAGAGGTGAAATATCATTGGGAGTACTTGCTTTGATGTGGTTCTCATTGGTGTCAGAACTCTCAACACCATTGCTTGCTGCCAAACTTGCCTCGCGCCGTGCCTTTTCTTTTCTCCTGCGCCTAGATCCCTTGGACTTCTTACCATTAGAGCGGGGAGAGGATGGGATCTCTTGGCCCGACTCTGACTCACTGCTGGACTGTCGCATTAGGACCAGGTCTGGTTGCCACTTCCATTCTGGATCTTCATCTTCCTCTGTACTTCCATCTTTGTGGTGCAGGAGTTCAGAATCACTGAAATACTCCCAGGAGTGGTCCTTGAGCTTCTCAATCATGCGTCTGGGACCAAAGAATGGAGTCCTGCGTCCTCCTTTCTTCTTGTTGCCACCTTTCTGGGTTTTTTTGGGACCATCAAGGAAGAGTTCCACCAAGACTTCTTCACTGAAGCTGACTGACTTACAGGCTCTCCTGCGAGGGCTCCTCAAAGCACTCTTAAGACTAGATGTTATGGAAGAACCAGTTGGAGATGACTGAGAATCACTGTGACGTGAACTGACATCACTCTCCTCCTTGGTCTCATCTGCTGCAGGGCCTAGGTCCAAGGCTGGGATGATGGACTCTTTACATCTCACAGATGCCTTCTTAGATCCATCAGAGTCACTTTTATGTTTGGCACTGTCTTGTGAACTCTTTTCGCTGTCTGCTACCTCACAAGTGACCTGGGTATTCAAAAACGAAATGTGCAAAAAAATAATGATATCCATACCAAAGCTATTGCCATGTAGACTACTAGACTTACATTAGGTAAAGAGCATAATCACCTCATGGATGAAAGTTATGGAATACCGGTACATTCATTCGCAGGAGAAAAAAAAGAGAGGGAGAGTCGAGGGTGATTTGCCCTCTCACTCTTTAAAAAGGGATAATTTACAACAAGAATTTTATCCAGATTCAAAAGCACCTGTAACATCCACCAAAACTATTTGACAAGAGCACCACAAGAAAAATGATTAAATAAATTCCATCTGTGAAAAACCTGATGAATAGAACATGAGAATCAAGAATCAAGAAACAAGAAAATAAGATCCTCAAGACTTCTTCATATCATTTACAGTATTTATGTAAAGTATCTTAATTCCACATTTTTACTGCAGCACAAAACTTTGAAAATGTACAGTAAACTCACCCATCTCCAGGGGAAAAAAATGTATATATATAGAAAACAGCACTAAAAGCAAATGCACTCAGTTTTACTTCAAGGCCGTTTAACCTCTTAGTGAAACATTTTTTTAAAATATATTAAATAGCAGCCTGTAAAATGGGTTGTATTTGCTCCCTACACGTCAACATTAACAAATTGCAAATGACAGTTCTCCTAAACAGCAAACCATCTTTTAATTGACATACTAACTTGAAACTGAGCCTTGACACAGTCAGTGGAGAACTCTGATACAGAGCATGGGATAGTCTCCTTAATCCTGCCTTCATCGGATGTAATCTCCTTCAAAGCATCTTCCAGACTCTCCTCTGTCACAAAACGTTTCTCCTGGAAGGGGGCAAAGATAAGAGATGATGTCCCTTGAATGAAAGACTGGAAGACACGTAAGAAGATCCCATACAACCAATGCATCATCATCATACGTGTTCAAGACTGCTGATCATTTTAGCAATCGACCTTCTCATGTCCCAGGTCTGCTCAAAAGCACATGTCCATATTGATGACAGCATTGGACACTGACCTGCACAATGAGCAGGATGTATTATGTTGAACACTGAGATATTCTTCTCAAGTTTATAGCATTGACCAAACTATATGTATGTATACTACTACAGGGAACTACAAACAAAGTGCTGTCAGCAAATAATGTGCATGTAGCCATGTACTACAGAATCATCAATAGCAAGGGCATAAAGAGGCACCATTATTTAATCTAATATTTTTTCCCCTTGCTATAAGGCAGTAAATACTTTCAAGCTCCATCAAATTTGAATGGGTACAAAGTTCAATCTTTCAATGATCTCATTTTGTTATAGATCAAAAGGCACATTGAATGTTTTTAGCAGCCAGCAATCTAAGTTGCAGTTGTTTCTGTTTTTTAATTTCAAGTTAGCATTATGATTTTCCTGTGCTAAAATACATTTGAACTACTGTAGGTATTCCAATAGCCCCTGAATTTTTCTTCTTAGGGTCAACAGGGGTAATTTCTGATGAGAAGTTGAAATGGCCCCCAGAAGAAAGACACACTGTGAGGTTTGATGTGCAGAAAGTTTGTAAAATGCAGAGATATATTGATAGTAAATCAGAGCTTTTCTATCATTTGCCTATGATACATTGCCATGCACACCAATATCTCACCTGATTTTAATATTCTATAGCCATGTGGTAAGTTTCAGGCTAATACCATTAACAGTACCAATGCCAAACAATACTACTTGTACACATGAAGTCTACTTGAGAGAGTAATTTTGATAGATACATGTGCATTGTGCACTGTTCAAGGTCAAATTGTTGTACACTGTAGAAACACAATAACTGCCTACATGTAGTCTAATATTGTTTTAATTTAGCCATTTTGCTACCTTATCATCTCTTCCTATACATGTGTATTTGCCTAAAACTCATAGCCCCCCCCCCCATTAAAAAAAATATAAATGTACATGTATATATATTTTCGTGTGGTACATTGTACATGTAAAATATAGCAATGGTTGGTTTCACACTGATGATTCATAATTGAATTTAGAATTTTACTTAAAATATGGAAAGATGAATCTACATATATTTTACTTTGAATCCCTTCATATTTTGTGCATGCATCCACAGATGTAGATAGAAACTCTACTTTCTATCATTTACTTAGTTTAAGTATTCATTCAAAAGACATTCAAGGGGAATAATAATCAGCATCATGTACAAAACATTCAATAGCTCTGGACAAACCAATCCGTTCAGGTACCGGGTATGTATTTACATTTGTACAAGGCTAATATAGAAATACAAATATCATGTCCCTAACGAGGATACTAAATAATAATCCTAGAAATCATGACTTACTTTGAGTTGGAAAGTATGTTTGTGATGTGAATATGATATTAGAAATGACAATTTTATTGTTTCTTTTAAATGTAATATAATTTGGCCTTTACTTACCTCAATCTCTGCTTTTAAGGGAATTTGAGATGGGATGCAAAATACCCCCCCCCCCTTCTCTCTGCTCACCTGGATAAAACCTACAACTCACCTCCAGAGTATCTGCAGAAACACCAGCCTTAAGAGCAGACCACAAGCATCCACTTCCTTCCTTCTTCTTGAACACCAGGACCACATTGAGCTTGGAGACATCGGTATTCACCTTCTCATCTAAAGTCTGCCCTTCCTCACAACTTACAAGGAGAGTGAACATCTCCTCTGTTGTATCTGAAGCCATTTTAGTCCTCTTGAACATTGCTTCTACCATCTTTCCTCCATTCACCATGTCTAGTTTGAACGACTCTCCCTCTATGTTTGCTTCCCGATGATGAGAGTGACTTTCTGCTCTGTTTGGTAGATATCAAACTTGGGAAAGATGGACTTCACTTTTCCTCATTACAAAGCAAATCATCAGCATGCACTTCATCATTGCAAGGATTTCTTAGCTCTGAATCTTCCACATCTCCAGTTGCATCTTCTTCTGGGAACCTTGGATATCTCCCAATACTTTGGTAGGATCAGCTCCAACAGAGGTTGCGATCTCATTATCAGATGTTCCAAGGTCACCAACTCCTTGTTTTATCTCATCTGAATCTTCTTGCTGGTTTGCACTTGTGTCAGACTTTTCACAGCCAACAGTAGATTCCTCATCATCATTGCAATCAGGGGAGATTCCATCAATCTGTTTAGTTCTAAAAGAGTTGCTGTCATCATTACCATTTGTCACTATCTCCTGCACAAGAAGATTAGCTGCATGGGATACTGGTATTGTGGATGGGATTTCTGCTATCACAGGGGTAGAACAGCCAGGGTGATAATGAGACATGATCTGCCCTTGTCAAACTTTGCACTTCCCTTGTCTTCATCCACAGGATAAGGTAGTAGGAGATCAAGATGGTACAAGACTGGTTTCTTGCATTCCAGAAAGATGCGTTTCTCAAAGACATCCAACTGAACGGTGGCAGCAGACTTCAAGAGAGGAAGCTCCACCTTCAGAATCAGCTCTTGAGGCCTGGTGCTTGGCGCTGAATCCCGAGCGTAGGTGAACTGCTGCATGTCAAAGTGACCCCGATGAACAATGGAGTACTTTGGCTCTGTAAAGCCATCTTTCTTCTCAAGCTTCTTCTCATCATTTGTCTTTCTTTGTGAATCTCTATTCCCTGATATTTTGGAGGATGTTTTGGCAGGCTGATTGGGCGCTTCCTGCTTTGTTGACTGGTCATACGGGTAGGATAGATTGAGTGCATCTAATGAGTTTTCACCAGTTGGACCAGCTTGACTTGGAGTCCTTAGTATAGTTGCCTGTGGACGGCCTTTGAATGTCATTTTAGGCTTTTTCACATTATTGCGATCCAACTTAACTTTAAATTCTCTCTCTATCCCATCTATAGCTGAGTTGTCCATTAACGTCCGAAATCTGCTATCTTTAGTTATCATTTCAAAGCACTCTGGATGAAACATGCAATCATACACCACACACTTTTTCCCTGCATGATCATAATCATCACGACCCGGAGCAAAACTGTGGGGCAAGGACCACTGGACACCCAATTTTCTTGCATTCCCACTACCCTGAGCAGAATCTGTCGCTTGAGGCTTACCTATACTATCATTCTTACAAATATTGATGAATGCCTTCTTTTCTCCATTGATGCTTGTCTTCAACACGTATCCAGGTTTGGGATGCAAAAACTTTACGTCCATACCTCGCGACCTTTCCAACTCCGCTAACTCCTCTTCATATTTTTTCTTGTTTTCAGGATCAGAAATTTCTTGAGCATACTCGACGAATAATTTGCGGAACTCTTCGTTCTTCAAAGCCTTCTCGATCCGCTGCACTTCGTCGGCAGTTACATCAAGACCTTCAAATGCGTCTTTAGAAGCCATTATCGTTCCCAGTTTTCTTCAATTGCTATGCAAAAATGTAGCCCTCACCTGACCTGAGCTGAGCAAGCTGACCTAGTGCGGATATGCATGCGCTGGATCGCATCACACTTTTAAATGTACTTGTACAGCTAGCATGCACAGTAAAGGCACAATACACAAACAATAATGCATGCGTGGGTACGGTGATAGTGGTGGTAGTTTTGTTTACCCTGTGACACAACAAATCGTTGAGGGCAGCAAAATCGTGGGGTTTCATCACCTTTTTTCTCGTTGTTTTCGAGAAGCTTCTGAGAAAGAATAAAAATCAAACAAACAACAAAACTACTTGTGTGATACGGGGGCAGGGGGGGGGGGGGAGGAGGTTGAGGAGAGGGACTTTGGGGGTTTAAGCCCTCCTCATGCTTAGACTCCCCCTCCCCCAACCCAAACAACAACAACAACAAAAACACACCAAAAAAAAAAAAAAATGCTCCTTAGAGACCAACGATTTATTTTAAAAGAAAATTGAGACGCATATTGTTCTTCCAGACAGGCCGTGTCTTTGAAGAAAATGGTCTAAACGCCCTACTTTTGAAAACCCGCATGGCACATAGGCCAAGATACCCAATAGTCAATGATAGCGAAAAATATTTGACCCCCCCCCTCCGAGGGGCGATATTTAAATTCTAAATTAGACAGTTTTACTCCATAATTATGAAACAATAGAGAGATATTTGTAGGTTATATGGCTAGAATTTTAGTTACTGGCGATCCAGCAGATGGGAAAACAACAGGGTGACACTTATCAAATGACAAGTAAGTTTAAGCACAATACAAAGGATTGAGATAGCATCCAATTTCTTCCAAATTGACGTAGGCCTACTGTGTTCTCATCTGTCCTGATAACAGGGGCGTAGACAACGGGGGGATGAGGGGGATGCATCCCCCCCACCTCACAAGGTGGGGGGATGGCATGTACAATCATCCCCCCAGGTTTTGGGAATGATATTTGCTTGCTTAATAAGTCATAATGATGATAATAATAGTAATAATAATAATGATAACAATTATAATATTAATAATAATAATTATGATGATGATAATAATAATCCTCATCATTATTGTTATCGTTATTTTCTCAAGTCGGTTTTTATTGAAATACATGTGTGGTCTGGCCCACTCGTGTTATAGGCATTATACATTGTGTGCAAAATGCATCAGCGCAATCTAAAACAGAATAGAAAATGAATGTAATACAACAGTATACATAATAATTCGTGACAGAGAGTACCATACTACTATCTTTATAACAAGTATTATTCAAACAAACATATATAATTATGTATAATCATGAATTGTTCAACTTCATGCTCCCACTATATGACTATTGTTACACTAATACTGATATCAGGACTGACTGGTATACATTAGTTTGTTGTTAAGCTTGCAGCAGCTACATCTTTTCTGTATTGTTAACTATTTATTTATTTTTGTTTTATTTAAGATGCACTTTGTTTTGTATTCATTTAAAGTATGTTGATTGATGCATGAAGACATAAGTTTGAAATGTTTAAATAAGTTTGTTTCATGTAAAGCGCAGTGTGAATTTACCCTGTCTTGAAATGCGAGATAAAAGGAACCTATTAGTATTAGCATTATTATTTGTATTAGTATTATTTTTTATTTGTATTATTATTATTATTATTATTATTATTATTATTATTATTATTATTATTATTATTACTATTACTATTATAAGACTGAGATCAAATAGAAGTAAATAATGCCCTAATTTGAAACGATGCAATGCCGTTATGGTTCCGATTTCTTCACAAACTTACAAAGCAGTATTGTTACTCCATGGATCATAGTGATACTGTTTATGTTTTTTGTATCTGTATGTTAATGAGCCGCCAGCCAATATCCATCTATGGATACTATGCCTGTTTCTTTGAGGTAAAAAAAGAGCATAGTATATGTACGTATTCATTATGCTTTATAATGAACAGACATATTGTTCAAAGTTTAATCGTTATTTGTTTGTTGTTTATGTGTTCTATTCACAAATGGCCACAGAGGCTGTTTTCATTCATAACCACATACCCCTATCAAGACAACAAAGACTATACCTGCGTGTACACAGTTGACATTGGTTTTTTTCTGAAGAGGTGTAACAGCAAAATTCACAGAGATAAATAAATACGTAGTGTGGTTCAATATGCAATACTATGTGTCAGTCCATTCTGTATTCGTATGCCACGGTGTGTAGATCTTGTCGATGTATGTCTGTCCATTCAAGGCGTAGTATGTGTGTGTGTGTGTGTGTGAGTATGTGTGTGTGTGTGTGTGCGTGCACGCTTGTGTGTGTTATTTTACCTCATTAAGTATGCATCAGATTGCACGATTTCAAGTTCAAAATTGCAAAAGCTCCCTACCGTGGGAGGGGGGACACCCCCTCACACCCTCCCCGCTCGGTCGCTTCGCTCCTTCGCTCGGGCGCTTCGCGCCCTCACTAGCGTTGGCAGCCCAGTCATCCCCCCCCCCCAGGTGTACGAACCTGTCTACGCCACTGCCTGATAACATTCGTTAAATAACGAAATGATATATCTTTCTTAATGTTTGAATGCAAATCAATTGTGTTCTATGCCAGATTATACAGAATCGGGATAAACATAGTCAAACTCTTCATAACTAATAAAATAATGCATTGATATAGCCTTTTCATTTTTCACATAGGGTCTAAAATCAATATGCCCGAAATTCAAAAAGAAGAAAAATATTAATAAATTATGCTTTTCGTCGTCGTTTCATAATTATAATTAGCAAAATGCGTGTAAATGATGTCAATTTTACATATAGGAATCTGAGTGTCATGCATGTTAAAGCGCTTGTGTTATCCAATGTTCGCGCAAAATTCTCGCAAGACTAAACATCTTCATTTCACAAAAACACCGTTTACCACTGACGAGTCCAGATTCGGTCCGTTTTTATATATTTTTTATTCTTCAATCATCTATGTCCTCCCATGACCTAGTTAGGTCCATGGTCCTCCTCCCTTACACGCATCCACAGATCGCGCGAACCCCAAAGGGTAAGACACTGATCCAAGGGCGGCCGAGCGACTTCCACAGTGAGGGGCACCAACAAGGGAAATCTCAAAGCAAAAAAATTAATATACAATTTGTTAGACATTGGTATATACCCCTACATTGTGATTATATTATCTGGGATGATTTCGATATTTGTTTCTCCTTATATACCATACAAGATATTGCCCAAGCACCATACTTTGCAGGTGGGTGTGATGGTCTGAAAATTCATTTGCGAGCGAGCGAAGCGAGCAATTTAAAACGATTTGTGAGGTCGCAATGCGAAAAATTACAACCTATAAAGAGGAAAAAACCCATCCTGATGGGCTACAATCACATTCTCATAACGGAAGACTGAAAAGACCTTTGATAAGTAACATAATTATATCATCTATAAATTTGAGCGAGCGTATAGCGAGTGAGCTTTGGGCGAAATTGTTCTTAGTCGCTTAGGTGCGTTTAATGTTGGAAGGAAAAAGGGACACTTATAGAAAAGGATAAGACACTTATTAGAAAAGAAAAGGAGCACGTGTCAAAGTACAAAGGGTAATTATCAGAGGTGAAAAGGGTCATTTATCAGAGATGAAAAGGGGCATTTATGAGAAGGGGAAGGAAGAATCTGCATCACTACCACTCTTACATGTTACATGCAGGCCCCGCGGGACGTTTTTCAAAGTGGAGTATTAACGATCAGGTAGAGCGTAGCGAGCGTAAATTGGCGTTGAGTCCAGGGCCTGAGCCCCGGCAGCGTCGTTTTTTTCTGCGGCACAGATTGTGGCTTTTTTTTAAAGAGGTCTTGATTTAACCTAACCTAACCTAAACGTAACCCTAACCCTAAACTTTCCCTTAGGCTCAACACGCACCTAATCCCAATCTGTGCCGCAGAAAAAAATAACGCGCCCCGGCAGGGGGTCAAGGGGCTGAGCCCCGGAAGCTCAGGGTTTTTAGGCATGAAACTATACGGTCAGATAAGCATATTTAGATACCTTTATTGTGACACTGGCAGGTCAATAATTGGCGGAGGGTCCAGGGGGCAGAGCCCCCGGAAGCTCAGAGGGTTTTAGATATTTAATTACGGTCAGATGAGCATCCAGGGGCCCGCCTTAGGGCCCTTAGTGGGGTCCAGGGGGCAGAGCCCCCGGAAGCTCATGGGTTTAGGGTATTTAATTACGGTCAGATGAGCATCCAGGGGCCCGCCTTAGGGCCCTTAGTGGGGTCCAGGGGGCAGAGCCCCCGGAAGTTCATAGGTTTTAGGCATTTAATTACGGTCAGATGAGCATATTTTGATACCTCATTTGTGACATTGGCAGGTCACTTATTTTTTTCTCTCTCTTTCTTTCTTTTTCTCTTTAACATACTTTTCAAAAAAGTGAGGGGTTCGAGCCCCGAGCCCCGCCGTTCTCAGGCCCTGACATGAAGGCTTCTAAATAAGCATATTTTTCGCCCGACTGTAAATGTAGGAATTTCAAATTTTCCATCAAACGCATTAAAAGGTATGACTTACAAAAAAATTGAGAAAAAATACCGGAAAATCATGTCATTTCAACGACATTTGTAAATCACTGATATCGAATTAGAAATACACCCCTTCCCCCATCAGTACGCCAGCGTTCAGGGGCTCATGTCTTCTCATCCCCGTAATAAAACACACACGCTTTCCGCTTTCCCATCCTCTCACAATATTTCAACGATATGCGCGTATCGCTATTATAAAAACCTCCATTGATAATTAATATAGGTGGCATGCGGAATGTTTAGGAAATTTAATTCCTTTCCTTTTCTTAGAATTGAATATAATTTATATGTCATTCAATTCAGGTTTTATTATTTTTATGTTCTTTTTGGTTAAAAAATACAAACCATCTTTACTCCTTTACTGCTTTTCTTCTTTCTTTCTTTTTTTTTTTTTTTTTTGGGGGGCGAAAATGCGTTTTGCCCCCCACTTTTGGTTGGGGCGAGCCCCCCCCCCCACTTCCGGCGCCTATGGCGACACGGAAACAGTCCAGGCAGTGGACTACACTGACACTCGATTCTTATTTTGAGGCATAAATTGTCTGAAAAGTGGAAGAAAACTTATATACGAAGATGGGCGTTTTCGGGTCTTTAAAACGCTGAAAACTCAGGGGCTCCTGAACCCCCACGCCGTCATAGGCGCCGTATTAAGTGTGAGGAAATCATTTTCTATCCTGAGAGGGGAAGGCCAGTATACGTCCACCTCAAGTCAGACTAGTGAGCTCATATAATATCTGGACCTGGGATACGTTAACTTATAAAACTGTGTTTTGTTTTCGTTAAAAAAAATATCTTCAAGATATTTTTTTTTAAAGAAAACAAAACTCAGTTATTACATTGGTGATACAGACATTATTATGTGCTCAAACTACAACTCTTTGTAAAAACAAGTTGATTCCTCAAAAGTGAAAGTGTCCCATCAGAAGATTTTTGTTTTTAATCTTGCTCAGCTACTCAACTATGTAGAAACATCGATATTTATTCATGCATTCATTTAATGTGTCTGTATTGATCATTAGCTGGTTACAAAACTAATGGAATTATGTACAGCAAACGCAATAAAATCAGTTTGAATGCATACAAATTTTAATGACGTTCAAAGAACTCCAAAAGCAATATCAAATAAAAAGTCTAGTTGGTTAAAAATAGACGCAGTACTGTACTATTATACAATCCCTCCAATTCGTTTGTTGATTTGGTTAATTTTAAAGTACTCGATACAATACTAGCAGAATCATAATTTATTGAAAGTATATGCAGTAAAATAACACCATATACTTATCCCTCTATTCTTTTTATTCAGCATCTTCTTCTTCTCCTTCTTCTTGTATTTATATTTACAAACGGAAGTTAATTCAGAATATTTTATATCGAGCAAAAAAAAATTTGCTTTGTTTCTTTGTATTTACACTTTGCAAAAACTTGAGTAAGCAACACACAAAAATCTATCACATTCTTGTATTTTTTGCACTAAAATGATGGTATCGTAGACAAGTGTTGTCTATTCATAGCGTTTTCTATCCCATGTGTATGCATATGAAAAATAAAGGCAGGTAATTCAATAACAAGAAACAGCGTGTTTGCGGATATAAACCAAATTGTATATAAATCATCAAAATAACAGAAATCAAAGTAATATAAATACACAGTGACGCTTTATAGGGAAAACCCAAGTGGAATTTAAGTAATTGTTATATTTCATTTGCTTATGACAGAAAGTCAAATTTAGATGAAACAAAATTTAGCCTCTTTTGGTTACTAAACAATTATCTTACTAAACTTTTCAAATTGAGATAGATATGAAATTCTGTTTCTCGGGTATAACCTACCTTAATAAAAAAAAAATATTCAGAGCCTAAACAGGATAACATAGATTCAAATATTAAATTATAGATGGATGAATACATCAAAAGGTATAGCGTTATAGTACTAAGTGAAGATAAGCATGTCTGGCTATATAATTAACTTTCTTTACCGAAATGAATAGCACTGTTATTAAACAAGTTGACAACGTTCTTTATCATCCCTTACAAGTGAACTCAATACTGATTATACATGTTGATTACAATTTGTTTTAATTTAGATTTGATAGCGTGATAAACAGTGAAAACAACTTACAATGGCTGAATACCGGAAAAGTATAAACGTTATTATATTAATACAGGTGAACTTTACTAGTATAATGAGTAGATGACCAACGACATTTACTTTTGTAGATATCTCCGAGAATTGACGGAAGAGCGTATACATTATTTCATGACGAATAATAAAAAAGTTAATTACGTTCTATTGGTTGTCTTTTTTTTCTTTTTTTCGGAAGACAGTTTAAGGGCGATATTTTTGGGCTTTAAATAGGCCTACTATAAACTTTGGCTGACATAAAATAGATACGAGTTAAAATATCTTTAAAATTTGAGGAAACATTGCAAATTATTTTATTGGAAGCTCAAGAAGATATCTGTAGAGGATAAAGGTGAATACTGTTTTTTTAATAAATATATACAAATAATCATGATATTTAAAACAAAATAGCTGAAATTTAATCCATGAATTGTTAAAAATATTCCAGTTGTTTGTGGGTGAAATACGAGCTCATGCAACAGGGGCGTCGCTATAGAATAAATGGGGATATCTGACCAAATTTGCCAACAAGCCGAAAAAACTCCCAGTAAGCATGCAAGCAATAAAAGTCCTCAGATTTTCCAATTTACTTAAAGTTAATTGGACGTAAGAATCCCAATTTTGCAGACAAAGGTTTTCAAAGAAGAAAAAAAAAATCATTAATTTTTCAAATGTCCAAATAGGGTCTAAAAACTCCACAAGTTCCTTAAACAATGTTGAATACCACCCACCCCCTACTAGCGACGCCCCTGTGACTGACTAACATGACTTAGAAAGCAGCAGCCTGTGCCTTGGTAGACACATTGGGTGCAAAACGAGTGAATGCAACGATGTACTCCTTGACAAGAGTCATGGGAACCCCTCCATTGAGATGAAGTTTGACCATGTAACGATTATTCCATGGGGGCATGGTCACTCCGAGTGTTAGCACTCGCTCGTTAGTAGTCTGTGCTGGAGCCTGGCCAATCGATGACCACTTCTTGAGGCAACAATCCATCTAAAAAGAAATATGAAGAAAAAAATACCCGCGGTATAACCATTACAAGGAAATTGTCAATTGGCTCTACCTTAATAATGAAAGTGTATCAGAGGACTCGAGTGAAATTCGTGAAAATACCACAATATTATGTGACACCCCTTTGGTCCTGCCCTGGTCCTTTAGGCTTATATGATAAGGGTTAGGATTAATTTTGGGGTTCAAGTTTATCTTAAGGTTAGGATTAGTTTTAAGGTTATGGTTACGTTTATAAGATCAGGGTTAGCCTTTCAATAGCGGCGCATAACTCGGAATAACAATAATAATTATGCTATCGTTGGAACCAATGGTGCTATAATTATGACCATCTAAGTGATAAGCATCGTCTAGACTCTAGATAGCATTAGGCAAACGAACAATATTTACCCCTGCACAGCTTAACAAAGCCAGGCAACAGCTTGGTCGCAACCCCATGACAGTCTCGACGGACTGGACACCAACGGATGCATTCAACTCCACGCTGTGGACATTGGGCAAAGGGATACTCTGATAGTGAAGGATGTCTGAAGCCTTTCCCGTGATGGCGTAGCCTGTTGGTTTTGTCCGTTCCATCAGACAGAGTACTGAGGCTCAGACCTGAATGGATACAAAGATGATTAAGAAATAGCCCTTTTTTTCTTTCTTCTGTATATATATAGCTTGAAATCTAAACTTAAATAGTATTAATTTGCAACCAGCAATATCTTATAAATACCCCCGCAGTTTTTATAGAGCTCTCTTCTTTCTTTCATTCTTAATTAACAACGGCTCCTAATGGCAGACGGTTCCTTAACTGAGTGGTGAAGAAAGGGAGGGAGGCCCCGCAAGGCAACGAGAAAAGAAGTTAATATAATTTATACGATTCCCCCTCACAACTTCCCCTCATTCGATAACCTTGTTCTCTCGCATTCATCAAAACTGTACAACCGGTCTCTACCCCTCCCATCCCCTGTGATACCATCATGGCTATATTGTACCCTCAAGAGCTGCATGGATCCATACACGCTATGATATACCACTACAAGACTCATCTTGGCTAGCTTGGTAAAGGTGTAAAAGCATAATTATAAAATTCAAGCTAACCTTGATAAACTTCGGCTGAGAGTAGAAGAAGGCGATGATTGGTAAGGAAAGCACGACCTGATGTCATGTTAGAACGAAGTGGTGAATTAAGCTCAGGATTGAACATCACGAAGTCAAAGTACATGAACTGACTCACTAGCATTAGTTCTTCGCTGTACAAAAGACCTGATGAAATGAAACAATGATAACTTGATTACACTGAAGTTCTCATTGATTTTGTGAAATTGATTAGTGTTCCGGTATCTTGTTTTGGTATCCCCATTCACCATCATCAAAATAATAATGACCTACATTGACTTGTGTATCGAACATGAATCTGATTTTTTATTATAACTCATAATAATTATTCAGAAAGGTCGAAGGATAATGAAATTGGAGTGGGTCACATCATTTTGACTGTATTCTTAAAAATGGGGGCGTTTCTGCACATGTGTCAAAATTATTATCATACAGAAAACTCATTGGCTTGAGAATTTCCAAAGGAGCGGATGAAAGCGTTCCTAATACTAAATGTTAATGTTGGTATAGAAATTAAGCTAAAAAATACATCACTCACTAACTGTTAGCCATTAAAATTTGGGTGATTGGATTTGTAAACCTTGTTCATTAATTCAGTGACTTTCTTGTTACATCGATTTCGATTCGAAACAAAAAGTTCTATCGTATTATAAATAATATGAAAATATTCGGGGAAAAGTGCAAGGAAGCACGATAATACCTCATCAATAGCCTCTTTACTTGTGACATTTTTGGTGATATTCTCGGCAGTATTTGTTAATCATTTTATGCATCACATTATCTGAATTTCTTTTTCAATGATTAGAGAATTTTATAAGTGAATCAAAGACAGAGTGAAAAGCTCTCGATACGTACCAGCAAGAAACTGATCATAAGTGAGTCCATTCCTCATGACTGTACGACCATGTTCTGCAGAAGTTGCAATCCTTGCTGCTGCATCTGTGATAGCTTCTGAGGCTTGACGATGACTCAAGTGTTTCGAAGGTAGGGAGCTTATCACCTGCTGGGAGGCAGGATCAAAGGCATACGGGGTCGGGGTAGTCTGTGGGGGAGGCGGGTAGATTAAGTTTTCGTAAATTCAAATTCAAATTAAGTTATTCAACGAAATGGAATGCACATTTTTTTTTCTCAATACACAAGTAATGAACATACAAAAATAGATATCGAAATAGTTTACAAAGTAATCACTAAAATGTATCAGATATACAGTTATTTATTTATTTATTTATTATGTTTTCTTTCAAAAAGTATAGGGTTATTAGATTCAGTGCCACAGAAGGCCTGCTACCAAAATTATACAACATAACAAAAAAAACTATAAACATTTAAAAATACATGGTATCAGATAATAGCATCTTTTAAATGAAACGAAACAAAAGCAAAAGATGGAAAAAGAAAAGAAAAAGAAAAAAATGTACAAAAATTAGAGTACAATTACTCCATATACTCAATGTATAATTTCTAAATGAAAAACAAATAAAACCTAATCACTGAAAATTCCTCAAATATACCAAGAGTCATATACGATGGGGTAAAAACACACAGAATATCCAGCATGTTACACCATGCATGCATGGTTAATGTCATTCCTTTACCCCGCACTTCATGCATGATCCCCTTTCAAACAATACAAGTATGATTAGGTGGCTGTTCGACCTTGCTTTATAAAGTTCGATGTTCGAAGTATTTTGCATGTTCTCTGGACTCACCAATGAGGTTATGAGACTTTAATTTCTATTTTCCAGTGGGAGGGGTAACTAGACACACATCTCACAGTATCACACTCTTCATGATGCTGCTAAGAAATATTCCCTGGAATAATATCCATTCAATGGTTACAAATGTATATTTAAATTCTACTTTGTTGTCATACAACATTATCCGCCCTTAAATGAATGACTTTATTACGAGACAATTATCTAAAAAAAATAAAGAATGACATTACTTAAGACGTAGGCCTACCATATCGCTGGTCTGGTTCTGGAGGAGTAAGATTTCACTCGTTGAACGTGATGTATTCATCTATTTCTGTTCTAAAACAAGAGGAAAAATGAATTATGATATAGCTTCTTCTGTAGGCACTAAAATCAACAATATGTTTAGATTGTGGGCGTAGGGACATAAATTCGCTGGCATTGACATCTCATTCCCTAAACTTTCCAGTTCGTATAGGCCTATATACATATAGACTGAAAACTTTAACAATAGTCATCAGGCGAAGGCGGGACTAATCTTAAACTAGTCGAACGGGTGGGTTAGTCAAGACTGCTTGACTATATGGGTGCGTTCAAGCGATTTTAAAAAGCTAGAATCACAAACATGAATCACAAATCAAAACGCCGTTACAAAATACGGTTGCCTGACTGCGGGAGATCGTTCAAGCGATTTTCCATTAACGCTGATTCTCGCTCATTTCAAGCCCACCCAGGAAGAATAGATATAGATAGCGATAATATAATTATATAATAGGTAACGACGTCATAGAATCATGATTGAGATCTCCGTTGCGTTCAAGCGATTTTTAGCGACCGTAATTCTGCAGAATCACGTTACAAAACGCAATTTTGTCAGCGTTTCGTGTTTGTGTTTTTAAACACGTTTATTTTTATGACGAAAAATCGCTTGAAATCGCTTGAACGCAACCGTGTTTTAAACTGAACGTCTTTGAAAACCGCGTTTCTAGGGTGAAAAAGTGTCGCTTGAACGCACCCTATATAGCAGAAAGCTGCATTTCAAACTATAGTCGAGCCTGCGGGACTATAGCTATTAGCCTGCTGGACTAGTTTTTTATTAGTCCAGCACGATTGGCTATATATTATAGGGTGATTTGTCCAGTTGGACTAGTTTAAAGGTACTATATTATGTCCCATTTGCAGCCAATATCAAATTCTGTACAGAACTTTGCAGGAATTATGAATATGAGTGTCACGTATCTCCTATCTGTGAAATTTAAACGTTAGCAGTGTCCTAGTATTCAAATTATGCAAGGAAACCTGTTACTTTCTAGACTTCACTGTCAGACACTATTGAGTGAGTGAGTGACTGACTGACTTCTTTTTTTTCTTTGGTAATAAAATACATAAAATGAGCTGTAAAGGGTACATGAGCATTTTTCAATAACCTACTTCTTGTAATGGCCAAAATTACACTGATTGAATCTTTGCACAGCACAAACCGTACGACCATTCGGTACAAGGGTCTGAAAATCAGACTATTTAATAAAGGGACTGTAATCCCTAAAGTCGATTCGAAAACTAACGGTTATTATTTTCCCACAAAAATCCATTTTCAAGCCCTTTCGTTTTGAGGGAAGTTCTGAATTAGTATTATCTTTCATTATGCCACTGGAATTTAACCTTTTCATTATTTGTTGGGCCTGCAAATGGGACAAAGTACCTTTAAGAGCTGGACTTAATTTTTTTTTCGGGTGCCAAAATTTTTATTTTTTGCTCACTACCCCCACTGAGCGAAAAATCGACCGGCACGATTTTCAAATTTTCGCACGAAGTGGGCCCCTTTTTAGGCCCCCTCCCTTGCCGCCGGCTGGATCCGCCCCTTGACTGAACACAGTCCTTTGCCCGTCCATGTCATTGATAACTATGGAAGTCATCCTAATCCAGATATAGAAGCTTCATTACCGGTATTACATTCACATTACCGGCAGTTCAAACATTGGTTGACGACGAAGAACCTTTCACCAACTGAAAAAAAAATCAAATTAATCCCTTGTATCTCCTAAACCTCATGTCTGATTGTTCAATGGAAACGACTTATTCATCTAACAACCCTTCTGAAAATTATGATGACCTTCGAACTTACTATGTTTGCTGAGCGTTCATTTAGTGAACTTCGATCGCTGAAACGTACTTGAGATCAACAATGACTCAAGAACGGGCTTTACTTCGAGAAAAATCCCCCAAAATGGGTAGGGGTTTCGAGGCTTGAGCGGCACATCCCGTCCAAACCAAATCTGAGTACCCTCCCCGGGCCCATTCGCCCCCTAACAAAATAACCTGGCGCCGCCCCTGTGTGTAGTATATAATTATGTCATTTATGTGCCTTGGAAAGAAGCTGTAGGCCTATTATTCTATTCGTGAAAAGTTTCAGTGAGAAAACTCATAGGCCTATATCTCAACCATTGGCCAAAGATACCAGCACCACAGTGTCGTTTATTGTCATCAAAATATTCAAATAGCAGTGAGAATATCCACTTCTTTCTCTCTCTGCTAAATAATCCGAACAGTGGAATCAACCATAATTATGGACCTGAATCAACCGAGTGGAATCATCTGTAAAACGAATTATTATGATTCCTGTAAGAGTGAGAGCAGCTAAAACGATTATTGCTAAAATTTATCAACAACCGTTGCTTGCTAAAATTGTTTTCTCCTAAAATTACACTGAGACATAAACTTAAGTTAGATGAAATTATGACTGACAAAAATGATAGCGTCTTGAACACATTCAAAACATTAGAAATAGAATGAATAAAGCATAAATGTGATCATGACTGTAAACAAGGTTTCCATGATAATCATCGCGTACGTTACACCTTTCGTGAAATGAAAGCGGAAGATCATTGTAAAAATGCGTTGCACTAGGGTTTTCACAAAGTGTCGGGTAAATTGGACCAGACCATGTGTAGATTAGGGGTTTATTGACAAACATTACCCCCGACATTTCGTGAAAATATGAGCATGTTTTCACAAAAGGTCAGATAACGCGACCCGATGACCCAATTGACTCGAAGTAAGCGGGCGGTCGGGGACAACCAAACAATTTTTTTTTTGGGGGGGGGGGCCTAATCGTATTGCGAGAGAGAGAGAGAGAGAGAGCATTGTCCGGTATCATGTCAAATTCAGTTTTCTTTAAAATTATAAAAGCTGGTACTAATGACCGAATTTATCTGTCATGTGATTGCCACGTGACGCTACATACATTGGCGATGACCAAAATAAGAATAATAATACATCGTCGTTAATCGTGACAATGTTCACTTCTATCTCTCTCTGCTACAATTCCTGCGAACAGTGGAATCAATCGAGTGGAATCAAAATAATGTAAAGCGAATCAGAATGAGTCACGAAAGAGAACATTTCTACTCCATGTCATAATTATTGTTGCTAAAATTCAGCAACAATCATTGCTCAGATTAGATAAAACTATATATAATTATGATCGACAAAATGATATTGTCTTGAAAACATTTAGATAACATTGGAAATAGAATGAATAAGACAATGTGATCATTGCAGCCGAGGATCACGAACTTGATTTGACTTTGACGACATTGGATGCGAAATGATTGATGACATTGATTGGACGAAATTGACCATGACTGCATTATGAGGTGTGCAAGATCAGGAAGTGTTGGGATGAAATCGAATGAAAGAAAGTATGAAATTGATTGAAAGAGTATTAAAATAGTTAATCGGGAACAAGTTTGGACCATTTTTCCCCTCTTAAATTTCACTTCATTATGGAGGTTGAAGAGAATGCTTAATATATAGGTTGAAGAGAATGCTTATATAGGTTGAAAACAATGTCAAAAAGTTATTTATCAGCTTATGAATATCCAAAATGACATTATAGAGCACTGTGGTATATTGATGAGGACTCTGGACCCTCTCAGTATTTTAAATCAATATCAGGTTTTTGTTTTTTTCTTTTTTGGGGTCTTTTTAAAAATGCATATAATTGGCAAATATATGACATTTTCTAAAATTCTAATGTTCTTGATCCGTTATAAACATGGTAATAGCCTTAGCCTGGTCACATCCACCACAAACTTTAGGGCCAACAAGCACATTCTGATAGGGAAGGGTCCTAACTAACATAAAAAATCATTTAAGGTTGTGTCTTAGGTGCATGCTGCATTATTTTGTGCCTTTTCAGTTTTTGGCCCATGAACTAGTATGGGAATCGCCATAATTATACGGTACAATCATGTACAGTGTTTTTCCCCGGGGTTTTTCCACTCAAAATGCACATCCTGTAAAAAGAAATCATTTCATTTGGGAATAACAAAATTACTTATCCATCACATTATCTGATCATTTATTTTCTGTGTGTGACATAACAACATATATTATGTTTAATCAAAAAAGGGTTCAATTGACAGATGTATGGTGTGTAAAAAACGTTGAAATATGATTAGTTTTATGACATCATATTCTGAGTAAATCACACTTTAATGTTTCATTGCGCCATCATAACTATGTGTGTATATCCAACATTAAAATGTATATTAAACAGGTTTATTACTTCAAACTCATAGTGAGAATTATATCAATTGAAATGTCTTTATCAGATAATTCATATTCGGTCAAAAAAATAAAAATCATGATTTTTGAGATTTTTTCAAATGAGCAAAAAATGAAATTTTTAGAAAAATATGCGCGTGGCATCCACTCGTATCTTATTCCTTCATATTTTTGCAAGAGTTTTAGCATCCATGGATGTCGTGCATTACCCCCAAAATGCCATGGAATCTTTTTCTTGAGCGTTTTATTTATGTTTGGCTGGTCTACTATAACAAATTGAAAGCTCGTCGGATGTCCAATGTGACAACTATAATTATAATTCATAAATCATAATGTTCTTCTTTTCTATTTTCGCAACGTTATGTCTACGACAACGGCAAATTTCAAATCACTGCAACTCGGAACCTCAATCAGGAAAAAATACACTGTTGAAATTCTACGTCTCTTCATCAATATCAGTCTTATCCCTTTTTAAATTTCTATTCTCACACAGGAGTCGATCGTTCACGGCTACGAGTATACTGCACACGCAAAAACTATAGAGTTATATGTTTTTTCCAACGGCATCGACAATGGCCGTGACTTTTCTAGTTGTATGATCACATAAAAAGCACGACCTTGTCAAGGGGGCAGAACTCCGAAAGCTGCTCAGTTATTTTATTTATTAATTTATTTGTTGGGGTGGTGTGTGTGTGTGTGTACTACATGCCAGTTATATCTACTCGATTTCAAAAGCCAGAGCTTACGGACGGGCCAGTTGTGCCCCCCGTCCGCCATCCACCATACGAATTTCGATTCTACAAACCTCCAAATATCTCAAGAATTACACGTCGATCGTAGATCTCGATCTCGTAGTCTATATATTAATACGCAAAATCGCCGCGGGGGGTGCGTAACGGTCTGCCAATGTGAATTTCTTGACATCAAACCCGTCTTTCCTCGACCCTGCCCGCCTCTGCCGTGGCGCGGGAACGGCGACACAATTCCAAATGGCTGGGATCGGGCATGTCGCGTGCCACGTCGACCCCGTGGTCGCCGTCCATGTCGTTAAGAGGTGGTTTCGGGGTCCCGGGGAGGTCGGGCGGACGAGAGCACGGCCGGCGTCGTCCGTGCAAGGAGGCGACGAACCCGCGAGAGTGAGTCGGCGAGGCGTGCACCCGCCCTCTGCACGTCTAATCAAAGAGATCACACTATCAAGAGACAGTCCAGTCCATGATGTGTTGTAGCAAATATGCACGTCGCAAAGGGAGGGCCTATCCCGTGTTAGGCATCTTGCTATATGCAGTCTAATCAAAGAGATACTTTATCAAGAGACACGCCACTCACGTCATGTAGCGTAGCACATGCATGATGCGATGGGTTGGGCCTATCCCGTGTGAGGCATCTTGCTATATATACGCATCAGCCAAACTGACGTCAACGTAATACGTGGTTCTACGCTCACACACGTACACACACAGTCGAGATAATTCGTGCGACGGTTACAATATATTGGCACAAACAGTCCGATTTTTCGCGTAAAATCTTTACTTTGAATATATTTGTACAAATTCTGTGGACCATGCCAACATAATCATAGTCCAAGCTTCTGCTTTATTGGTCTTTTATGAAAACTACATTGAAATCACAACAATAATAACGCAAATAGATTGTAAATGTCGAGACCATATAACTGAAGAGAAGAAAAATTCAGCGAGCTTAGGTAATATCACATGCCTCCGCACGGGCAACTCCCGCGGTGTCAGGCCAGTCACGGCGCTCACACAATGCAATTTAACCTGCAGTAACTGCAGCACTCTAGCTATACTGCATGTAGTACCTGTATATAGCGTGTATTTAGATCATTCAATGTTTCATGTTTGAGCCGTGCAATTCTTTTATTTCTTTTTGAATGTGATGTGAATGTGAGTACGGTACGTACATGCTATTACAGAAGTGTGCAAGGAATGATAGGCCTACAGGTGGAAGCAGGCGCGGATCCAGGGGGCAGTGGGCCTTGGTCCCCCTCCCAGCAAAGAAAAAAAGAGAGAGAGAGAAGGAAAAGAAGGGAAAGAGGAGAGAAAGGGAAAGAAAGAAGAGGAAGAAGAAAAGAAAAGGTGTTTAAGAAGGAGATGGGGGGCGCGAAAGGGCCTTGCCTCCCGGGCTGTTGCCTCCCCCTCATCAACAAAATAAGAGAGAAAAGGAAGGAAAGGGAAAGAAAAAGGAAAAGAGGAGATAAAGAGAAAGAAAAAAGAGGAAGAAAGGAAAAGAAGGGGATATCAGTTGCAATTTTCTCGCCAACAAGTTGTGAATCGAGGGCCAAAAAGCCTTGCCTCCCCCCGCCCCCGCCAACAAAGAGAGCTAAAATGGAACAAAAAAGAGTAAGAAGAAAAGAAAAGGGTGAAAAGAAGGGAGATCAGTTGCGATTAATCCCGCCAAAAACGTGTGAATCGGCCCTTGCCTCCCTTCCCCAGCACACCTAAAGAGAGAGAAAGAAGGGAAGGGAAAGAAGAAAAAAAAAGGGAAAGAAGAAAGGTAGGGAGATCAGTTGCGATTTTTCCCGCCAACAAGGTGTAGATCGGGGGCGCTTGCGTACTGATGGGGCTTGGGTGCTTGGGGGCCTGCCCCAAATAAAATTCAAACGTGGTTTATTTCTAATTCGATACCGGTGATTTACAAATGTTGCTGAAATGACATAATTTTCCGAGATTTTTAGTACATTATACTTTTGTATGCGTTTGTTGGAAAATGACAAATTCCCAAATTTACAGTCAGGCAAGAAATATACTTATTTAGAGGCCTACATGTCAGGGTCCGCGGAACGGCAGGGCTCGGGGCTCGAGCTCCACCCCCTCCCACTTTTTGTGAAAAAGTATATTAAAGAGAAATAGAAAGAAAGAGAAAAGAAAGAAAGAATAGTGACCTGCCAGTGTCACAAAATAATGAGGTATCAAAATATGCTCATCTGACCGTGATTAAATGCCTAAAACCCTGAGCTTCTGGGGCTCCGCCCTGGACCCCACGCCAATGAGTGACCTGCCAGTGTCACAAATAAGGTATCAAAGTATACTCATCTGACCGTAATTAAATGCCTAAAACCCTGAACTTCCGGTGGCTCTGCCCCTGGACCCACTCAATGGCCCTAAGGCGGACCCCTGGATGCTTATCTGACGGTAATTTAATGCCTAAAACCCTGAGCTTCTGGGGCTCCGCCCTTGACACCCGAATCACTTTGAAAAACGTTGAGCAGGGCTTGCATGTAAGAGTGGGGTGATGCGGATTTTTTGTCTGCCCCGGCCCCCCCCAAAAAAAAACGTTTTTGCTCATTACGCCACATTACGTACCAATATTTGGCTCGCATAACTTCAAATTTGGCCCCCTAAGGAATCCTGGATCCGCGCCTGGGTGGAAGGGATATAAAACAAATATACAATGACTCATTCTCGGAACAAGCTAAAACTATTCGCACTCAGGAACATCAATAGTACTGTTCTCCCTCGGGCCGCGATGGCCCTCGGGAGAATATAATACGATTTGATGTTCCTTCGATGCTCGAGTGTCATTGTATATTTGTATATTTGTATATTATTTTCAGTGCATGCATGAGAACAATATTCGTATAGATAACGAGTGAGGATCCGGAAAGGGATAGTGAAAAAGTAGGAACGAATTTAAGTGACGACAATAATCGTAATTAACGAAAGTAAAAAGAAAGTATTAGTCTAAAATATATGCATCAATTTTAATTACAAATTATTGATTTCACTGTTTTCTTCCAATTTTCAAGTTTAATTACATGATACATATTTATAAAAAATTCAATTCAAAATGATACATGGGACAGCAAACAAAAGGTTGATATTCTAACGAGTACAATATTAATGAAAAGAAGAAGAAAAATTAAAAAATGATAAAAAGAAATTATCTTTACAAAATATTATTTAAAAAAATAAAATAAAATAATAATAATAATAATATTAATAATAATGATCGATAGCACATAATTATCTATTTTCAACCCCCCACCCTCCCTAGAATCCCGTGGATTCTCCACGGGTCCTGCTAGTTATATTATAATCAAGAACGGTGTGCAGAGCTTGTCATTCATGATCACCCAATTTCGTTAAAACGTGTTAAACTCTCTCTTACGACCTGAATGAATCTCGCGATATGGAACTATATTAATCATAGATCTAAATGATGATAATTATATAAAATTATGCTTTAGTATATACTCACATAACAGTTATGAAGCAAAATGTGAATGATGATCTATATGGCAGTCGTGTAGTTGATGCTTCAGTTAGCGAATGAATGTGCAAGTGCTCTCCTTTTCTCTCCCTCTCTCTCTCTCTCTCTCTCGCATTATTATTTTTGTATCTTGACACTTTATGTCCGCCATTGTAGCGGGGAATCCCAGGTGGGAATCCCAGTTGAGAAACCCACAAAATATGGAAAATACCAAGTTTGCAGCTCAACTTATGCGCATGCGTTAAGCCCTAGCCGAACATGAATAAACAAAAAGATCATCCGATCCATGCAGACATGTTGTTTTTAAAGAGAAAGACTTAGTTCTGGTCATGCGATTGCATTGTGAAAGAAACGTTGTGGAATCGATCAGAAAAGGTTGATCTAGCATATAAGTATTGGTATGTACTGCAAGGTTCTGGAATCATCAAAATGATAAGAAATTTGGCCCAGTCTTGGTAAAGTTACAAGCACTGTACACAGATAGATGTATATAGGATTACGCGACCACGTGCGCGATACTCTATTTGGTCCCAATAGATATAATAATTTACCAAATATATCAATTAGTAGGCGGTTTCCCGACTTTCCCGGCAAAATTTGTATCATCACGTATTAGTCAAATCATATTCTTTCACATGATTGGTAATGAGAGCTTCCATTGCATTTTTTTGAGAGAGCTAGAGGCGTTTTCAAAACTGGTCTTTACCTTTAAGCATCATTGCCACTATT
Source organism: Mesocentrotus franciscanus (assembly GCA_037976565.1). Lineage (NCBI taxonomy): Eukaryota > Metazoa > Echinodermata > Echinoidea > Camarodonta > Strongylocentrotidae > Mesocentrotus > Mesocentrotus franciscanus. Next base: position 3,910,134 of record CP137669.1, on the reverse strand, counting down.
TCACTGGCGTACTGACAGGGGCGGATCCAGCCGGCGGCAAGGGAGGGGGCCTAAAAAGGGGCCCACTTCGTGCGAAAAAATGTAGTGAGCAAAAAAAAAAATTGTTGGCACCCGAAAAAAATTTTTCCCTCCGGGAAGGGTAATTTTTTTTCCATCGCCACCCCCCCTTGGGCGCCAGGGTAGTGAGCATAAAATTGTTTTTTCCAATGCCACCCCCCCCCCCTTGGGCGCCAGGGAGGGCCCATCTTCTTTTTTCAAAAAGGGTGTTTTCACCTGTTTTTTCCTAGGGAGGGGCCCCCTGGATCCGCCACTGCGTACTGATAGGAGGGGGAGGAAGGAGGGGAAGGGGGGCAATTGCCCCCAAATACAATTTTAACGTGGTTTATTTCTAATTCGATATAAGTGATTTACAAAATAATTGCTGAAATGACATGATTTTCCGGGATTTGTCCACACTTTTTTTGTAAATTGTACTTTTTGATGCGTTTGTTGGAAAATTACAAATTCCCAAATTTACAGTCAGGCAAAAATATGCTTATTTAGAAGCCTACATGTTAAATTATAGTAACACATCGTGGAAGCAGCAGCAAATTTCCCAAAACAGCATGCAAGCAAGCAAGAAAAGAAAAAAATCTTTTTATCTTTGGGATGCTTTTTTTCTAAAAAATACTCCACAGAAACAAATAAATATTAGTAGTCTATTTCTGTTTTGATTTTTGTTTTGTAATTTTTTTTTTTTGGTGGGGGGTGCTTACTAATTAAGACCCCAAAATCTAGAGATTTTATGATTTTAAGCCTAATTCGTTATCGTGTTTTTTTTACTATACCAATACCAGCCGTAACCAGGTAGATGGGAGATCTCCCTGCATAGAATGTGTTACTATCATTGCATTGGGTATTATTTTTGTGTCTTGATTTGGTATGCCACTGGTCACACATTACAAAAGAAATATGTATAGGCCTACTACCATTCACTCATGTCTGGCACTAATCTCTACGAAAAAAATGCACAAGAGAGCCCTTTAAACGTTATTTGAAATTTGATTGGATGTTTTTACCGCTCCATTTGGACGGAAACATTATTTAATGGGAAGTAGATCATGTGCATTTATACTGTAGTGACAGTAAAACACCTTTTATTACATCAAAGTGTATTTGAAAGTTATATGAAATAAAAATTAACTATCTCAATTATCATATTACTATTCTAAAAGATATATTACATAATTGATTAGAGCTTGTTTAATTTGTTTTCTCCTCTACATTAGTATTTTGGAAAGCACCATATCCGCATCCGGTGTCGAACGTGCTAGAAAACCGAAGGACATCTATTGAATTTTAATGATATAACAAGTATAGTTCTCCCAAAAAATATATATTTAAAAAAAAACAAAAGTTTTTATTGTAAAATATTTTAACAAAAATTACTTAATTATGCTTCACTGCTCAAAAACTTTGGAATTATTTTCTATTTATACTCATTCTTGGGATTTTACAATGAAACAGCCGCGGAAGAATATTAAGTCGTATTATATCGTTCACAAAATGCACTTGGCTCCCACGTGTGTACTGCACTCTATAGTACCATGCTGCATCAGTTTCATTCATTCTCTTCTCACACACTCTAAAAGGGAACAGGAGTGCTATCTCATACTCATAGGTGTCGAACATTCCTGTCGAATCATCTAGAATCAAGAGAGGTAAGGTATATATAATAGAGATCTTTACCTGAAAGTTATTTCAGGAACTTCTCTTTCTCATGTTCTGTCTATTGTTGAATTCATTTCAATTTCTAGACCTACCATCAGTGTTTTAATCAATCAAAAATCAAATCCGGTCCAGCCAGTCTACACGACTCACGAGTCACAGTGCAGTGGCATGTCATTCGCAATCTTCGCAAGCTTGTATTAAATTCGTTTAGACTTTTGTAGTCGGTACTAAAATTACTATTAGAAGTAGTAGACTTTAAATTAGCGAATATTTTTACTTGGTTACTTGGTTGGTACCCTCCAAAACTGGAGAGACTTGTCTTGATCGGCAGGTAAGTACGTCTGTGCATGTGATAATATATTAATATATCTTCTTTGTTTAACTTTAGTTTAAGATGGATCAAGGCAGCATGTATACAGTAGATCTATAGTAGATCTGTAGACTCTAGTCTAGATATAAAAGAGCACAAATTGTTGAGCATGTGTCTGAAAATGCATTGGACAGGGAGGAAGTCTAAAGAAACTACATGCTCGACAAACGTATTTAATAATCTTGATTTGAAGACATGGTGACTTCACCAATTGTGCATTTTGTCTTGTGAATCAGTGGATGTCGATCTGACGTCTGTTCAGCCTCGATATTAGACCGAAAGCTTCAGTCTCTGATATCGACGGTTGTTCCGCTGAGATTGCATCTGGCTCCTCTGACCGCCTCTATACATAGACTGAAGTACGTCAATGGGATAGTGTGGGAGCGAATGGTTCGGTTCGGCCGGACCGCGATGAATGAGATATGCAACGAGTTTTTCACTTTTACGTCTTCACATATTCATTTTGGCTGCAATATTACACTGAGTATTATTACAAATAATAAATAACCCGGAAATATATACTTGACTTACGATAGCTTGCTCATTTAGATCTTAAATTAATGATTAATCCGAGAAAGTCTTGTAGCCAACATGATTTGTTGTCAGCCATCTTGGTTTGAGTTGATGAATATTCATTTTTTCTTTTCGAGCGTCCAATAGCTACGTATGAGTCAGCCCGGCTTGAGCGGTGATGTTTGAATATTCATAAGTCCAATATCAAACACGTGCTCTGATTGGCCATTGGGCTTGTTTTGGTCGGTTGACCGGAAATATATCGGCCGGGTCATGTCATAGATTACCAGTTCGAATGCCGTTTCATGGTTCTGAGATAAACAATTGGATAATTCATATACGTAAGTCCGTAAATTTCGCATTTAGAAATAGGTAATAAAACTTATACAAATGTACATAGGGTACATAGGACAACAAAAATACAAAGTTGATTTCTATCTGATTTATAAATCAGAAAATTAGATCTAAATAAAGAAAATCGTGGGGGAAAGTTTAGGGGTAAAAAGTGCTGCAGAATTGGCTCAATCTCTCCCCCCGGTGCGAGCCGTATGGGTACCGTCTGTGTATGGGGAATGTCAACAAATGTCAGTTTTATTAAAGAATGACCCATACCAGACGGTTATTTCTGTCTACCTCGACATGTACATGCGCATGCTGAACCTCCCCAAAGACAAAGTGCCCATTTATATGGATAGATCTAGACGCAGCTGCATGTTTTCATGATTCTTAAAACATGCAACGAACACAAAATCTTCATATCTATTTCATCGATTTGGGCCACAAACGAGTAAAAACTATGGCATTAGTATTAGGAAAAGTCTAATTTAAATATTTTTATTCACAGCCTTGAATTTGCTAGACTATTTCATGAATATGTTTTTGCATTTTCAAATTGAAAAATGCCACCACTGTCTTTTTGTCTGAAAATGACATTGTTTTTGCTTGAATTTTGATAAGATTTCAGCACATCTACTCCAGAATAAGGAATAAGTTGAGGACTTGGGTCAAGCATTGAATAAGGAATAGGAATGCAATAAAAAAATCTTTTTAGTTTCAAGGTATGTTGGGAGCCCCAAAAATTGATGGCAAAATTTCTAATTAAATTGTATCGTATTATTCATAATGTGAAAGAGGATGTCATTTATGTTATAAATGTGCAAGTGCAAAAAGACTGCCCTTTGAATCAATAATCTGTCAAGAGATGTTAAGTTTCAATCCTAAAAACATTTACAATTTTGCTCTTTGATTTCAGCTTACTCAACAAACAATAAATAACCATGTCAACCGACACCAAGCGTCCCGAAGAACCAATGGAAGCCGAGGAGGCAGAGACCTTTGCCTTCCAAGCAGAGATTGCTCAGTTGATGAGTCTCATCATCAACACCTTCTACTCTAACAAGGAGATCTTCCTCAGAGAACTCATCTCTAACTCGTCTGATGTAAGTTTATATCTAGTTTTAAAAAGCTGTCTTGGGCAAAATCGAGGGAAAAGTCTAAAAAACATATTTTACACTTGTCAAAAGATTTCAGTCATAGTATAATGTAAAAACTGATTGTGTGTCAAAATTCTATGTAGGTCAATCATGACATGCTACAGAGCATTGTGTGGTAGTTTTGATATATCATAGTTGTCAGGAAATGATAGTATATTTGGCCATTTTAGAGTATTAAATGAAAATATTTCTGACCGAATGTCCTTGATTTAAATGATCATGAAAGTTAATCTATTCAGTTTGCAGCTGTCTGACTTGAACCAAAAATGTACTATTAGACCACGTTCTCACTCACTTTGAAAGTGGTCTTAGACCGCTCCAGAGGAACGGGTCTTGAGAACGGTTTGTGGCGTTCACACTCCGAGCAGTTTTTATGGCTCAAACCGCTCCACGAGTCAAAGTGGTCTTGTTGCTATGGCAGCTCAGGTCAGCGGGTCAATTTTTTTCGCGGAATACAAACCGTATGTACCGTACTACATGTTTCGCGCGGAACGTCACTAGTTCACTACCGTTCAAAGTACGCTTCCGTTCACATTGCACGTTAGAGCGGTCCAAACGGCTCTTAATAAGACCCGTTCCTCAAGACCACCTCCCGAGGTGGTCTTCTGGAGCGGTCCAGAAGTCCACTTCCTGGACCACTTTGACCGTTCTCACTCACCTAAGAACCGCTCCTGAGGAACACGTCTTAGTTAGACCGCTCCAACGAAGTGAATGAGAACGGGGTCTAACTCTCAAAAATTCAATGCATTTCATGGATGTAAATTTCACCTCTTATTTACAGGCTTTGGACAAGATCCGCTACAAGTCTCTGACTGACCCTAGTGAGATTGAAGCTGAAAAGGATTTCTGTATCAAGATTGTCCCCAACAAAGATGAGAAGACTCTCACCCTCACTGACACAGGAATTGGAATGACCAAGGCTGACATGATCAACAACCTAGGAACTATTGCCAGGTCTGGCACCAAGAACTTCATGGAAGCCCTGCAGGTATGTATGCAACTAAGCCTAACTATGTGTACAAGTTTTTAAAAAATTGAAAATGAGTAGATACAGCTTATTCTGGCAACCCTTGCATCCAGATACAGATAGTAATTGGCTTTTGTTCATGGGAATAAAGGTGGAAATCATGTATGATGATTTGTTTGGTTTCATGGCTGCTTTTATGAAATGTTGGATTGCAAATTTTGTGAAAATGTTTAAAGATAACAATTATCATTGTATGTGGTAAACATCTTTACTGTGAATATAATCTGTCTAATTAATGGTTCATTTCTAATGTAAACAAAAAAAGTACTGAATGGTACGAGGATATATGTAAGAAAATACTAAGGTATACATGTATGTAATTCAGCAATGATAAAATGAAAGTAGTATCCATGGTAGCAAACTTAAATTCTGAAAAAAATGTCAGGTTGTATGTGCACTTGTTTCTTTTTGTCTATATGAAATGAATTTGTATGACACTTCCATAACAGGCAGGAGCTGATATCTCCATGATCGGTCAATTTGGTGTTGGATTCTACTCAGCCTACCTAGTAGCAGAGACAGTCACCGTCTACTCAAAGCACAATGATGATGAGACCTACATGTGGCAATCCAGTGCTGGTGGTTCCTTCACTGTCCACAGAATTCCTAGTAAGTAATTTTCACCCAACAGTAATCACAAGAAAAATTTAACTGAGAATAAGGAGAAAAGGCAAAATTATGCTAGGTAACAATTGATCCCTTGTTAAACATGTTGATGTTTAGCCCTATCTATATGCCCGCCCCTCCCACCTTATGATCTCGGCCGTTTACGGCCGTCAGCGTGCAAATTTGCATGCATGTCAAGTGAAGTGTATAGAATACTATGGTAATATCAATTTTTGAAGAATTCACTCATTTGCATATTTATGGTAATTTATGCAATTAAGGTCATAAAATTCACATTTTACCCATAAATCATACATTCTTCATATTTTAATGTTCGTTTTCAATACATATATCAATTTGGAATAATAATACAACAAAAAAATTTGGAAGAGCCAGGTTATTCCTTATGTTATCTATTGTTTGGATAATTTCTTATGTATTTCTTTCTTTTTTAACTTATGTATTTTATTGTTTTTGTTGTTTTATTTCATTTCTAACTATAATTCAAATATTTTGACCCCCAAAACAAAAAACTATAAACAAGACCAAATAACCAATGTTGTATCTCTTTTTTGGAAAAATGATATTTTCATATGTTTTGTACACAAATCACGAAAATGAGCGATTCTCAGGCTGCCATGCAAAGACAAAACATCAAGTGACTTTGTAACGGTAGGTCCGATTTCGAAAAATTTGTTTCAAAAGATGCGCGAGACCCGAAAGAAAAAAGTCGAAAAATTCCAGCGCAAATTTTTTTCGTGTTATTCGTGTTAAAAAATATCACGAAAAATGGGGGGTTTACATACATACTGTTACTGCTTTTAAAGGCATTTTCGGCATGGATAAATCATTTTGGGTGGTTTTTTAATTGCCAATTTTTTTATTTTTTACGTGATGCAGATAGCGATGACCTGAAGAGAGGAACCAAGATCATTCTAACCATGAAAGAGGACCAGACAGAGTATCTCGATGAGAAGAAAATAAAAGAGATCGTCAAGAAGCACAGTCAGTTCATCGGCTACCCCATTGGTCTTCAGGTACATCATAGTGAAATGTTTTTGTTTAAAAATGAATTATTTTGAAGTCAAAGTTTTCTTGTTTGTACTTACCAACTGATTCTTGTGTTCAAAGACTGAAAAATAAATATTTGTTAACTTATTCTTTTAGATAACTTATTCTTTTAGATATTTTGTTGCTTTATATTTACATGAATGAAATGAAAACATGAAATTTATATTGCTGTTGTGAGTCTTGTCCAAAATCTAAACTTGCAATAATGTGTCTTGCTCTTCTGTTTGAACAACAGGTGGAAAAGGAGTGAAAAGGAGGTCAGTGATGATGAAGATGAAGAGGAGAAGAAGGAAGAAGAGGATGAAGAGACTAAGGAAGATGAAGATAAGCCCAAGATTGAAGATCTGGATGAGGACGAGGAAAGAAGAAAGAGGAGAAGAAGATTAAGAAAAAGATCAAGGAGAAGTACACTGAAGATGAGGTGCTGAACAAGACCAAACCAATCTGGACTAGGAATCCCGATGACATTAGTCAGGACGAGTATGGAGAATTCTACAAATCACTCACCAATGATTGGGAAGACCATTTGGCTGTCAAGGTATGATATTTACTTCCTTGCTATACTCAATGTTTCACTTTTTATTAGTCCAGTGAAGTTGAAATTTCTGTCCTGGATGTCAAATAGTTTTTTTGTTTTGTTTTTTGTTGTTTCGCAAAGTGGGTTTGATATTTCAACTTCCAGCACTAATGCGCCATGTCGTAATTGTTATTCTTGGTGCATGGCTTTGTCTCTGGCATCGTCTTGGATCAGGCTCTGGCAATAATGTCGACTACTGGTGGTGCTTTAATGGAAGAAGATGAAGAAAGGATTCCCTGTACCTGTACCATGATCTTGTCATGATACAGGCTGATCAGGATTATCTTTTCTGCACCAGCTTATGCTCACCATATACTGAACCTCTTTCTTAATGTTCAATGACTGTGGTGCATGATCTAGAGCAACATTTCAGTGTTATGTTTAATTGTCTTAAGTGGTGGTTTAAAAGTTGTTTATTTTCTCTCTAGGTAGATCAAGAATGAGGGGAGGGGGTGTTACCGACCTGAGAAGGAATGCCAGTTGCAATTGATCAATTAAAAGTTTACCACTATAATCGTATAATAGCTAGAGCACCATATGTGTCGCACCTGTTTTGAAGTGTATTTATATTGATGTAATGATAAGGGACTAGAATTAAAACAGGAGACTGAAGGATGGTACGATTGTCTTTTGATAAACCAAACATTTTTATTTCTTATTCATTTCTTCTTCACAGCACTTCTCTGTGGAAGGACAGCTCGAGTTCAGAGCTCTTCTCTTCATTCCTAAGCGAGCTCCATTTGACATGTTTGAAAACAAGAAGAAAAAGAACAACATCAAGCTGTACGTGAGGAGAGTCTTCATTATGGACAACTGTGAAGACATCATCCCTGAATACCTTAGTAAGTTGCCTCTCATCCTTATCTAAAAACGAGCACAAATTGAGTTTCAAGAGATTAATTTAATGTAAACCCACTTGAATTATGAAAATTTTGGAATCTCTTCAAGAATGAACTCTGCAAGATTGTTTATGTCTTATTTTGTTTCCACGCAAAGAATTTGTAAACAAATTTCTATGGAGGATAAACCTTACTGTGTCTTGGATTTGAAATTTGAAATATGACTGGCCATAAACATTTTTTTGTTGTTTCTTCCAGACTTCATCAAGGGTGTTGTAGATTCTGAGGATTTGCCTCTGAATATCTCTCGTGAGATGCTCCAGCAGAGTAAGATTTTGAAGGTGATCAGGAAGAACATTGTCAAGAAGTGTATGGAACTCTTCCAAGAACTCTGCGAGGACAGGGAAAACTACAAGAAGTTATACGAACAATTCTCAAAGAACCTCAAGGTAAGACCGATGTCTGTTAGATTTGTGGGCAATGTGTCCTTGAGAAAGCTTTTTTCTTTTTCCAAATATGAACAATACATGTTCATCCTTGTAT